>JAHVYB010000347.1:0-24754 GCA_020623695.1 Calonectria henricotiae | reverse complement strand
CAACCCGTTTTCCAGTTGGGCAGACACCCGACCATCCACAACCGCTGGGTTTATCTCGTTTGTTGTTGACGGTCAAAATCCCCACAATTGTGTTTTTGCGCCCCGAACGCCCCCAATTCTTCGATTTCGTGTAATTTGCTCGTGGTGGGGCGGGTGGTGGTTTGAAAAAACCCCCCCTCAAATACATAATTCGGCATTTGTTGTCTTCCCGACCAAAAAAAAAAAAAAAACCCCCCCCCCCCCCCCCAAAAAAAAAAAAAACCTGTTTGGTCAGGCCGCGAGCCTCCCAACAAGAGATTCCGGAGGCCGAACTGGCGGCCTGGCCAGCCTTATTGATTTTCTCATCAATCCCCAGAGAACTGGCGACTTGCAACAGGGCCGTGCCCGCCCCTATCCTACTTGCCTGGGCTAGATGGGTGTAGCCGTCGTCGGCTGGCGGGAGGCGGGGCCCCTGCGTATACCGGCGCGTTCGCCAAGTGGAACATGTGGCGATTGTGACATCGATCTTGACATGCTCAAGTTCTAGACCCCTTTCGACTAGCAGCTGAGGTGGGCGACAGACAATGCTCTGCGCCCTTTTGACACGAGCTGAACACGGCTTGCATCACACTCCGTATTCAGCTTCAGCCTGCGGTCTTGGCATCGCCATCACCTCTAGTGGCGCTGCTGTCTAATGCGTTGGCTGAGCAATTTTTGGGGTCACGTGCATAATGCGGAATCACAATCCGAACCTGCTGTTCAATAAACAGATACAGAAAGTTAAGGTCCAATAAAGTAGTATCGTTAAGCTCAACTCCAACGCTCAAATAACATCCGTCGCTTTTGTATGCAGTGTCCCAAATCATGGCTGTCTTAAAACCACCACTGCCGAATATACATCAGTGTAGAGAATCCCAGTTGGGTTTCCATTATGGACATAGTGTCCCAAAGCAACATATTATTTGTACAAGAATTTTTTAAGAAAGAAAATACCCCCAAAGAACAGCAACAACAGCATTTGTCATGGATCCTGCTGTGGCTACGTCACACATACCACAGCAGTGCCGTTAGCCCCAGGACCCAAGATATCACAAACCCCAAGCTTCCCCCGAAGCCGTGACCAGAGAGTAACACCCGCGATGCAGTGCTGTTTCCCCATACCCACTGAACTTCACCAGCACCTCCTCCCTTATCAATGCTGCATATCATTCTGCACTGGTCATTCCCAGAGTTTTCTCGGCGTCGCAGTCGTCCCCTGGGACCATAGTCGCTAAATAGCGGCGATGACCGTCGCTCAAGGGCTCGCTTTCGCTTCTTGTCGTCGTCGCTATCACTGAGGTTATAGACCATCTGAATCCATTGGATCTCCATGTAGGCCTCGCTATTGAGCGTCATGTTTCCGGCCCATACGCCACCATCACCCCACACGTTGAATATCATCAACGATGGGTCGCGGGGAGTCTGAAAGGAGATATTGGCGGACTGAATGCCATTGACGTACCACACTGAGCGGTGTGGCGTCCAGTCCAGTCTATGCTCGACCCATTCATCCCAGTGAATGCCATCTGGTAGGGTGGTGTTGCGAGTAGCCTCGGGGAACACTTCACCTTCGACGCTGTACCCTGGGTGGTTGGTATAGTGGGCGCGATTGGTGTCTTCGCGAGTCAACACCTCCAGATCAGCCTCTTGCACGTCTTTGATCTCTTCGGCGGGGACATATGTGAACATGGCCATGCAGGCGCCCTGCTTGCCCCTGATCCGGCCGAGGAACCGGATGGAGAGAAACTGAAAGTCGTCGATGGAATCAATCTCGGAGGCACCTTGGAACTCGCCGAGCCGTGTCGTTCGCATTGTCAGGTAGGTGTCTGAGGCCGGATTTTTGTCATTGTTGTGTTGAATGAAGATGTTGTTGGGACTGTTGACCATGGGGAATCTTGCGCCGTAGGCGAGAGCGCCGCTGGGCCGTCGGTTGCTCCAACTCTGAATACTCCAAAAGTTTTTCCATTCCTTCTTTTTGAAGTACTTGCTAGTTACGTCGGCCTCTGCTGATGCGTTTTCGCCTGTGATGATGTTGGGAACACTGGCATATTCGCCAAGGTTCCTGAAGTCGAAGAAGGAATGCTCGGTGTAGTACTCGGGAACGTCGCCGTCTGTGAGGTAGCAGCTGCACATGTCCTCGTCCCAGTCAGTTGGCTTCACGTCGGGGGGTTCATAGTCATCGGCAGCCCGCACAATGACGGCTGCGATTGCGCCCAGCCATAACCACGACTTCGACAAGGACGGCATCACAAACCTGATGGTTGTCCGGTGTTTGGGCGAACATCGTGGCACTATGGAGATAATTGCTGTTTATTAAACCCACTACGCCAGGTACACAGCTCGACCCAACGTCAAATTAACGGGATAGACAGGGTCTTGGCGGCTCGGGAACCTGGTAGCGTGCCGCGAGAGTCAACTACATAACATTCTTGACTAGACTGCCGGCTAGCACTGGCCACTGCTGTCTGGGCTGGTCTAATGTGGAAATTGCGTGCCGCTAGGGAGTCGAAAAGAGCACTATTGACACACACCACACTAGTTGTCAGCTGGGGACCAACGTGCATGTTTCTGTGTCCGGATGTCTCTGAGATGTAGCCTTCCTGGAGAGGAACTATTCATCATGGGAACGGTCGAGAAGGCGTTGAGGAAGCGCTATGTACTCGTCTGTGCCTGTTTGAGCTGGGAGGATCTCCAAGATCTGAAGACCCATTTTTATCGTTCCCGATGAGGCCCCAATGCCATGGCTCCAAGCTCAGCCAAGGTTCTGCTTTAAGGTGGCCCTTCCCGCAACTCACGTGACCAGGGGCCTTGCTTTCCCCAGACCTGCTTACCCGCTCTGGCGGTGCCGAATGAGGCGCAGGCTTTTCTCCTTGTTCTGCAATGCGTTTGTGTTACCGCTTGCAGAAAGCTACCTGAGCCACCGCATCGCTTCGCAGTAACATGTGAAGCGCGTAGACTTTGCTCTATTTTCACTGCTCATAAACAATCTGCTACTAAAAACAAAGACCACAGGTGCATAAGTATCACGATGACGTTTCCCGTTGCCCTTGACTCACCGTTGAGATGATAGACGCCTTGCGACAGCCTCGCCTCCTCACCACTCTTCCCGACCAACATGCCTCCTTCGCCAGAGTCGGCCGCCCAGGAGGCGCCTGTCGCCACAAACCTCGCCGAATCCTCCACCAAGCACACCGACACCAAACAACCTGAGGAGGATGACGTCTCCAACTCTGGCGACCCTGTTGAGTCCGAGCCGGACACCGAGGCATCAAATGCATCAGACAAGGCCCCCGCAGCTGTTGATGCGCTGCCCCTCCCCGACGAGCCTGTCTCAGCAGGACCGCCATTGCCAAATGAACCGACTCCTCCTGATGGACCTCCACTACCCAAGGAGCCTGTGCCCGAGCCTGCCGATGACGGGTGGGATTGTCAATGGGACCCCAACAGTCAAGCTTGGTACTTTATGAACCGCTTCACTGGCAAGACCCAGTGGGACAACCCACGAATCCCAAGCGACTCTGCTGCAACTGCTAGCTCCTCTACTACTGCTCCTCAGCCCCCCACGTCAGAGACACCTGCTGCTGGAGGTTACAATCCTGCCATCCATGGCGATTATGACCCCAATGCTTGGTACGCAAAGGGTGACACCGATGAAGCCGAAGCCTCCTCAAGCGCCAACGCGCATGATCCACATACCGTCACGGCTTCTTTCAACCGCTTTACCGGACAGTTCCAGACCGAAGAGATGGGCCCCGGTCGCCACTCTGACGAGGCCAAATCCCGGCGCCAGATGAACGCCTTCTTTGACGTTGATGCTGCTGCAAACACCCACGATGGTCGCAGTCTCAAGGCCGAGCGCTCCGGCAAAAAGCCATCCAAGTCCGAGGTCAAAGCCTTCAAGGAGAAGCGTCGTGCGCGCAAAGAAGAGAAGCGCCGTGCTTGGCTGCGAGACTAGGTGGGCGACATGAAGATGACGACTAGAAAGACGTGGTGCCTGCATTTCGTTTTGGTCTTTGGAGAGCCCATCACCGTCACTGGGCAGCGGCGTTTGACGGGGGATCACAGTAGGTAAAGTGGGGTGTATTTTAAACGGGAACGGGATTTGCTGGGACAGAAGCTGAGAGTGATGCTTTTTTTATATTTTATTTCTGTCCCTTTGTTTCCTTTTTTTTTTGTTCTTGTTTGCGTATATCAGATACCAAGCCATGAGTGGCGGACCTTGGAGACTCGCAGTCTCGCCTTGTATACGGACCACCGGTTAGAGGTTCCGAACCCAAAAATCAATTATAAGCTCTTTATCTATATCCAATAAAATGGCTTGAGCCACACTGTATACATGTCTCCTTTTTAGTCTAATCATCCTCTTCCTCATCCTCGAGCTCCATGTTCAAGTGGACGCTCTCGTCATCGTCATCGTCATCGTCTTCTTCCTCTGTTTCAGCAGCCTTGGAAGCTGACGTTGCCACCGCGCGGTCTGGTGAGGGGGACTTGTCCAGGACCTGACGCTTGGGGGGAACAGAGTCTGGCCCTTCATGTTTTCGCTTGGGCGGGGATGCTACTCGGTGTCGAGGCTCGTCATCGGCTGAGTTGACTTTGCTTGTTTCAAAGGGATTGCTCTGAATCGGTAGCGACTTTTCGATTTGCGGCACCTTGGAGAGCGTGCCTGGCTTGAAGACGGTGTCTGGCACCTCAGAGACTCCGTGCTCGTCTTCAGTTTCCACATCTCCCATTTCCTCATCTTCATCGTTCTCCTCATGTTCCGCAGTGAGCTCTTCAAGCGGCACCCCATCATCGGCCAGGGTCTGGGCGCTGGCCCGCAGATTGGTTCGCAGAATCTCGAGACCCTGATCATTGGGGAACTGTTGGGTCAGGTGGGGGAGAATGCTGGGGTAGACTCGACCACGTTGGTCCTTGTAGGGGTTCAGGACGCTTGCTAGCATGGCATCGCGGTTGGATGTGAGAATGGTAGTCTGGTCAATAAGACCTCGCAGAGATGGCTTGAGGTATCGTTGAGGCAGGTGGGACAGGATGATGGCAAGGAGGTTGGCTGCGGCGGTCTTGTGATTTGGGTCCAGAGAGAATGATTCCACGGCGGCAGCAGCCTGAGGTTTGAGGAAGAGATCGGCATTGGCAGCGATGCTGTTCTTTTTGGCGTCTGTGGCGGAAGTGGTTGGCTTCTCCGGTTTGAGATGACCGGCATCTTGCTGAAGATCTCGGCAACAAGCACCGAGGACAGGGTCCAGCATATCCACTGACGGTTTCGACAAAGTCGGCCCAGCCAGGCTGAGAATGTTTTCCAACAATGAGTAACCGGTCATTCGGACGTCAGGGTTGCTGACGCCGGACTTGAAGACACGAACAAGGTGGTCCAATAGCTCTGGCACCAGTGCCACGGAGTTCTCCTGCAAGCGCAAGATGAGAACCCGCAGAAGGTGAAGCCCAGCAATGTGAATGTCTGGTATGACGCTCCATAGCTCATCCTTCTCTTCCCGTCCAATAGCGGCGTTTGTTTGGAGGGCGCGATCCCAGGACTGAGATTTGGGTGATAGCCTGGCAATCAAGAACACCCGAGAAGCCGTGTCTACAAGAGCACCAGTCGGTATCGCTACAGGCGTCTTGGTAGGGTATCGTAAACAATCAGAGAGGTATTGGAACAGACCGGTCAAGCGGTCAGCACCGGCGTTTATACCTGACCAGGCAGGGAGTTCATCTGGAGACGAGCCGCCACCGTTAGGCTCACCATCAAGGTCGATTTTGGATCTGGTGTAACCGTTGGAGCCCTCCCAAGACTCTTCGACAGCTCTAAGAACTTGGTCGGCAGTTGCATGAAACTCTTTGAGGAGGCTGCTGACCAGTTTGGCCCACTCCTCACTACCTCCCGACTTGGCAGCGACATGATGAAGAGAGATAATGAGTCGCCTTGAAGCCCGGGTTAAGTTGTTAGGGACGGCCAGCTCATCCGCTTGGGTGGGTGCGAGGTATGGCCGGACAGCAGTTCTGAGCTTAGAGCTGAGTGGGCGGAATGTGGCTGGGTAGAGGGGAATCAAGGCAGAAAAGGCGTCGCAGATGGTCTCAACAACCGAGAAGGATGTCTTTGTAGCATTTCCTGAAGGCGGCTGGTTGATGAGAGCTACGCAGGTCGTGATGAAGGCCGGGAGGGTACGAGTAGCAATTTCTCGAGCAAGAGTCTGATATGGGTGGACTAGCATGTAAATCTTTACCAGGGTCACCACAGCCAGTTCCTTAGAGGCAATGGGGTCGGCTTTCTGAAGGAATTTTAGTCTCAACCAGTGGGATAGAGATTGGAAGAACGTACCTGGACGACAGAGAGCAGCCCTTGGACCCACGGCTCAGATCCTCGAAGAACTTCCCAGCCGCCCACATCCACCATGGCTTTGACGAGGCCAATGGCAGCAAACCTGGCCTCACGACTGCGCCCAGTCAACAACGTAGTGACGCCGGCCTTCAGCTTGTGAATCAATTGAGTGGCTTCGGAAGACTTGTCCTTGGACTTCTGCTCCTGGGGAGTTGACAAGGGCTCCTTGCAATGCAAGACATGGTTGATGAGAGACGGCAGTGCGTGAGGGAGCTGGGTTGGGGGGAGAGAGGTAAGCTTGCGGCAGAGGACCCGAAGGTCGGGAGGTAAGCTGTTGGACATTGGACCGGGCGTGAATGAGAAACTGGGATCTTGCAGGCCGTCTCAGAAGTTTTTCTAGATCGCCGTTGTGATATCAAATTTCTGGGGTCGTGAAGCAAAGTTGTCTCTGTCACGTGCAATTGTCCAGCAGCAAAGCCCCTGCGTGATTGCTGAGGTGCACAATTATGATTTTGAAGAGCAGTAAAACGCAAGTGATACTGATGAGACGAGTGATGAGGCTGGAAGCAACAGGAAATGGTTGCTTGCACAGGCCTGTTCTCGCTCCTTGACTGTCACTCTTGGATAACTTTTTTTTTTTCCTGTCTCGGTCCTCACTATGCCGTCCATAACCCCACTACGTGCCTGGTACGGGATAAGCGGACGGGGATGAGCCCCTGGGGACGGGGGATATCGTGGCGGTCGGCAGGGCCCTGATTGGCCCCTAGCGCGGTGGTCGGCCCAGCACCAGCTATTATGATGTGGCCTATACGCCCAGCAATGGGCGCCAGAGGGCCCTTAGCTCATTACGTACAACCCATCGTAATTAGGTCCTCGTCAGGTACATACGACAAGCAGCCGCGTGCATCGCACATCGTACATGCAAACCGCCAACCTCAACGTAACCGACTCCTTCTCCCCGCCCACGGCAGTCTCCTGTCTCCCTCTGGATTGCTTGAATTGGGAGAGCCACACGGAGGTTTGCTCCGCCCCTCTGCACGCAGCTGCCGTCTTCTTCCTGGCCATGCGCCTTGCGCTATCTGAATGCTAAGTCGGACAGTCTCCTGAAGTGGTCGAAACATGAGTGTAAGCCAGCATCGGCACTACGAAGCCCTCTCGCACCGCTAATCACCATTCCTCTGCTCTCTAGCACAAAGCGGCCCTGTACATCAGCCAGCTCGACCATGCCCGCTGCGACGGCAACTGGGATATTGTCCCCGAGCTGGTCCGCAAGGTCCGCAAGCATGCTCCCGACAGGTCATGTACGATGATACCCCTGGCCCCACGACGCCGGCTTCCCACATGCACGAGTCGCCTAAGCTGACCAAACGACATCCAGGCCTTGCCTTGACGGCCGAAACCGAATGCGCCATCACGAAGACCACCAATGCCGCCTCATCAGGCTCCGATGGCCGACCCCAAACTGCTCAACCTCCCACCGCCATTGCGACCCCTGGCATCGACGCTGCCAGCCAGCTACCCAAGCTTCTCGAGGCCATTGACCAGGAAAGAAGCCACGCAGGTGACAAGTTCCAAGCCCAAGTCTGCGTCGGTTGGTTGCACTGGGTCCTGGGAGAGTACGATATTTGCGCTGTTCAGCTGCCGGAAATCCCTGCGCCACGAGACGACCAAATTAACCCCGCCGACAAGAGTGCCGAATGGACCACCGTCTGCGCCCTCAAGGCTGTCTACCTCAATGCCAATTGCCTTGCGCGCGGCAGCGAGCTGAAACAGGCCCTAGCCGCATTCCAATCCGGACTGCCTTCTCTTGGACGCATTTGGGTTGATCAGGGCATTGGTAGACAGTTACGCTATTGGGCAGAGCTCTTTCTAACCGAATACTGCATGCTGTCTAGCCAGGCATTTCAGGAGAATGAGGTACCACTCTCAGAAGCGGATTCCCTGGCTTGCTTCCGTTCATGGGCCAAGTTTTGGGATATGGCGGGCACTCCTGTCACCGGCGGATTTGGGTTCAAGGGTTCGGTCCCGAGACGGAGAATATGGAACGAATACTACCTAGCTCTCTCACAGATCCTCGAGTTTGACCTGTCCTTCCCACCTGGGTTCGTGACAGCCTCCACTGGCGGCGACCTTTCGACCCGTGGTCAACTGAAGGTAGAATTGAAGAACGCCGAGGCCACATATCAAGCCCTCCTTCTCAGCGAAACCAGTTTCCCCAGAGCAGACGAGGAACGCCAAGAAGTCGAGGGTTTCGTCCACCAGGTGGCCAAAAACTGGGCCGTTCTCTGTGGGCGGGGATGGAGGGAGCAAGATCTTGGCCAAGGTGGCCGGAGCAGTCTAAGCCGCGGCGTTCTCGACACGTTATATAGTGCGGCGACCAAGACGTATCATTCAACTTCGATCCTCCGATATCTCTTCGTCATTCACCTATCAGTCGCCGAGTTTGAGCTTGCCTTCAAATCATTTGATTCCTACATGGAAATCGTCAAGAAGGGCAAGGCCCGTGTCGACAAGACTGGACACTTGGAGCCGAGTCTTGACGATGATGCCACAGTGCTTGAGACAATTTCGCAGTGCATCGTTGCCCTTTGTCGGTATGGACAGAGGCCAGCTGCGGAAAAAGCCCGCCAGCTCGGGGGAGAGTTGGAAGACTGGTTGGCCAAGCTGCCTCAGCACCACGGTTCCCCCGAGAATACTACACCCATGATAACGGAGGGCTCGAGTCTGACCCACCCGCCTGTGCCCCCTCACGTTATTGCACAGGCATGGCAGGCTATTGGTTTGGCGCATGCTCACTGGTCAAGAATTACATACGAAGCGTCGTCTCGGACAGAGATCCAGACAAAGGCCATTCGATGTCTGCGCCGGTCTTTAGCAGCCGAATTCGGCCGTGCCAAGGACACCAGGAGTTTCTATGCGCTCGGTTTGCTGCTGGCCGAGCGGCGAGAACTCACCGCTGCCATCGAAGTTGTCAAGTCGGCTCTGACGGTCTCCAAGGACCGGGATGAACATTACGACCTAATCCAGGGCCCTTACTGGCAAGAGCGCTCACTCCTCCCAGTATGGCACCTTCTAGCACTGCTACTCAGTGCCAGACAAGACTACGCGATGGCATCAAGGGCATGTGAGGGGGCGCTAGAGCAATTCAAGAACACGTCTGTGCTGTTTGGAAAGTCGGATCAGTCATTTAGGAGCGAGCACTTGAAGGAGGCAGAGGCTAAAACAAAGACCGGCAATGATTCACGAGGCTTGGTGGATGATATGGACGATGCTGAGAAGGAGAGTATTCTAGAGGTCAAGATGACGCAGCTGGCTTTAATCGAACTGCTCGATGGGCCTGAGGTTGCAGTCAATGCCAGCTTTGAGCTACTCACACTGTTCTCAAGACTTTTCGGCAACGTTGCGTCGCAATCGACATTGCACCCACCTAAGGCAATTGAGCCTCCCAAGACGTCTGGGACCCTCAGGAGTATCAAGGGGAGCATCTTTGGACACCACGATAGATCAAGGCCACCTACGAGACAGGTATACGGCGGCACGGCTGCTGAAAGATCAACAAGTCTAGCATCCCGCCCAGGGACTGCAGTGACTGCCAGAAACTCGGCACCAACAATCCAAGTCACTGGGGAAGGTGGATCCGCGGCGGATTCTGGTCGTCCAATGACCTCCGCCTCTTCTGTCCACCGATCTAAAACTAGGAGTAACAGTTTGAGGAGGCGGGATAGGAGCAAGAGCCGGGCGAGGGCAGGTAGCATCGGGTCTGTGTCGAACAACCCCTCGATTGTTGACGGTGAAGTATTCTTCCCCGCTGGGGGGGATGAAACTGAACAGGTGGACATGTTTACCTTTTCGAGCAAACGGCAATCAACAGCTTCGAGAACTTCATCCTTTTCTCGACCCCGGCCGCTTTCTCACCTATCTCATCTCTTCTCCTCCAGGTCTACAGGCTTGTCTGAGATGGGCCACTCGACAGTCTCTACCAACTTGCTGCCCCTGATTCAGTTTCCCAAAGACAAGGAGAGGGTCCAGAGAGTGACGATTCTTGTCAGACTTTGGCTGATGATTGCCGGTTTCTACCGTCGCGCAGGCATGCATGAAGACTGCAAGGGAGCCATCACAGAGGCGCAGCGGCTTGTCCAGAGTCTCGAGTCTGACGCGGGAAGGGACCCATCTGGCTCGGGAAGCCTGAAGGCAGTAGGCTGGGCTGAGCGCAAGAGTGTGGAGGACTTGTGGAGTGACTTGTGGTCGGAGGTAAGGCTTATTCTTTACAGTGTCTGGACGGAATGGTTACTAACTTTTATTTCAGCTGGGGGAGCTCGCACTCGCCAAGCACGCGCCGTATGCTGCTCGATCCGACTTTGAGAACGCCTTGACGCATGCACCCAACCACCCCAACGCCATCGTTGGTCTTTCCAACATTCTTCTGGATGTGTACAACGAAAAACTTCTGCCGCCCCCCTCTATTCCTCCTTTGGAGGATGTTGCTCCCGTGATGACAGGCAGTGGCGCAAAACCCAGCCCTCATCCCCGTTCGGCTCTCCCTTCTAAACCACTTGGTCTTAGGACTTCAAACCCGAAGAACACGTCCAAGTCGGATTCGTCATCTCCACTCGGCGACAACGAACTTCCGGATGCCTACAAGGCTGATCGCCTACCTCTTGTCGATCGTCTCGCCGCCCGTGACCGAGCTTACGGCTTGCTATCAACTCTTACTAAGCTAGGTTCTAGCTGGAACAATTCGGAAGCCTGGTTCGCTCTCGGGCGTGCGTATGAGGAAAGCGGCCAGCCAGACAAGGCCAAGGAGGTCCTCTGGTGGTGTGTCGAGTTGGAAGAGGGCACTGGTGTGCGCGACTGGCGCTGCCTCACTGGGGGTGGCTATATTCTGTAGTTTGAGCTGGTGGATTTGTTAGTTAATATTGACGGAGAGGAGAGGATTGCGCAAGTAGGAATAGGGCAATAATTAGTTGATAGGCAGGATCTGGGAATACGCAGCGCAGTTACATTGCGTTGCCCTTTGTTTCGTGTATAGCATAGTTGCAGTCTTGTGCTGTCAACGTTTAGATACCTTAGGTTGAGCCAGCATGCGTTGTTCGAGACTCGTCTAACCTAAAAGTAAATGCAAATCTTTTTTTGGCATTCAAGAGGGATACGAAAAAAGTTGAAAGCGCCGTGTGTTCTTTAGAAGGTAACAAACAGCCCACCCCGAAACACTTGGGCTAATAAGCACATAGGTCCCTTTGGATCGAACTATTTGGCTGGTATTAGAAACAACTTCATGGCAGTTTCTAGGCCCCGACCAAATAGCGAGACAAGCCAGTTTAGGCACGTGTTACGAGAAGGAGTCACGCACAATATACGGCGGAGCTTTGTCCTTGTCACGCAGTGGGCAGCGGAAACTGTCAACAACCTTGAAGGCTTCTGTTATCTGCCATGTCCAGTTTCCCGCCCAAGTGATGTCCAAGCACTGGTCCAAAGGGTTGGGAAGAAGGACCTTCCTGTCCTTGGAGCCTGGGAGAGACTTCCTGTTGTGGAATTTCAGTACATTGGTTCGGCGGGCCTCTCTCCCCCCCTCCCCCCCGAGTTAACTGTGGACGACGACGACAGCGTAATGGACATGCGGAGATGGAGACGGCACGATGGGCATTCGGAGATGGGCAGCAGGACTGGTGGTTATAAGACGCCGGGTTGCAATTCTCCCCATCTTCTCAACCATCCAACAATCATCCATGTCTTGCTCCACAGCCACTATTCCAGTATACACATAGACACATAGACACATTACATCTTCTTATATATTCCACAGACAAGTCACCGTCGCCCGGCATGGAAAACATGGGCGAGAACAACTGCATAGACCCCAAAATGCTCGACAATAGCAGCTGGGGGATTTGGGACCAGAACATCTCCCCTCCTCTTCCTCCTCTTCCTCCTCCTCCTCCCCCTCCTCCTCCTTCTCCTCCTGCTTCCCATTCCACTGGCAACTCTAGGGCCTTTACCGACCTCGTGGGCCATGCAAACAGCGGTATCATACAACGCCAGAGGGAGCAGCGGGCAGAACGAGCAGTCCGCGACAAGAAGAAGAGAAGCAGGGGCCCCGAGCCCGCTTCCGCCTTGCCCCAAACCCGTGTCGTCAGCGGCCGGCGCATGTGGTCGACTCCTTCAACTTCAGCGGGAAATAACATGGATTTTGCGCAGGCCGTCCCTGCGTTCCCTGTTTTCCCTACAGTTCCTGCTGCCCCTGCTGCCCCTGCTCGTTCTATCATGCACCAGAGCCGAGTTGTTCTCCCGGTCGGCCGCCCTCATCACCACCATCACTCCAACCATCACCATCACTATCGCCTTGGCCGTCATCATCATCATCATCATCATCATCAGCAGCAGCAGCAGCAGCAGCAACGCCATTACGCCCTTGCTGTCCATGCTCCACATGGCCTGCCACTGGTGAATGAAACGAGTGCGAATATAGCCATGACCACATCCCCCAATGAGGTCGGGCACACTGAAGCCAACCTTGGGCAAACAGATCTTGCGGAAATGGAGCGGGAACTTGATTGGAGTGTCATCTCTGCAGGCTCGACTTTGTTGAATTAGGGGGGCATCTGCGGGTATTGGTTGGTAGATTGGTTTCGTTCTTTTTTGGGAGGAGGGGGTTTAGGAGTTTTTGGCCAAATTTTTACATTCCCTTTACAGAGAAGGTAGTTAGGTTAATTCTAGTACTTTGCTTTTCATTTTTGTTGCACAATTGTTATAAGATTGAAAGATTACAATATAAGAGCCAATAGAATGATGTATTATCATTGTTAAACAAACTAATAAATATAAAAATCAATCACATAAATTATTATCTTATGAAGTGTTTAGTTATTATACCGTTGTTATCGAAAAAGGCTAACCAGAGTTGTTTAAATACTGATTGTATCCGCCTACGGGCCATACTGATGGCCTAGGTGGGCTCCTAGGAATGCCTAGTTGAATACACTGCTTGTTTTTTTTAGTAGTATGGCCTGGTTTTTAGCACACCATTTTTACACATAGGTAGAATGAGTTTGTATTTCTATCTATCCACATTTCCGAGAGCTTTGCCCCCCCGTAGCACAACTCTCAACCACTAGACGAATGGGCCGCCTATGGCCGGGAATATTCATAACCACCAAAAAAAAATTATGACAAAGAAGATCGGTTCTTTTAACTCTAATTGTTCTGCCCTCCAACTCCCTAATATGCGCCGCGAGGCTTCCATACACTCCTCACTGCCTCATTCTCATATACCCTATCTCGCTTCTGACACTCAGACGCTTTTATCTACTGTCGGCTTTTCAACAACCCTTGAAGATAGGATGAAAATGCCTTTTTGTCTGTTGATGTGAGGGATCGTAAAAAGCTGTCGCCATCAATCCCCATGCTGGGGAACAATCCCGCCTGGAGCTGCTGGATAAACACCTCTCCTGTTTTGGTGTAGATGATCTGTTCCAGAGCTGCAATCTCTATCAGGATTTGTTTCGTCTGGGCATCCTGCGCCGGCCGGAAGCTGGGGTTTCGCATCACCTCCCAGCAGGTCGAATGGAACCGGTCAATCATAAACTGGTCAAAGCCAGGGATGGCAGGGTTAGGGGCGCCAGTTGGTGCCGCAGGGTTCTGGGAAATGGTTGCAATGTCGGGTCCACCCCAAATGGCTGAGATTCGGGCCATGAGAGTGAATGCCAATCTGCTCGGGCCAATGTTGCCCTCCAAAATCTTTGCGAGTTCGATGATGGAGGACACCATGGGCTCAAAGAAGCCTTGGTTGGACTCGCTGATGAGAACGCCCTCCAGACCGTTATTGAGAATAATCTGGATGAAGGAAAGGTATTCCCTTCTCAACTCGGCTAATTGTATCTCATCATCAGTCCCCGCAATAGGCTCTGTGAGGCCGCCAAATATGCGTTGAAGGAGTGGTGTTAGCAGCATGTTGAGTACATCATAGATTTCTGATTTGAATCCAAATACAACCTGGTCCAATAACCTCAAGAACATGGCCATCTCATCCTTGGATGAGCTCTGCGACAAGAGACCCTCGATCCACTGGGGGAGTTGTGGCAAGACCGCTGAGCCAAGAACTCCAAGTAGCTTGGAGAAGGCAGACCGACAAGCGGTTCGGACTTCGGCTGACGAGTTCAGTTGGTTCAAAGCAATCAAGATAGCTTCAGCAGCCCGGGAGAATTCGTCCGAAACAGCCTTGTCAGGTGGACCATGGGCATTGTTGGTAACAGAACCAGGAGTCCAGTCTGAGAAGCCGTGCGCGAGCGTTCCCAACGCCATGACAATGTGGTGAATCTGAAGGGTGGCTTGAGCATCTCCCGCCTTGGCTCGGGGAAGGTGGGCCTCCATATCCGCGAATAGAGGATCCATGACGGAGCGAGCATAGAGCGCCTGATTCTCCGGAGGGGTGGACTGAGTGGACGAAATGCACCCAATGGCTTCGAAAAGGTACAGCTGGCTGGTGAATAGCGCATCCGCAGAGTGGTCAGACTCATCCGATGACATGTCATCGTCAGCATCATCTCCCGGAACCTCTGCTTTGATGGGCAAAAGATCACCAATGGATTGAATCACTGTTTCTGTAACATTTCCGACCTGAGATCGGAGCTGCTTAATGAATCGGTGGAAAAGGTACCAGGATCGTGTCTTGATGCGGACATGGTCGTGGTGGACCAGTCGAACAAAGTTCTCCAAGACTTGAGGGATGTATTGCTGGTTGGTCTCAAAAACAACACAGTAGCGGACGCAGATCTCCATGTACTGAAGCAGAATAGCCGGGTGGGAGAACGAGGCGATGCCTATCAGACATGTTAGCGGATATCTTGCTTTCCGGAGTCAATAACAAACCTGATTCTACCATCTTTCGCATCATGACCACCAGTCTCTCTGAAGCCTCGCTGGAGGGCTGGTTCTTGGCACCCAACCCCTGATTTGGCAAGGCAAGCTCGCCGAAGAGGTACATCTCAAAGAGGGCAAGGTCCAGGTCTCGCCAGTCCATCTGCGAGCCCTGCTGGTCAAGGTTCTGGAACGTGGTGGCCACCAGGTTACTCAGCATATCCATGTAGAGGGACTGGTTGATGGCAGCAATGGTCTTTTGAAGGTTTTGCAGCTTTCGGCGAAGCTCCTGGAACTCAGCCTCATCAGTCTGCTCGTCTTCCTTGCCCCACGTTGAGGTCTCGTCATATCGCATCTTGCGGATGATGGCATCGAGGATTGGCGCAAGCATGTTGCCATACTCCTCTGGGAGTTGGTCGATTTTACGAAGGAAAGTGAGCAGGTCTGTGAGGGCGGGGATAACGCTGGAGCAGATTTCATCATACTCGTCAGAGAAGAAGCGCAGAAGGAAATGCAGGAAGCCATTAAGATGTTGGTTGGCTCTGGCCCTTGTGTCATCACTGATTTGGTTGTCCTCGAGGGCCCGAACAATGTCGGAGATGACGGTATTAACGAGCTTGGCAACAGCCTCAGCCAGATCAGTGTCGTACCGAGAGGAGCCCTTGAACTCACTCAAGGGAGGGCTAGCAACTAACTGACTGACAATCTCCTGCAGATTGAGGAAAGAAATCATCTCCATCTTATCCCCTGACCGCATCTTCTTGCCGCAGATCTCGGTCAAGGTGTCAATGGCGGTATCGCGGACCTTGTCCTCGCCACCCGAGCTATTGACCCGTCCAACCACCGGCAGCAGTAGGTTGAGCATGTCTTGGCTTATGACCAGGGAAATATCCATCCAACTGACCCACTTGCCCAGGACCTTGAGAACGAGTTCGACGACGGCGTCGTTGCTATTGTATCGAGTGAGGATCTGCTTCCAGGCCTCCGAAACCTTGGTCATATCCCGGTCACGAAGCTGGTCCTTGAGCTCCGTGTTACGCTTGGCATCGCTGCTCTGTCGTGACAGAAGCATATCGGCAATCTCGTCGTGGATAGAGCCAAGAATCCGGAGGTAAAAGATGATGCCCGAAACATTTTCGACATTGTTGGGGACGCCGGCAAGTTCCATAAAGTCGTCGAGGAAGCTCTGCCATACATTTTGGTAGAGGAACACAAACAGGTAGGTCAGAGTCTGTGTGAGTTTGTTCTGGAGGTGTGTGGGATCGGCGGCTTGCTGGGCATCGGGGCCGTAGGTCTGGCGACAGTATTGAAGGAGAGTGTCCTTGAGGAAGGCGAGGCTGGCCTGGTCGAGGCCTTGGGTATGGACGGCATAGTTGACAACCTCAAGGCATACCAGACGTACGACATCGGAAGCGCGCGGTGTTCGTGCAAAAAGGGTGGTGCAGGCTTGCCATCCTTGGGGATCGGTTCGTAGCTGGTTGAGGTATTCGTAGGCTTGTTCCTTGAGGGACTGGTCGGAGGAGGGGTTCGACAGAATCTCGACGGCGTTTTCTACCTATGCAGCCAAAATAGCAAACAATCAGCATTGTCAAGCTCCCCCCTGGTATCCGAAAACGCGATTCCCTGCCCGCAACGTTGGGTGTTATACGTTGGGCCGATGCAACATGGGCGTGGCCCAGACCGACGTCAAAAAAATGGCGGGGCACGAGACAGGCGTCATGACCCATGGAACCACACGTCCCCAACCCAAGCATGGGAACAAAAGAGTGCGTAACTCACCTGAACCTCCATGTTCTAACGGCTCGGGCGAGGGTATCGGGCGAGGGTGGGAGACGGCTATGCAGAGTGTGCGAGGCTGCTATAATTCTGGCAGCGGTGGATACAAAGCATCCAGCATAGTTATAAGTTGGGGGAGGGCGAGGCGGCGGACAAGGCTACCGAGGGGTCATGCCTAGGTCGGGTGCCAGTCTGGGAGTTGGGAGGGCGCAGAGGCAGTTTCACGGCAGAGGGCGACTGGTATATGGCAAGCAGACGTCCGGCAGGAAGGGGGCAAAAGGCGGAGACGCAGACCTGGGAGGCGTATAATTTTGCGAGGACTGCGTTTTTATCGGAGGGTGCTATTTCTAAAAGTCGGTGCGGTGCCAGTCTTGTGCAATGTGGATGTGGGGTAGCCACAACACACACACAAAGCAGCACCCAGAGCTGAGCGGATCATTCTCGGACAAACCTTGAGCCCACTGCCTCGAGTCCAGAAACCTCAGGGATTGGAGGGAAGCCCATGAGGCTTGAATTTCCGCCACCTTTGCACTTTCACAGCCGCATTCATCACTGTGCATATTTCCAACACTCAGTTACACCTGAGGCGCACGTTCATTCATAGTCGGGCCAACCTTAGCCACCTAGCTCAATCCTGTTTATTCTCATCGACTTTGTTATTTCCATGGATATTGCCGAACTCACATCATCCCATTATTCATAGTTCAGTTTCAAGCAGCCAAAAGCCTCATTGGCCCACCCGATTTACAAAAATCAATACCAACGGGAATTGTTTATTTATTTATAAATACATACAAGAACATCTTTGCGGTTGCTGTGAGACAAATGATGTCACAGTGACGACTCATACCAGAAATGTGAACCGGTTGGTTTCAGGCACAATTTGTCCTAGTTCATCAACACCTCAATACCCATCTAGGGTAGATATATTAATTCGGCAATTAACCGCTCCGACACCCTTAATCAACCTTTCGCTTCCCCACAAACACTTTATCTTATTCCCGACTTGTTTGCTTTCTTTATCGCAAGAACGTCCAATATCGTCCCATCGCAGTAGAAAAGAGCTGACACCTGACTTGCTGCCATGTAACTGCCGACAAAAGCGTGTTGCTTACTTACAAAGAAATACATTGAGCTGATGGGAATATACATGCAGTACATATTCACTTCCCGATAACTTTCAACATCAACCATGCCGACGAAACCAATTCCGATTTATAAAAAAAAAAAAAAAAAAAAAAAACCCCCATAAAAAACATAGGGTTGGGACTAAAGGCCTGCTCATTGTTGCGCAACAGTGGACCAGATTATACCAGAAGGACGACTTCGGAAATATTATGATACGGGGATGAATGTCATTGATTTGAAGTACGAGAATGGTGGGGCCTATACACGTAACATATAGTGTGAATAGTGAAATAATCTACTGGGAAATGACAATATTATCGCTGGTATGTTCTCACCTACAGCCATCGTCGTTTTTGGCCTGTGATGAAATTGCCTACAAAGGTTTACAAAGCTGTGCAATACCTCGCTATAGATAAGGCGGTAGGGCGAGTTCGGACTCATGTTATCTGGGAAATCCACGAATAGCCTAAATGTCGCCCATCGGAGCCTATTTCACCAACAGCTCACCATTAGAACAATGACATCTCACCAATGGGATCTCAATGTAAGCCGGCGAGTTATGACCTGCATTGTCTATGATTAAGCTGAAGGCCATCAGATATGGGAAGCGTATTGATATAGCTCCCTATCATTCCATGTAATCACCTGGGCGAGTCAAACTTGGCTGGTTGACTATGTCGAAATTGCTGTAAAAAACTGCAAGTGATCGTACATTTGATGGCGAGGTACGTATGGAATGCAGAACACCCATATGGCGCAGATCCGTCATTGGCATCTGCATTGACAAGCACCGGCAGGCAGAGAAAAATTTGCTGAAGTTGCGCAGGACGTCGACCTGCTTTTAAGCTGTTATGTTGTCGGGCCGGCATGTACGCTTTGTGGGTTGCCGTTTACCAAGTTGAAAACCAAGAGAGGTCCGAGCAGATATAATGACTCCGTTGAATGGTGCTAGTCGGCATGTGACGACATTTTGTTAATCGACTGGTTGAAATACGGCCGTTAGTGTAGTAAAAGATCAGACAATAGACTTCCGAGTTTGGATTCTTGCGGTGTGACGGAGGATGGATCATCGATGTAGGTTTGGCGACGATCCGCCTGGGATTCCTACAGTACGCTTCGCACATGCCGCCCGTCCTAGGGAGGGACGGCGCCATTATCTATCTACCTTCCAAGAAATCACTACAGTCGTAATACTCATTTCCCGCCCCGAATTTTTTTCTTATCCAACTCAGGTCGCCTTCTCCAGAAATAGTAAAGACAAGCTTTGTAACCTCCTCTTCCTCCCTTTACGGGGGTTGAGAGAGGAGCATCCTGAGTGGAAAATGAGACAAACCATTAAAGCCTCTGCTGGCGTTGCTGCTTGATTTTAGCAGCTACGACACAATTCAGGCATGACGGGGCCGCGGCCGTTGCCGCTTGAAGAGAGGTTTTGATTTGGATGATCGTCAGGAGAAGAGAGCCAGCCACTGCAAGCCTGGACACGACGTGGCGTTGCATGGATGATCTTGGGTTCATAAATCAGTAATGGGCCAGCAAGGATAGACACCGAGTGTGGGCTCTTTCTGGCCTCTTTTGGTTAGGGAGAACTGATTCCATGTAGAGAGTACACAAGTATGTCCTGTGTTGCAGCCCACCATATAGCCGGCAGACTGACTGGCAGAGGAAACATTCTGTTCAAACAACGTGGATCGGTCGGGCGACGCGCACCGCACATTAACTGGCCAAGGCTGATGATGCAATGCAGGGAAAAAGTGCCAGAAACAATATTCCTTTGGCCACGCGGACAGGTTGACGTGAGTTGCGCCAAATTGTGGTTCTCGCCTCGTTTCAAGAGAAGTTCGACGTCATGGGTATTTGGATCAGCAGAAAACCCCAATGGTGTGACAAGTGGGCAAGGACGGCGGGAATAAGCTTGCTCAAAGGCCACTCGTATTGGCTGCTGCTAAATGCCGTTGGTGATAGGGCCGGGTTACCCCTGCAGCCACAGACTTTCTTTGCGACCCGTCACCGCCTCTCAAGTCGCCCCATTCTCGAGCCTATCAAAGCCAAATGCTAGCAGGTACTCCGTACATATGTAAGCATTATGCACTGGCATTCATGGTATTGCTGAATCTGTTTGTAGATTTGTAGGCCAGGGTATTGATTTCGGCAGACGGGCTAGTGGAATTGCAACCAAAAATTGTCACGAACAAGCATATTCGAGCCTTATTTCGGTTCTTTTTAGGCTGTTTAAGATAAGTGGTGGGATAAGAGGTGTTGTCGGATATAACCAAGTATTTGTTGCCGGGCCATATCTGTATTTTGCGAAGGATATGTCTCGGACCTTTTTGATCGGCTTGGCGCTTTCGGTTTCGGCTTTTTTTTTTGGTTGCTTGTCTTACTTGCTTTTCACCCGAGTGTCTCTGTCTCGATTTCCCGATAACCTAGCCGAGCAGTTTAACAGCCCCCGTCAACTTCAACGGTGCCAAGAAGCCTTTGAGTTTGACGAGAAGCGGAATAAAGGACTGAAGGGTACTGGCGCATGTGCGCTGCGTCGGGGACATGGTTCTTCTGAAGCTCGGCTGAGCTAGCGGCGGATTGAGATGGATCATGGGGGATGGCAATCTGCATCTGGTTCCTGCATTGGAGAAAGGGGGGGGATTGGCCAGGACGGTGGCTGCCAACCCCATCAACTGGGCGTCCACTCCAGAGTTGCGTTGTTTTGGATCCCTTGTGCAGAAGCCAGCGGACGACTCGGACTCTTGAGGCTACTTGAAGTGGGGAAGCCATGCTTCGCATTAATAAACTGACAGGCAGGTAGATGAAACGGTCATTATTCATTGGTGCTTGTAAAGTACATGGGAAATTGTGCCGCTTGCTCCATCATGTTTGCTGTGCTTGGTTGCCACCACCAACTTGCTGGCGCATGCGAAAGTACCCAGGCATCATGGAACTGTCAACACCAGATGCGAGTCAGATGAAGGATGCCCCGAATAAAGGATGAAGAACAAGGGGACAGGATAAATCAGTACCACTGGGAGTCTGGGCTGTGGCTGCAGACAGGCGGGTTACAAATGCGGTCTCAAACACTGTGTCTCTTGTTGACAAGCCCAAAATCCAAAGTCGAACTATGGAAAGCCACCATGTGGCTGTCGGGAGGTAGTGGTCTGGTGAATCAAGACGAGGAGGGATGTACCGTACTCGCGAGTGGAGGAGAGAGTTGGAGGAGAGGTACCTGGAGAAATTGTGCAATTTGCAATGTGCACACGTGCACATTTGCACAACATTGCGCCCCTGGAGCCAACTTCAGATGGCAGGGGGGAGACGGGGCCACACGGGGCCACTCAGAGCCAAGGTCAGTGCCCAATCGGAAAAGATTGTCGCTGGCAACGCTGCCTCGCCCCGGCTCCGAGCGCTTCTGTGCTCTGTGATCAACATGCACTGCCCTCTGATCGGTGGATCCTTGCGCAACAACATGCTCTGTATAGCAGCTACAACGACCATCGCAGCGCATGAGTTGCCCGGAGGGAACCAAGCACCGAGGCAAATAGTGAGATGGAGTCGGTCGCAGCGGATGTTCATCCAGCCCCCCATCTGGTTGGGCTTCACAATACTCCCCGTGTCATTGATTTTGACACTCGCTTGTCCAAACCAGCTATACTGAGTCGGCCAGCCCGCTGACAGCCTTCAAGCCAAGCCCCCGAGATTGGCGCCCCCTGTCCATCACCAAGCCGCCCTGACCATTGGCGTCTCTCGCAGATCGCCAGTGCGGACGACGGGTTGGCCACTTTAGACGACCGAGATCAAGAGAGCTCCAAGGCACAGCACATGAATGGTCCACTGCATGTTCCACAAGCGCCCACCCGCAAGATCCACGCACACGCACACCTACCCACCCACGCACATATACACAAAATACCAGAAATGATGTTCTTTGCCTCTGGGTACCTCCCCCAAAGGAACCCCTCGGCTGCCCTGACTAGAGAAGAAACTGTAAGACAGGCCCTGTCAAGCCACACCCAATGACAGTAAAGAAACGGCATCAACTGCTTGCCCGGACTATTTGGAGTCTGGATCCAGGTTCTTCATCGGGCGGCGGACCACCAACGGCGGCACCTCTTGCTTAGGCCTGTACCTCCCACCCTTGCTTTTGTCCATGATCCATGGCCCGTGGTTCAGATACCATGTTGATCCTAGAAGCGGTCTTTCCTTGATGCTCCACCTTCCATCGTGGCCCACCCGCGACATGGCTCGGCCGTCCCAACTTGCAATGCTTGTCCAAGTCATTTGCCGGGGGTTACACTCCTATCGCTCATCCCAACCTTCACCAGACCCCTGGATCTAGGAGTTGAGGTACGTAATTTCTTTGGAGAGGTCTTGGAGGCGACAGACATGGCTATTAAAATGCTCCATGCTCCATGCCATCAAGACTTTTTTCTTTCCTTCCTCACCAGCCTACCAGACAATTTTAAGCTGCCTGCTTCTCAACTTGCCTCTTGACTTCGGTCGTCCATTCTTTCAGAATTACCAAAACCTCTTTAAGCTCTTTTGCTTAGCCATTCTTTCTCAACCAAACTACCTTAACCCCCCTTCATCCATTCAAAATGCGTTTCACCGTTGCTGCCGCTATCCTGGCCACCGGCGCCATGGCCGCCTACGTTCCTCCCGTTGAGGTTTCCACCGACTTCCAGACCAAGGTGGTTACCATCACCTCTTGCGGCCCTGAGGTTACCAACTGCCCTGCCCGCAGCAAAAGCGCTACTCCTTACACCTCTGTCCCCGTTGTGACCACCCCCGTGGTTCTCTCCACCCCCGTGGCTCTCTCCACCAAGGCTCCCTCCACCACCGAGGTTCCCTTCACCACCAGCACCGTCTACTCTACCAAGGTCCACACTGTTACCTCTTGCGCTGCTGAGGTTACCAACTGCCCTGCTCGCAGCACTGTTGTCTCCGTTGAGACCATTGCTGTTTCCACCACTGTCTGCCCCGTTACTGAGACACCCAAGGTCCCCGCTAAGACTGATGGCAACAACTCCCCCGGCAAGCCCTCTTCCGTTGTCCCCGTTGTCCCTGTCTACACTCCCAGTGTTCCCTCCAACGGCACCTACGGTGGTGGTAACAGCCCCGTGAAGCCCTCTTCCGTCGTTGTTCCCCAGCCTCCTACCACACCCGCTGTTCAGCAGTGTGTCCCCTCTTCCTCCGTCACTGCCATCACCAAGAGCTACACCACCGTCTACACCTCGGTTGAGTACTCCACCATCCAGATCCCCTGCGCCACCAGCACTGCTGCCGTCCCCCCTCCCGTCAAGACCCCCGTTCGCGGTGGTCAGAACAGCGGCAACAACAACACGTGAGTAAACACAGCCAAGTCTCTTCCAACAGTCAACTGATAAATTGCCAGTGTTCCTGCCTCCACTCCCACTGGCCTCACTCCTCCCAAGGTCACTGGTGCTGCTGGCACCGTTGCTGGCTCTGCCTTCTTCGCCGCTGCCGCCGGTCTTGCCGCCCTTGTCCTTGCTTAAATGATTTTTCTATTTCAACTAGATAGGTTGAAGCCTGCAGGTTACGGCATTTCATGACGGGCATCGATGTCTAGTTGTCATGTATCGAGATTTCTAGACATTTGAATACTACAGCATTGATGGCAACGATTAAGTGTACCTAATCTTCTAATTGTATTAGGGCAATTCAGGTGTGGTAGTTGTCAACTTGGTGTTGGCTTGCCACGGTCTGGTTGCCTGGATGCAACGCGGACAATCGCTTTACAATTTCTATTTGCAAAAAACCTGGCGTTTAGTTAGAGTGAATGAATGACAGTCTTTTTTATTTTTTACTATTAATTTGAGTTTCCATTGTCCCGGTGTATATCTGTAAGGACTCGGAGCCAAGAGTTTTTCGCATAGGTGACCCTTGTAAATCTGGGGGTAGAAACGGCACTGTGGAGCCCCTTCTGCTGTTCGTCATTTCGCCAACCCACGACAGGACAAGCCACTCCGTGGCCTGCTGCCACACCATCACAACCCCGACTGTCACCCACGCAACCCTGGTAGGCTAGGAAATTGGCCCTTTGCGGCGCTGTGTCTGCGTGATTGGGTGGGTGCAAGGACTTGAACTGGGACCGTGGAGCCTTGGGCCGGACGGAACGGGGGTGCAACTTTGCACTACAACCCGATGGGGAAGGACGATGACGAGTCTCAACTTGCCTTGGGGCGAAACGACAAGTGGGAGATTGGGAAGCGCGCATTGCCATCAATGGAAAAGGCAAATGCAGAGGAGGAAGCCGAGTTAATTGTGATTTTCATAGCTTGTTTGAACTAACTGGCCCTCGCGCGCTCCAGACTACTACATGGCATCCATCCCAGGCCCATGCAATCATATTTGCCATTCGCCGCTTAATCAGACCATCAACCCCCCCCCCCCCCCCTTCCCCCTCCCCCCCCCCCCCCCCCCCCCCCCCACACCCCCCCTCCCCCCCACCCCCCCCCCCACCCCCGCCCCCCCCCCCCTCCTCGTTATTTACCTCTGGTCGCCGCCCCTCTCCCCACTCCCCCCCCACCCACACCCTCCCCCCTCCCCCCACACCACGCCCGCCCCCGCCGCGGCCCGGTGTCGGGCCAGCCCCCGCTGTCGGCGCACGCCGCGCACGGCGCGATGAGCGCGGCCGCCGCCTGTGTGCCCCACTCC
>JAHVYB010000346.1:0-25026 GCA_020623695.1 Calonectria henricotiae | reverse complement strand
ACTAACCCTCCACCCCGCTCCCCCGCCCGAACCCAACCCCTAACCCTACCCCTAACCCTAACCCTAACCCTAACCCTAACCCTAACCCTAACCCTAACCCTAACCCTAACCCTAACCCTACCCCTAACCCTAACCCTAACCCTAACCTATAACTATCAACAAAAGCAACCCAGAAGCCTCAAGTTCAAATCCCAATAGGATTAAGAAGGTAAAATCTAATACAAATAGACCCCTTGATCAGTGATCTATCTAAGGGGGTATATTAAACTGATAAAAGGATGAATTAGGATATATTATGCTAACTAGAGTAGCGCTACATTTTTTGGTGCAACCGTTCGGTTTAACAAGAATTGCCTGGTCAAGCCTCCTGCTTGTATTTTAACTAAATATAAATATCTTTCTTTTTATTAATATTAATAGGTATTTAGATTTAAGTATTATTATTATCCTTTAATTTCTTTAGTATTAAAGTAAAAGTAAAATATTAATTAAAATAATAAAAAAAGATATATAATATATTATATATTAGTATAAAATTAGCAAATTATTAGATTATATAATAATATAAATCTAGAAAATAATATATAAGGTAGAATCTAATATATAAGTATATAATATTTAGAGTAAGATTAAGAGAAGGGTTAAAAAGAAAATAGATATATAGGTAATATATAAAATAGAATCTAATATATAAGTGTATAAGATTATAGTTAGGTTAAATAAGAGGGGTAAAAAGAAGAATCTAATAAATAGATATATAGTATAGAAAAAGGGTAAGTTATATATTAGTATATAAGATTATAGTTATATTAGATAGAAAGTAGAATAAAAATATAAATAAATATATAATAACTTATTAATAATATCTATAAATAGTATTATTAGAGTAATAGATTAAAAGTTATTATACTAAGTAAATATACTAAAATTTATAATAATAGTATTCTATTTTTACTAGATTAGTATATAAATTAGATATTTAAAATCTCTCTATTTTTACTAGGCTTAGAAGGACTTTTTAGTATTAAACTTTTTCTTCTTATATTTATAGTATAGGTAATTAAATAAAAAGAAATTATACTAATTTAGTATAAATAGATAATCTTTACCTTAGAAATAAGCTATAAAGATAAATTTTTATATATTTAGCTTTTACTTACCCTCTTTAGCTTAATTATTTAGTATAAGGGTAATAGTATTAGTAAGAATATTAGTAAATAAAGCTATTTAAAGTAAATAGGGTTAAATTAGTATAAGGTATATAAATTTACTTTATAGATTAGAAATATCCTATAGGGTAATAGGTAGATTAGGTATAATAGGTAAGATTAGTAGGAAATTAGTTAATTTACTATTATTTGCCTATTTATCCTTTTTACTTATAATATGAATTTTTTGGCTTATTATATATAATTGCTAATAATAGGGTAAAATATTATAAGTGAAAGTATATAATTAGTTATAATTTAATATAAAAGTATATAATAAGAAAAGGGGTTATAGGATACTTAGGTAGCTATAGAAGGGTTAGGGGGATTTATAGAGATATTAAAGGAAAAAATAAAGATTTAAATTAAAAATATAAAGGGGTGGTTTATATATATATAATAGTATTATATAAGTAGGAGTAATAATATTCTAGTTCTAATTAAATAAGATAAGTCCTTTATATAAATAAGAGTAATAATATTCTAATTTAAATTAAATAAGGTAGGTTCTTTATATAAATAGAAGTAATAATATTTTGGTCTTAGTTAAATAAGGTAGGTCCTTTATATAAGTAGGAGTAATAATATTATAAGCCTAATTAAATAATATAGATCTAGAACTATATATATAAAATAATAATATTTTAGCCTAAATTAGAAGATTAGTTAGTTTAAAGTAGTAGGTCTTTTATATAAGTAAAAATAGTAATATTTTAGACCTAATTAAATAAGGTAGATTAGGGATTATATATATAAAATAATAATATTCTAGCTTAAATTAAAAGCCTAGTTTAAAGGAGTAAGTATATTATATAGATAAAATAATATTTTAAATTTAAAAGAGTTTATTTTATTAAATAAAACTAAATATAAGCTTATTAATCTATTTATTATTTTTTATATAATATTTTCTTATTATTTTAATAATTATTTATATATTTTATTAGCTAATTTTAATCTTATATATAGATATAAGAACTATTTTTACTAATTATATAATAGCTAGCTAAAATCTTATATATTTAAGCATAGGATTTTCTACTTACTACTACTTACTAAATTTAATATAATAGCTATACTAATTTTCTAATAGCTAGCTAAAATCTTATATATTTAAACATAGGATTTTCTATTTACTACTACTTACCAAATTTAATATAATAGCTATACTAATTATATAATAGCTAGCTAAAATCTTATATATTTAAGTATAAGATTTTCTACTTACTACTTACTAAATTTAATATATAATAGCTAGCTAAAATCTCATATATTTATACATAGAATTTTCCTACTTACTACTACTTACTGCTACTTACCACTACTCACCAGATCTAAGACCCACTTTTCCCTTCCTAATTAGGACTAGCTACTTACTACTTACTAGGATTTCCTGTTATTAATATTATAATAACCCCTGGGATAAACCTATAGGGTGATTTATATATATATAATAGTATTATATAAGTAGGAGTAATAATATTCTAATCCTAATTAAATAAGGTAGGTTCTTTATATAAGTAAGAGTATTAATATTCTAATTATAGTTAAATAAGGTAAATCCTTTATATAAGTAGGAATAATAATATTCTAGGCTTAATTAAATAGTATAGATCTAGAACTATATTTATAAAATAATAATATTCTAGCCTAAATTAAAAGCTTAATTAGTCTAAAATAATAGGTCTTTTATATAAGTAAAAATAATAATATTTTAAACCTAATTAAATAAGGTAAGTTAGAAACTATATATATAGAATAATAATATTCTAGCTTAAATTAAAAGCTTAGTTTAAAGGAGTAAGTATATTATATAGATAAAATAATATTTTAAATTTAAAAGAGTTTATTTTATTAAATAAAGCTAAATATAAGCTTATTAATCTATTTATTATTTTTTATATAATATTTTCTTAGTAGTATAATACAGTGGTTAGCGCGCTGTGTTTTTCATAGAGACTAAGGTTTAATTCCCTGTACTAGCCCCCGGCCTAGGAAAATAGGTAAAAAAGGGTTATTATAACTAGTTATTTTTCCCTACTAGGGTTTTTATAGGTAATAATTATAACTAGAATAATTATAATATAAAGCTCTTATTACTCTTTATAAAATCTAACTAAATACTAAATAAGAAAGCATTCTATTTATATATATATAGGTTAAATTAAGTAATTAGATAAGGGTTTTTTTTAAAAAAAAAATAAAATAAAAATTAATATTTTCTTATTATCTTAATAATTATTTATATATTTTATTAGCTAATTCTAATCTTATATATAGATATAAGAACTATTTTTACTAATTATATAATAGCTAGCTAAAATCTTATATATTTAAGCATAGGATTTTCTACTTACTATTACTTACTAAATTTAATATAATAGCTATACTAATTTTCTAATAACTAGCTAAAATCTTATGCATTTATATATAGGATTTTCTACTTACTAAATTTAATATATAATAGCTATTCTAACTAACCTTCTAAGAGCTAGCTAAAATCTTATATATTTATATATAGGATTTTCCTACTTACTACTACTCACTGCTACTTACTACTACTTATTAGATCTAAGACCCACTTTTCCCTTCCTAATTAAAACTAGCTACTTACTACTTACTAGGATTTCCTATTATTAATTTTTTACTTACTACTATTTACTAAATTTAATATATAATAACTATTTTAACTAATCTTTTAATAGCTAGCTAAAATCTTATATATTTATACATAGGAATTTCCTACTTACTATTACTTACTAAGTCTAAGACTTACTATTATCTTTTTAATTAAAACTAGCTACTTACTACTTACTAGGATTTCCTATTATTAATATAATATTTAAAATATAATTAAAATATAATTATTTTTAATAATATTAAAAGTAAGCTAAAATATATTAATCTTAATATAGAAAATTATCTTAAATATTAGAATAGGTTTAATAAAGTTTATTATCTCTAATATAAAAAGAATATTAAGAATATAAAATATTTTTTTTTTTTTTTTTTAAAAAAACCCTTATCTAATTACTCAACTTAACCTATATATATAAATAGGATACTTTCTTTTTAGTATTTAGTTAGATTTTATAAGGAGCAATAAAAGCTTTTATTATAATTATTCTAGTTATAATTATTTACCTATAAAAACCCCAGTAGGGAAAAATAACTAGTTATAATAACTCTTTTACCTATTCCCTAGGCTAGGGGCTGGTGCAGGGAATTGAACCCCAGTCTCTATAAAAAACACAGTGCACTAACCACTGCACCACACTACTATTATAAAATATATAAAGTTAATTATTTTATTAGTTAAGATAAAAAGAGACTAATACTATAATTATTTAAATACTAATTATATTTACTTTTAAAATCACCTAGTTAAGCCTTTTACTTATATTTTAACTAAATATAAATAGTTATTTTAATCTTTTAATAGCTAGCTAAAATCTTTTATATTTATTTATAAGATTTTCCACTTACTATTATCTATTACTACTTACTACTACTTACTAAATCTAAGACTTACTTTTACCTTTCTAATTAAAACTAGCTACTTACTACTTACTAGGATTTCCTATTATAAAGTTAATACTATTTTAAATATAAAAATATAAATTAAATTAAACAAAGCACTATCTTTTACACTTTTATACCAAATTGATATAGTTTTCTATTTTGCTGGAATTTGTAATTATGCCTTAAATATCGCTATAGCTAGTCACAGCCCGATTTTATATAGCTAGGACTCTGACTCCCAGTTAAAAGCGTCGCGACCCAGTTTCACATTGTCATCTGAATCTTTCCAACGTACCTCCAGTTCAAAGGTTGGATCTGCAACCCATGTTGTACACCAGCTGACTGGGTTCGGCTTAGAACCGGGAGGGGTTCTCCACTCGTATTGAAGTAGAAGATATATCATGACAATCTTGACTTCGTTGGCTGCAAAGAAACGACCAGGGCAGGCATGTACTCCGTAACCAAACCCCATATGTTCTGGACTAGTCGAGGAGAGCTGGGTTGTATGCTCCTTGGTTGATTCTTCTCTAGCGCGATAAAATCGGTAACCGTCCCACGAGGACGCATTCTTGTATATCTCATCATCGCGCATTGCGTGACTAGAGACCGAAAGTTGATGACCTTTGGGAATGAAGGTGCCATCTTTCAGTGTAATATCTTCCAACGCTAACCGCAACATCGAAGCTGAGTTGAATCTCTAAGTAAGCGACCTTACATATAAGACACATGTTGAGAACTTACCAACTTGAGTAGGCTTCAATCGTTGACTCTCTTTGAGCACGCTGTCAAGAAGTTTCATCTTGTATAAAGCTTTCGTTGTCCATCCCTCCTGCTTGAGGGTTTCTTTGATCTCAGCTTTTAGTGGATCAATGATTTCAGGATGAGAGGAAATGTCTGCCAAAGCTTGACACAAGAGATCAGTTGTAGTATGAATTGATACAACGGAAAGAAACAACTGTGTCGCTGCTGGGTCGTACGCCGCTCGTGCATGCTTCTCAAACCACTCCAACGAATCATTGTATACAGTACTTTTTTCCCGACTCTTCTGCTCTCGACGGTGCTCAAGAATAGGGTTGATCAAAGCACGAGCATCTCTGACCTGCTTTCTCAGATTCCGGCAATCGGAAGAGAGGAGTGAAACGAGGTAACGCAATGGCCCAGGCCATCTGCGTAGGTGATTTGCTACCGTAGCACTACTGGAAGAATAGCTTGTAGCGATTCGCAGCCACTCTTGGTTTCGACAGAGATCCTGACCTAAGAAGACGCGGGTGGATATCCTCGTGACTAAAGGTAGCAATGTGTCTCTCAGCGGAACTCTATGCCAGCCTACATGTAATCGATTCAGCATAAGCAAATTCTTCCGAAACATTGATGAGTCTTACTCTGATTACTACCAAAGTATTCTTCAACAGCCAAGTAGGTTTCTTCAGCTAATGGTAAAGTCATATGGTCTTCGCGCGAGGTCAGTTAATACTTCACATATTGCAGTCCAGGCTGGGGACTGTCAACTCACTTAATGTTTTGTTCAGATGCTTGTGAATAACGTCTTTTATCAACGCTGCCTCATTCTTTCCGCCTTCTCGGAACGGCTCAAATCCTGGAATCGAAATATGAAATGCCTATTGGTTGTTCAGTCGTCTAACACCCCCATTCCATGCGTTGCACGTACCGAGTCATTCGATGCCTTTATGAAGCTGAGGCGAGGGTCATTTTTAATTTCATCAGCCATCGATGGAGGCAAAAAAGTGATTTGACCTAAATCGCATATAAGGCGCATAGGCTTTGCTGGATTCTTGGCAAACCAGTTTTCCAGAACTTGGCGCGTAGTGTAAAGGATTTCTGATACTGCACGAGAATCAGAGATCTCGAAGAATCGCCTCGGGTTAAGCAAAATTGCATTTGGTCTCGGTTTCGAGACCCGTCGTACTGCGAGTGTCAAGATAACAAAGCAAAGAAAGTATAGTAGCATATCGAACCGGAGGTTCGACATGCAGTCGATGAGACTCATCATATAGTAATGTTCAACCTGACCGTAGGAAATATACCTGCTGTACATAAGCAGTCTTTACTTTTCGCGGTGAGATGGGGTTCAAAGCTGCAGATGCTACCCGACATTTATAACAGATGGCCAATGGGCGTTGAGCCAAGGCTGAAATTATTTGTACCGAGCCTTTCAGGTTTTGATTTGGTATGTCTGTGAGTTTACTTGCCTTTCTTTGGCTGCAGTTGGAATTCTTACCGAATGTTGAGTTCGGAGTATTAATTGTTAAGTTCGGGGTATTATAATTATTATTATCACTATAACCCTGAGGTCCAAGATAGCCCAAGTCAACACAATAACTTTACACAATAAGCTTAAACAGCTAGGCTACAATACCTCTGTAGCCTCTTAAATACTGAGTGTCTCCAATAGCCTCACATAATACAGTCGTGTCACGCTGGTGGGTGCATTCCAAGTTGTGTTACGAAGAGTGACTTGTTCAATTACAGGGATCCCTGAGTAGGGGTATTTCTGGGAGGAAAGGATACCCCCCCGCGGGTCTAGATAACCTGTTATCGCACCTAAATAGGGGCTCAATCGATCTAGACTACGGTAGAGTCGCTCTAGTGGCGTCATCATAACTAGGGCCCTCACGTGAGTTTGAAGGTATCGGCAAGTTCCTAGACTTCCGACCGTGACAAGTGGAGATAACTGTTAGTGAAAACCTTAAATATAGCCACTAATACAAAATCCCTACCTTGCTAAGACCAGCCTAGCCTCTTTCCGCCACTACCACCTATACCGTTGCATAAGTCCTCACAATAGCCCACCTGTAACGGCTGTGCTATTGACCGCTGTACCATGGGGCAAAATGTAGGTCAATAATCGCTATTACGTCAATTGTTATAGCACGTAACAGCGTCTAAAAGCCTCTGTCAGGTTGATCGGGCCTGCTAGAGCTGGTCACGGGGGATCGGGTCGTTATAGCACCAACCTTAATTGATAAGTTCGGAGTATTAATTTGTACATGGGTAGAATTCTAGCTAGGTTAAGTTAGGCTGGCTCTTTATTTACCACAAATTGGCCTAACTTGCTTCGGCTAGTCATGGCTTAAAAAAAATAAGGCCGAATCGTGCGTTCGGACTGTTAATTTCCAGTTATGTAGTGTTGTAATCAACTCAAGTTTGGCCTGCTCACGATAGCGGCGAGATTTCCCGGTTTGCATTTATGCGGGACAGTCTTAACAAAGGAAATTGTCCCGAAAGACTTCCTTAACGAAAGTATTGAGCACTGCGGAAGCAGAGCTACTTATAGAACTAAGCGATTACATGCAGCCTAAATAAAACGCTAGACTGTTGTCAACCAATTCAATCTCCTTGTGCTGTTATCTTTCCACCCTTATCCAAAATGTCTAATCCCCCAGACCAGAAAACCAAGGTGGCGCTCCTCTCTCCCCTCGATCAATTAAACTGTCTATTTTACCTGCGCTGGTCCCTGGTGTTTCACGTCAACGATCTCGACAAAGCCATTGATAGCCTGACGAAAGGATTAATTGCTGTCACAACGACGCTGCCATACCTCAAAGGGCGGGTCATCTACCGAGCAAATGTCTGCAAAGACGGGACACCCTCTGGCACACGAGCCGTAATTTCCTGGTCATCCGATGATCCGGATGTGTTACTTCGAGAACATCGCCCGGCAAATAGACTACCCAGTCTAGCAAGGATGAAGGAAGAGGGTGCACCAGCCCACCTTTTCTCCAATGATTTATATTCTTTGCCTACCTTCATAGATGTTGCTTCCCCGCAATCTCACCCAGTATTTGAAGCGTCATATGCCCAAATCGAAGGAGGTCTGATACTGAGTACGTGCGTTCACCATGGCGTCATGGACGGCCGAGGACTTGCGGCATTGACTGGACTATGGGCCTCCTTCACCCGCCGTCAAAATCAGAATGAGAATGGGATGCAGCTAACAAGCCTACCCGATCCCGACGAGCCTCTTACACGGACGGCCAGACTTACCATGGCTGCAAATGACACTGCAGAGCCTGGGACTGTTGACCTCGAAACAAGCTTTCATCGTTATAAAAATGATAGAATACTGGAACAAGATTCTGTAGAAATCCCTTCACCGAGACGAGCAAGCACGAAGAAGTCAAGCCGGATCTTCGTCTTTTCAGGTGATAAACTCAAGTATGCCAAGCAGGTCTTGGCAGACAACGGCCATGTCACGATAAACTCCATTCTGAGTGCTGTCATTTGGTGCAGCGTTACGCGCATTCGTCTTTCACGCCGATCACAGCGGCCACCCACACCATTCTCACGGTTTTTCCAACTGGTGGATGGCAGGCAGCGTTTGGGGTCAACAATCAACGAGCCAGGGCTTTATCTCGGGAACGTCGTGCTTACATCGTCGGCTGACGTTTCACTTGATGTATTGGAGACGTCCGGAACTTTCGACCGACAGTCAATCTCCTTTATGGCTCCAATAATTCAGGCCATAGGTGACGCAGCGGCACTAGTTACTACAGACTACATCAGTGGCTTTTTGTCAGTACTGCAGCAGGTACAAGACCTTGGAAGCCTTGGTGTAGGTTGCATGAGTCAGCACGGTATCGACTTTATATCATCCAGCTGGGCAAATCTACCACTCTACGAATGTAACTTTGGGACTGTGTTCAGCCAAAATTGTGCAGAGATGAAGGAAGGTACGCCGCTTTTTGTGCGCTATCCGTATATAGAATTCGCCGATGGCAATATGATAGTGCTTCCTAGACGGAAAACACCAACTGGCAAGGATGAGACTATTGAAGCATATGTCATGTTGGCGGAGGATGATCTGACAGCTTTGGGAGAAGATACTAGCTTTCGCAGCTGGCTAAAGATATAAAATACTATGTATTACTACACAAGTATATTAGTTTTAAATAAGTAAAGTAAGTATTTTATAATTATATATTATATTTAGTGATATTCCATACAGGCGTAAATGTCACCATCTCTGTATTTGCTCCTGCGAACACTACAGCCTAGCGCCTGAGATCCCGCAGCCAGCGCTCTTGCATGATTGCTACGCCGGCTTTAAATGGGTGCACACTAACGCAGCGATCGTTGGTGTTGACCAACAGCGACTCATGTTTGTGGGCCACTTAGATGGGACCTGTCTTGCAGCCGGGCTCCACGTCTGGCCTGGAGCCTTTCACCGGTTTGACATCCTGGCTCTGGAGGCAAGAGTTACGAAGTTAGTTGCAAGCATGAGATTGGACTGGATCAAAAGGACTTTTAGCATAGCTTCATGAATCCGACTTTTCTGCTTCGTTAACAAATGGAAAATGACTTATAGCAACATAGTAACTTGGTGTATTGCCACGGGCTTAATGTTTTATGTAGCTATAAGACGTGGGCAAAGCTTAGCCCGTCAATGACACCTGACTCTACAAAGTAATAAATGAAAGACCAATGTTCCCAAAACCACCATAGAATGGAATTCAATGTTTTGCGACAAATATTCTATCCAAAAAATTGTGCATAACCTTTATTAAACAATGGTGAATAACAAGAAAAATAAGCCGAGAGCCTGGGTTTATATCTCGCTTTGCCAAGTCTTCAGGTCGCCAGACCCGCCAACAAGTGCCCCCATACCTTATCAGATGCATATTAAATATATACAACCCTTTGACTTTTTTTTACTCTACTTCCCTGTCCAAAGTTTGAGCCAGAACCATTTCGTGATACTGCCCACCAAGCCTGATCAACTCCTCATGGGTGCCTTCCTCTACAACCTGTCCGCGATTTAGGACAAAGATACGATCGCTCCGCTTAATTGTGGACAAGCGGTGCGCGACGGCGATAACTGTTTGGTCGGGCCTTTGCCGTGCCACCTCTTCGATGGCGGCCTGCACCACCACTTCGCTGGCCGTGTCCAAGGCGCTGGTTGCTTCATCGAATAGCAAGACGTCCGGCTTGCGGATGAGAGCCCTTGCAATAGCTAGGCGCTGGCGTTGACCACCGCTAAGGGATACTCCGTGGTTGCCAATGTTAGTGGTATATCCATCAGGCAGGCTGATGATGAACTCATGTATGTTGGCTGATTTGCAAGCCCGTACCACAGGATCGTTTTCGTTGGAACTATCAGAGTCTGAGAGAGAGTTTGCTTCTGCTTCTGTGATGCCGAGGAGAATATTTTCTCGGATAGAGCCCTGGTACAGGGTTGTGTCTTGGGATACCAGCCCAAAGCGCGCACGATGGGCATAGACATCCAACTTCTGGATTGGTGTATCGTTAATGAGAAGCTGGCCAGAGGTTAGATCGTAGAAACGCTCGAGAAGAGCTATGATTGTGCTCTTTCCGCAACCAGAGGCGCCAACTATACCTATGGACTGCCCTCTAGTAATTTTCATATTGAGGTTGCGCAGCACAGGTTGGTCTGGGCGGTTAGGATATGAGAAAGTAACATTTTTGAACTCGATCGTAGTATCTCCGCTACTCTTGAGCAATTCTGTACTTCCAGTGGAGGAGTTGATGGCAGGCTGCGAATTTCGTAGGTCAATGATGTGGTTCGCGGCGATATGCGCTTGAGAATTATCTAGTAGGGTGTGTTAGCGTGTGGATCTTGAATGTTTCAGAAAGGCTGGTTTCTTACCGGCGGTAAAGCCAAACATAATGCCAGCCGCGCGTGAACCTATAGAGATGGCCATAAAGGCAGTGAAAAATGTGGCAACATCATATTTTCCCTCGGACAGTAGTTTACCACCGTACCAAAAGGTAAGCGCTGAGACAGCAAGGTCAATACTCTCGGTCCCTGCGAGGAGAAACATGCTGACTAGCTTGTGTCGCGTCTCAAGCTCAATCAACGAGTCCAGACGTTTTTGGTAACTGTTAATTATCCTTCTCTCCAGAGTTAAGCTTGACACGGTGCGGATAGCGCTAACTGCTTCCGAAGCAAATCGCGTTGACTCCAAGTATGTCTGGCTGACACGAGCATAGTTGGCCATTTCTAGGCGCATTCGAAAGAAGCCGGCACCAAAGATGAATGGCACGCCGGCAGCAACAACAACTAGGCCAAGCTGCCAGCCAACAGCAATAGCCAGTATGCAACTACCCAGGAGATTGGAAAACACTAGGATAATAGCGCTGACATTTGTGGATAGCATAGACTGCAGTCCCTGAGGATGCAGGGATAAGCGGCCGGTCATTTCTGCTGCCGTATGTCCCTTCATATCAAAAAATCCGATGTCCTGTCGAAGCATTGCCTCCAAGTATTCTCGTCTATAGAAACGAGTTGCATAGAAGGCAGATGCCATCCAAAAGTAACCAACACCCATGTACGAGAAAAGCACACCAAGGCTAAAGATAAAGTACATAAGGGCCCAGAAATTGCCTCGGCTTACCAGACCATTTCCAGGCTCTATCTGAAGCGTGGGGACGCTTCGGCCAAACATTATTGCTTGCGACGGAAAGCTAGCGCCACCAGCTATAGATGAAATGAAACCACCAAGGTAGAGGGGCCAGAGATGTCTTTGCTCTTTGAAGATAGTTGTGACGCAACGAAAGAGTGAAAGTTTTCTAGAGACGTCTTCTTCCTCTGTCTTGCTGACCTCCTCGCTGCTTTGCTTAATAGTGACACTTTGAGATCTCCGAGATCTCGGTTTTTCTAATGTGGATGTATCATTGGACTTTGACATCTGGAATTCCCCTTCTGTTGAGCTTCCCACAGGTGTGATGTCACCAGGAATATCATAAGAAGAATGCTCAACGCTGTCACCGTCATATTTCTGGGTGTCTAGATTTTGCGCATTCACGAGTTTGAAGTATGCACCCTTCTGGGCCAGTAGTTCATGGTGAGAACCTTGTTCAACGACCTCTCCTCGGTTAAGAACCACAATCTTGTCAGCTTTTTGGACGGTCGCTAATTTGTGTGCAATCATGATGGTGGTGCGAGATTTTGAGACGTTGTCTAGTGCGGCCTGGACCTTTCTTTCCGCGGTAGGGTCAAGGGCCGAGGTGGCTTCATCTAAGAGAAGAATTCGGGGGTTAGCAATGACGCTTCGCGCTATCGCTATGCGCTGTTTCTGTCCACCGCTGAGTAATCCACCGCGCTCTCCGACATCAGTGTCATAACCCTCAGGAAGCGCTTGGATGAAGTCGTCTGCATTAGACTGGATGCAGGCTTGTCGCACCAGCTCACGCTTCTCCGCCTCTGATAGATCGTCCATATCTGTGCCGTAGAGGCCATGAGCGACGTTTTTGTAAATGGTGTCGCTAAACAAAACGGGCTCTTGCTGGACAAGCCCAATCTGGCTACGCAACCAGCGAACGTTTAGGTCTTTAGCTGCGTGGCCACTGACGTGGATAGACCCAGAGTCTGGGTCAAACCACCGCTCAATTAAGCCGACTATGGTGCTCTTGCCCGACCCAGATGCTCCCACAATTGCTGTTGTCTTCTCGGCTTCAAAGAAGAGGCTGAGATTCTGCAACACCTTGGTATTTGGACGAGCAGGATAAGCAAATGTGACCCTGTGTAGCTCAACTGCTCCAGTCGGATGAGTTGGTTTAAGCCCTGTCTCCGCCAAAGAATCGATCTTGGATTGACGATCGATGATATTAAACATAGATCTAGCAGCAGCAAGTGCTTTTGTGAAACCGCTGAAGCCAGGGGCAACATCGGCTACTGCTTGAGTAGCCAGAAGCACAGCAAGTAAAACACTGCCAAAATAATTAGATTCATTTGATTCGCGGTTTCAGAAGGGAGGTGGCTTACATTATAACATCACCTCCAGTGTTGATATCACCACGATTGAGAAGTTTGACGCCGTAATACCATGCCAGGGAGTAGGCACAATATGTTGTAAAGAACCCAACACTATATTGTACACCAATAATTGGTCCTTTCTTAAGGCCCAGCTTCTGAGCTGCGGCCAGATGAATGTCATACTTTTGGCTCAACCTCTTGCCTGCGTTATACGCGGTGACTATTTGCATCGTACTCAATGCTTCTTCGACCAAACCGCCGGCATGATTGTAAATTTCGAGGATCTTGGTCTCAATTTTGGCATCTGATATTGTAAGCAGGGCATCTAAATATGTGACTAAAACAAGCCGAAGTCATTCAAACTTACCTATTTTAAATGTAAAATATATTCCAATCAACAGAGCCGGAAGAATTGTAGCAGTGACCAGTGTGAGGGCCCATTGTTGGGAAAAGGCCACAGCAAAAGCGGCAATGAACATGGAGACTGATTGGATCAATGTCCCAATCTTTTCAGCCATGCCATGCTCGACGAGATCTGCATTGGCTGAGATGGTTGTCGCCACGTAACCAGAAGAACATGAATCAATAAATGCGACATCTTGTCGTAGCAAAGATTTGATTAGGTCCTGACGAAATGCACTCGTGGCTCTGATACCTGTGATTCCAAAGGAAGTGGCATGAATATACACTAAAAAATATCGTCCGATGAAGATGTAGACAAGATACAGAGCATTGCGGGAAAGACTTTGATACAGCTTATCAGCTGATTCACTACCAGCCTCGAACGAGTTGAAACTGTCTACGGAGGACCCGAAGACTAGAGACATGAGTGGCATGGCAGAGCCCGCAGCAGCGGCAGAAGCTAGACCAACGAGTCGTATTAGGTGGTCGCTTGGCTCGGAGTAGCTGCGAATGACTCGAACGAAGACCGATGCCCAACCAGCGTGGGACTCACCCTTGGAGGGCTCGCTCGGGACACCATTGGACGATGAGTTGCTCTGATCATCGAGGTTCTTGAGATAACCTTGGTTAATTTGACGCGCTGGACTTTGAGCGACGTCCGCATTCGACTCCACTTGGGCGGCGTCAGCCATCTTTGGTAGTGGCTTACTGGTGAGTGAACAGCTCAGTGGTCCTGGTTGACAGCGACCTAGTTCTGCCGGAGTTTGTTCAGTAGCAGCAGAGACAGGAAGGTGGGGGACGAAGGAGCCTCGGGACACCTGATAAGGTACTATTTACCAGAGTCGATGGGGTTCTGCTGAAAAAAGAATGAACGAGAGAACAGGTCTCTGCGGCAATCCTGCTCAGGCCGGGACAGTCTGTTTGCAAGGCCTGGAGATTACCGGTGAGGTATACACAACAGCGAGGGATGGGATATTGGGCCGATCCCACGCGTGATGAATCAGGGTTGCCTCTTTCATGAATGGCACTGATATAATGATAGCTCACCTGTTATCAAGGGGCTGAAAATAAGTTGAGACCTTCGGAGGAAAAGATGGGGCCAGGCGTATCTTTGGACAGCACAGTTGCTAAGACCATGTGCCGTTCCGAATTTGATACGAGTCGTTGCGTTTGAATTAACTGTCAAATTTCCATATATGAGAGTGCTGGCGGCTGATAGGTTAATGGGCGGCAAGAAACAAGCCGCAATAGAAAATGTGCCGACCAAGAATACCGCATTAGGCAAGAGGTTTCTATTGAGACTTCACAGCCCCTGTAGCAAGCAAGGCATTTAGGTTTTACTGGGGGTGAGGCGGGCGGCATGTCGGGCCGTGCACATATGCGACCGCCTGTGAAGTGCGGAGGGAAATCTCACTGTTCGGTCATATTTCACAGGCCGCTTCCCTGTTCTCTGTGTCTGAGTGGAGGTATCGCACGGGCTCATCCACTATTACAATGGAGGACACAATTAAAGCCCCGAATTTCTGGACTGATAGCGTTGCCACCACTCCTGAAACACTACGGAAACAATTCCAGTCGTTGGGCTGCCCAGAGCCGTAGCGACATGTTGCATGTAGGGTAAGGGATAGGCAGAGTGTCAATCATATGCTTTTACTTAGAAAATTGGTAGGAAATGGCAAATGTGTTTTTTTTTTGGGGGGGGGGGGGGGGTTAAAAAAATAAGTCTTGCTATTCGCCGCAACAGCTATTGCTATTTAGCTCAACAACCCCGGAACAACTAATATTCCGATAGAAATCCCTGTCTAAACCTAGCAAAAAGTAGCTCCACAAACAAACTTCAACCTTTTATCAATATCGCGTAACGCGTCATAATAACAGCTACAATAGCAACTGCAATAGCAGCTGTAATAGCAACTACAATAGTAACTACAATAGTAACTATAATAGCAATTACAATAGTAACTACAATAGTAACTACAATAGTAATTACAATAGTGATTGCAAAGGTAATTAGCTAGGGCCTATTAGGCTAGCTGTTTCTGGATAAAAATGGTATATTTAGGAGGGAAAAGAGATGATATGTTAAAATTCTGGGAGAAATTTTGGGCTTCAGGTGACTTTGTTGAGCCAAATAGCAATAGCTGTTGCGGCAAATAGCAAATCTTAAAAAAAATATAGTCTAATTGTCAAATCCAAAACTATCAAGCAATCGTAATCAGGATCAGGCGCAGTTGTGATTGCAACAAGGTTGCAAGGTGGTATAGTACAATCTTAATCCGATGACCGCATACCAAAAAACATTCGGAACTGTTGCGCCCACGATGCCTGCGAACTAACAACATCTGCCTCCTCCTCATAAGAAACCTGATGATGGTCCATCTGCTTCTCAGCCAGCGATTCAACGGAAGGGTACGCCCACTTGCTTGGATCTACTGCGCCCACCTTGCACCCAGACTCTAGGTAAGCACGCATCTTGAGGCCCTCCTTCGTCTCTCCAGTGCGTTCATATAGCTCTGGCAGGCGGTAGCGCGGGTCGCACAAGTGCCAGGTCACATAGCCTTGGCAGAAGGATCGCAAGGTCTCAAATAGGTATGGATCCTTGTCCTTAAAGACGGCCATGATTTGCTGCGAGTCAACGATGGTATCACGTGTGAGCTTCTGCAGCGCCGCCTCGATAGTTGACTCGTCGCACTTGGCATAGTTATTGACCAAACTAGCTTGGTCTCGTGGCTCATCAAACTCCTTGTAAAAGGACATAAGATCATTCACAAACACCATCCAGTTCTCCATTTGTGAGATGACAGCAGTGATCTCAGTGAAGAGGGCCTTCTCATCAAATTGGTCCTTAGGGAAAATAGAGGCTCCGACACAATGCCCAAGGCCGTTTAAACGTCGCAGAAAGGTTGGGTAGTCGTAAGATCCAGGAAATCCTTGAAAGTTATACTGCTCTATCCAGCAACCTTGAAAAACTGCAATTTTACCCATTAATTAACGTACTATAATTAGGTGAGCAAGATAAGCTTACAATCTGTAATACTGCGAACCATATTCAGCTGACAATATGGTCCATAGTGGCTTAAAACCGTAGGAAACTGATCATTCACCATTTGCCACCAAGGATGCTTCTGCTTAGATCCAGCCATAAGATCAACGAACCAGGTCTGCATAGCAGCTTCTGGGTCATCGTGGCTATCATCCAAGATAAGCATGTAGGTATAATGAATGCTGAGGTCGGCCATAACTTCCGGCGATGCCTTTGCCCAGCTATAGACTACCATGGCGACAATGGTCTGTAAGGATGCCTGTAGCCTCTGTGGACTGGCCTTGATGTGCCTTTGCTGGAATGGCTGCGCAAAGTGGGCTGCTGCCTTGGCGTAAGCATAATGTAACTTGTCGATACGCTCCTGGGGTGTAAAGTTGGTGTCATTGTATTCGATGGTGTCAAGGAAGCGAGTCAACTCCTTGACATAAAACTCGGTGGGGAAGCCGTTATCTGTCATTATGAAGTTATGATGGTAAGAATGAGTTATTGGTGACTTATTCAAGGGCGAGTACAGAAGGACATGTTTTATGAGGATACAAGACAGCAGACAAGAAACATTTAAATTCCAATGTCAGGCAAGCAAAGATATCTACTAACGGCAGTTTCGCACAAAGGAAAATGAAGTCTCGGATGCTAGACCTGAGGCATTTACTATTCGTACCGAAGCCGGGTTGAATTTGACCCCCACCCCCCTGCCATGAGAAATACGACTCTGAATCACCGCGATATTTGGTTCAAGGTACTGGGGAACTTGGCCACCGGTAAAGCGCCGAATGTGCATTCGATTCGGGCGTATCACGATTGTGGAACAACTACGGGGGCATAGCCGGAATGCCCGAGCCCTAGTCTTTAGTGGGATGTGTCATTATCCAGAAGCTTTGGAACAACTTCCAAACTTGGTGTTAGAACACGAAGCTTGCTTAATACAGTAAGGGCAGTAGACCTAAAAGGATGCAATCTTTGTAGTACAAGACCTTGATGCCGAATTATTTGTCGTCATATGGGTATGCAAAGCTGGTTGTGTTGTGTTTTTCCCCCTTCGCGAGGGGGGGGGGAGGGGGGGCGGGCCTGTAGCTGGCTTTGCTGGCGGCTTTCTATGCTTGCAGCACCTTTTGCCTCCGGCGGTCCTACCAGGGATCGCCTGGGCAGCTTTACTTTGCTTAAACCTTAAAATCTTGTATTATCAGAATAGATTTTAAAAGTATATTATTAATCTTGATAATTAATTTTATACAATTTATAAGTATTTATTTATGATAATGATTTTAAAAGAAAATATAACATTATACCTTTTAAAGCTTTAATCTATGTATACGCATAATGTACTAAAATACAAGAAAGGAAAACAAGTTCACAGTTAGCAGGGCGGAACCTTTGCTCCACTTGTGACAGAGTCTAAATCTTGGGCAAGCGATCCATCGTATCGGTGGGTTTAATCTATGCTTGCAGGGAGGGAGGGACCATGTAAGGCCTGACCGTGTGCATTGACACCAAATAATTTTTTCGGAGCATTGATTGCCTATGTACTGTGTATACACAGTTGACTGTATGAGTACCTATGCTTTACGGGCTTTTTACAGGTGTCACATTAATGTCCCGAACATAGCATAGTTCTAGTGTGTGAAGGCACCTTATGGCTACCTGGGCGGCTTCTGTAGCCACATATAAACGCCCAGTATAGATCTAGGTTTGAACCCGGAGGGAAGAAGAGAAAGTAGTTTTTTGAGACCAACAGAAAGCAAAATGACCGCCTCACCTCTCCCACCCTTGGTGCCGGAAAAGTATAGATGGAAATCGACTGGAGTTCCTAACCAGGTTCAGCGCCGATGCGTGGGCGCAGAGGCAATCGTTGGACTTGAGGACAAGAACAGGAGGGCCCTATACGACCTTTATATCGCCATTCCTCTTCGAAATGCTGGATCGCCATCAGCATCGCTGACGCTGCACAGGCTCAAAGAGTTGTTCGAGCTGGCTCTGCTGGAGGCTCGTTTTAAGCGGCCTGAGTCTGCTGGTACGGTATCCTGGGACGACGAGACTGCTGCTATCATCAGTTACAAGTCTCCAGAGAACAATGAGGTTGCTCGCGATTGGGCCAGGGACTGTGTCCACGCACTTGCGACCCCGATGACAGCTCTCAATCTCTGGAGCAAGATTGAGGAAGGACGACCTGCTACCGACAACGACACACCATCCAAGTCGATCGAGATCTTCTTGCTTGCAGATGTCCCTACACAACGGACACCAATTCCTCAGGACATGACCGTCGAAGTTTTGTTTCACACCAACCATTTATTCTGGGACGGTATCGGTTGTCGAAAGTTCATTGGAGACATTTTCCGCCTCCTGGGCAACTACAACGATGTCAATGAGGCAGCCGAACCAAAGACCCTGAATTGGGGAGAGGAGATCAAAAACCTAAACCCTCCAGTCCTTGACTCACTGATGCTGGACGTGACAACTCTGGGTGAAGAGTTCGACAACAAGTGTACAGAGTATACAGGAGCTCTGGTCGCAAATTATGTGAGTTGGTTCTCCGCTTCGAACTGACAAAAATTAATCCTTTGTTACAGAAAAGTCGAGGTCTGAAGTTCCGGCCCGGGCTTGGTCTGCCACGCTGTGTCATTCACAAGTTCAGCGCTGAAGACTCTATTGCTATGGTCAAAGCTGTCAAGACTAGGCTCGGACCAGGACATACGATTAGTCATTTGACCCAAGCCGCGATTATTCTCGCTCTACTAGACACCCTCAAGCCCACTGACCTTTCTGACGACGAAGCTTTTATATCTCCAACATCTGTAGATGGCCGCAGGTGGATGCGTCCGGACATAGCCAAGGACTTTTACGCCATGTGCCAGACGGCTGCCGTCGTTCGGGTTGAGAAGCTGAAGTCCATCGCGATTAGCCATGACAATGAAAAGGAAATACAAGTCAGAGCTCTAGCGAGCGCTTCAAGAGATGTTAAGAGCTCCTGCGATCAATGGCTGAAGAATCCGTTCCAGGAGGCCCTTGGTCTTAGAGTTCATAACTTTGAGGCAAACTACTTGGCCTCGTGAGTCGAAATGAATCCCTTCTGATAGTATAAACTGACACACATACCCGCTCCAGGAAGCCGATTCCGTTTGATGGAGAAGCAAACCCGGTGCGTGACTCACAGGTCATTAAGAGCGACTTCTGATAATACTAACGTGTCTTCCGTAGTTGTTTATCAGTGATGGCATCAACGAACGCTTCATTCCTCACGAGATCAAGTCCAATGCAACGGGAGAGAACCTGTTTTCAGTTGAGAGCATTGACTTTCTTGTAAACCAATCTTTGCCATACTTGTGGGTTGTTTATTACAAGTGTCGAGATAAAAATTAACATTATATTAGGGCAATCCGATTAGATAGCTGGAGGGACGCTTCTACAATTAATATTATTTATAATGATGCTAACTATACTGAGGCTGAGGTTCAGGAGTATTTACAAAGTATTGTTCAGTTTATGCTAGTATTTAAACTATAGGTTTATAAATAAAGAATAAGATTTAGTTATATTATAATAGTTGGATTTATTTATTGTGAACCAGATTTAATAATTGTGAACAAACGCACTTTTGATTTCCTAGATATTTAAAATCTAGCCCAGACTACTAATTTTCTATGACTTTTTAGCAGTGACCTTTATACTTGCTCTTAGACCTATTTTTATTACAGTTTTTAATATAGGTTATAGTATTTTTTATTCTTTCTAGCTACTTATTATATTTATTACTATTAATTTCTCTAAGAAAAGCTTTTTTTACTTTAATTATTTTCTTAAATATTATTTTATTTAATTTTTTTATAATAATATTAAATTTTTTATTATTAATATTAAGATTATTCTTTTTAAATATATAAAATTTAAATTTAATAAATTATATCTTTTAGAATAATTTAAGGTTAATAATAAAGATTTTAAATAGCCTAAGAAGCTTTTTCTTTTTAAGTATTAATTTAAAAGTCTTAATAAGATTAGGTAAATATTTAATATAAAATTTACTATTAATATATTTTAAGGTAAAAGGGTATAATAGATTATAAAGAATATAATATTTAAAATATAGTTTAGATTTAATTATTTTTAATAATATTAAAAGTAAGCTAGAATATATTAATCTTAGTATAAAAAGCTATCTTAAATATTAGGATAAGTTTAATAGAGTATATTATCTTTAATATTAAAAGGATATTAAAATTATAAAATATATAAAGTTAATTATTTTATTGGTTAAAGTAAAAAAAGACTAATATTATAATTATTTAAATACTAATTATATTTTCTCCTGGACTTACCTAGTTAAGCCTTTTGCTTATATTTTAATTAAATATAAATAATAGTTGGATATTTATAATATAATTATATTTATAATATAGCTAAACTAATTATATTATATTAAAATTACTTTAAAAGGAAATAAGTATACTTATAAGGAAAAACCTTTAATTTTAAGAATATAGTAAATTATATTTTAATTATTATATTATTTATAACCTTTTATACTTAATAGCTATAAAATATACTAATAATAAGCTTTATATTAAATACTTATTTAATTTAATTAAACACTTTAAATAAAGTGGTATAATACAATGGTTAGTATATTGTGTTTTTTATAGAGACTGGGGTTTAATTTCCTATACTAGCCCCTAGCCTAGGGAAATAGGTAAAAAAGGGTTATTATAACTAGTTATTTTTCCTTACTAGGGTTTTTATAGGTAATAATTATAACTAGAATAATTATAATAAAAGCTCTTATTACTCCTTGTAAAATCTAACTAAATGCTAAATAAGAAAGTATCTAATTTTATATAGGTTAAGTTAAATAATTAGAAAAAGGTTTTTTTTTTAAAGAAAAAAAACAATTAAATATATATATATATATATATATATAATACTTAAAATATATATAATTATAAACCGATTTTATTAATTATAAACCAGATTTAATAATTATAAATAAACACACTTTTAATTTCCTACATATTTAAAATCTAGCCTAGACTACTAATTTTCTATGATTTTTTAGTAACCTTTATATTTACTCTTAGACCTATTTTTATTATAGTTTTTAATATAGATTATAATACTTATTATCCTTTCTAGCTACTTATTATATTTATTACTATTAATTTCTCTAAAAAAAGCTTCTTTTACTTTAATTATCTCCTTAAATATTATTTTATCTAATTTCTTTATAATAATATTAAATTTCTTATACTCTTCTTAGATAAACCCTTTATTATTAATATTAAGATTATTCTTTTTAAGTATATAGAACTTAAATTTAATAAATTATATCTTTTAGAATAATTTAAAGTTAATAATAAAGATTTTAAATAGCTTAAGAAGCCCTTTTTTTCTAAGCTTTAATTTAAAGATCTTAATAAGATTAGGTAGGTATTTAATATAAAGTTTATTATTAATATATTTTAAGGTAAAAGAGTATAATAGATTATAAAGAATATAATATTTAAAATATAGTTTAGATTTAACTATTTTTAATAATATTAAAAGTAGGCTAGAATATATTAGTCTTAGTATAGTAAGAAAGCTATTTTAAATATTAGGATAGGTCTAATAGAGTTTATTATCTCTAATATTAAAAGGATATTAAGGTTATAAAATATATAAAATTGATTATTCTGTTGGTTAGGGCGAAAAGAGACTAATACTATAGTTATTTAAATACTAATTATATCCGCTCCTAGAATTGCCTGGTCGAGCCTCCTGCTTGTATTTTAACCAAATATAAATACTTAAAATGTTAAATATATTACTAAGCCTTAGTACTTTATATATACTATTATACTATATCTAAGCTTTAATACCAACTGCAAATCTCAAGATAACACCACTGACAAGAAGCACAGTTTGGGCAGTTTGGGGGCCAATCTTATCCACTACACTCACTGGAACAACCCACGTATTATCTGGAGGCAGTCTAGCGTTATGGTAAAGATACCATGGCGATGTTATGATGAACCATAATATGACCCAGACATATCCCACGAGCTTATGCCACAAAGGAACTCCTTCCTTGACACCGTTGATCCGGCGGCATAGTGCTTGAATCGCATCCTCGAGGATAATACCAACTACGAAAGAGCCGAAGAAAGCAAGTGCGGGTAGCTTGGAGGGCGGTCCCCAACAAAATGAATCAATAGCCATATGCACAACAGCCGATGCCAAGAAGACACCTGCGATATTCATATACCGCTCGATAATAGACGGCCGTGGAAGCCGCAAAATGTCTCGGCATATAAAGTTACTGATCGAGGTAAGGGCCCAGCGACAATACGAATGCCAGAATGTGCTGCTGTCATGTTAGAATTGCTAAGTTTTGACGCATACAATGTTATGAGAACATACCTCCAGAAACCCCGAATAGTGTATGCATCCCAGATACTGCCAAACAGCGGCGGCCATTGTTTGGGAGATGTAAAGCCAAAGAGGACCGAGACAATAGATAGAACGCGATATGGGAAATCGATGGTTACGCGGCCAGGGATCACCCAAGCAACAACCCCAACGGTACAGCGGCCTAGCCATTGTTCGGGGGTAGCCTCCAGATAGTTGTACTCCGTGCCTTTCCCAAAGATTCTCTGCGTATTCTCTGGGTTTGTAGTCATCGACGAAGTGTAGATGATATCCAGAAGAAGATATTGCCACGTAACAGTCAGTAGCTGGCGAAAGATGAACCAGCCACGGGTTGGCTCCAGTCGTCCATCACGCCGAGTATAAAATTCGGGGAAGTTAACGATACGTTTTGCTTGCCATGGCGTTCCAATGCCTCGCACATTGAAAATGAGACAAGCGGTACAATAAACTTTATACACCAGATTATCGGAACGTTGGAATACATTATTCTTGGCAAGATCATTGGCATCGAGTCTTGTAAGGACTAGAAAGTTGCAGCTTTGGATTATGAAAAGTGCTGTGAGTGCCAGAGATAAGCTTCGATGCGAAAGACTCCAGCCAATGCCAGCCAGCTCTTGAAAAAGTTGCCTCCCCACTGCAAGCACGATAGCAGGGGAGGCGTATCGGACTGCGGAAGAGGGTCCAGACTTTGATGTTGAGATGATGATCAGCGCAGCATAGGTGGTGACACCCAGTAGAAGGGAGATGCACTTGAGTACGTTGGAAATCTGGGCACTTTCCAACAAATTTGCATAGTCCATGGCGGTGTTGCTGGTGCCGACATCCATTGTGCCTGTGGTTTCTGGTCGTCGGCTAGTGTTGTTGTGTTGGGAAAATGATGAAAATTAGTTGCTTCATGCAGGCAGGTTATATGCTGAAGAATACCGGAAGTAGTAAAGAAATAGGAAAGAGTTGGAGTCAGATCAAAGTGAGGCCTAACTAGTGGAACCGTGTAACAGGTAATGAAACATCCGTTAGATAGGCTTTACAAGTACACTCAACTGAGATCTTGCCCATTGGTGCTAATGTAGGGGACAAGTAGGGCCTAACATATGTAAGGCCTAACAGGCGCACGGCCTAGCCTAATGTAAGGCCTAACAGGCGCACGGCCTAACCTAATGTAAGGCCTAACAGGCGCACGGCCTAACCTAATGTAAGGCTTAACACGGTGGAAGGCCTAACACGGTGGAAGGCCTAACACGGTGGAAGGCCTAACACGGTGGAAGGCTTAACACGGTGGAAGGCCTAACACGGTGGAAGGCCTAACATGGTACCAAGAGGAGAGATAGATTAACACTTAGAAGTAGGGATCTTAATTGATCCGAAAACTATCCCTGTTTTACTAAACTAAAACATTTATACTAGTATAAGTCTATTATTTAATCTACTAATATTAACACTATATAAATATAATAGTATACTAAATATTATACTATACTACTATATATATAATATAATATATAAAATTTAAAAGTTTAAATATAATAATTAAAATATTATAAAAATATAATTAATATAGTTTAAAAACCCCTTTTCTAATTACTTAATATAACCTATAAAATAGAATACTTTCTAATTTAGTATTTAGTTAGATTTTATAAGGAGTAATAAGAGCTTTTATTATAATTATTCTAGTTATAATTATTATTTATAAAAACCCTAATAAGGAAAAATAA
>JAHVYB010000345.1:0-25086 GCA_020623695.1 Calonectria henricotiae | reverse complement strand
AATAATTAAATTATAATATTATTTCTTTTTTCCTTTTTTTTATTTCTCTTTTAATTTTATATATTAAGTATAAGCTTACTATTTAGTTTTATATAATCTAATTTTCTATTTAAATTATTATATTATTTTTATTAATAAATTGCTTTAGTGCTTAATTAGGGCTTCCTTTTATAAATATATTAGCTAGATTATTTTCTTTATTAATCTATCTAATTTTATATAGTTCTTATTATTTGTATAATTATTATAGAGCTATTATATTAATTATTAAGTACTTTTTCTTTATTATCCCTAGCTTTATAAAGTACTTATAAAGTAAATAAGAATTTATATATATAATTATAGGGATATAAGGTATTTTTAGTTAGTTAGTAATTTGGTTAAGGGTTATAGAAATTATATAAATAATATTTATACTTATAATTATACTATAGATCTTTAATATTAATATACTTTAGGTTATTTTTCTATACTTAGTTAAGCTATAATAGATAATATTCCTATTTATCCTAAATATTCTATTATTTAGTTATTTATTAGTAAGAATTATAATAAATTTAAATTATAAAGAAAGATTAGTATTATTTATAAATATACTATTAATAAATATAAATAGCTTTACTATTAAGAGATTAAGTAAGATAAATATAAATCTATAATTAAGGTTTTCTTATTATTACTTAAGATGCTTATTTAAGATCTTAATTTTTATATTATTAGGCTTTTAGAATTATACTATAGTAAAGAGGTTATAGTATGCCTTTGGTTAGTAAATTAAGGTAATATATACTCCTTGTACTTATTGTTTTATATATTGCTACTTAGTAGCCTTTAGGTCCTTGGTTTTAATTAGTGTGATCTTCTTACCCTATCCTTTTTATTATATTATAATATTGTTGTTCTTTAATAGAGTAATAATTATATTATTAAATATAAGTGGTTCCTTAATTGTTAGTATTTCTTAGGGTTTAGCTTTAAAAGTAGTTTCTATAAGCTTTTTTTTTTTTAGCTTTAGGAATACTTAGTTTAATATACTAATTGTATTATTTATTTATATTCTAATAATTATAAAGCTAGGGTTCTTTTGTAATAATATTAATAAGTATAGGTTAAAAGTAGATATAATTATCTAGAGCTTTTTTAAATAATGCTTATTATATATTATTTATTAGGGGTTTTTTGCCTTTAGTATTCTATAAAGTAGTATAATTATCTTTATAATTATATTCTTTGGGTATTTATATTGGATATTTATTAGGAGATATATAAGGATTATATAATTTAGTTTTATTTTTAATTATATATAAGCTTATATAATATCTTAGAGCTAAAGTATAATACCTTCCTTAATTAGGGATAGTATTAATACTAGAATTAGTTTTTAATTATATCTTTGAATTATAGGTAATTGTATAAGGATTGCCTTTTTGCTTTTATTAGTATAGCCTTAAATAACTAAGTATAATTTCTTATATAGTAATTTAGTATTCTTACTTTTTATCTTATTTATAATATATAATTTAAAGATTCTAATCTTATTATATATATCCTTATTAAATAGGATAAACTTAAATATACTATATTAGATTAATCCTTTAATCTCCTTTATAGTTAATACCTTAAATAGTAGTCTAGGTATTATAATAATCTTTTTTTTATGGAGTTTAAGTGTAAGTTTAAGGTTAGACTTCTCTTTTACTAATATAAATACCTTAATATATTTAGTTTTATCTTTAAATTAGTTAATTAAGTTTATATTGGTTATAATAGGATTTTTTTGTGGTTATTTCTTACCTTTTTTTTAGGTTAGTTATATTAGGGTAGTATTAGTAGTATTCTTTTAAGATTATTCTCTTTTTTTTTTCTTTATTAGTGCTAAAGGTTAAGGTTTATAGGCAGGGTCCTTATTATCTTCCTACTTACTTTCCTTGGATTGCTTAGTTAGTGCCTCTTAAGGAGCTTTTTTATTATTAAGGTCTTTAAGGAATGGTTTAATAATTATTAATTAAAATTTAGAGGGTCTATAGGTATTATTAATAATATAGGTTTTTCCTTTAATTATAATAAGTATATATAGTCCTATTTATTTTACTTTCTTTTAATATATATAAATTTATAATAGTATTAGGAGATTTAGGATAGTAGAGGTATTAGGGCTATTATATATAGTAAGAGTATTAGTAATTTGCCTTTAAGTATAGATCTTATATACTTTTATTATTACTTTTTAGATTACTTTAGTATATTCTATTATACTTAGTAAGGATTTAGAGTCCTTTATTATTTATAGATATAATCTAAATACTAAGAGTATAAGTACAAGGCTATTTAGGCTAATAGTATTATTAATAGCTTTTACTGTTGCCTAGAGAGCTTCTTTTGCTTTTATAGCTAGATCCTTTTATTAGATAATTATATATATATATTAGATTAGTATATAATATTATTTAATTTTATTAATTAAGTTATATACTTTAATAGGTATAATTAATATAGTTATGCCTTTTATTCTTGCTTCTTAGTGGAATTCTTTATTAATAAAGCTTTTTCCTAGGTTAGTAATTACCTAGTTAGGTAGTTCTATATAGGTATTAATTTAGTATATTTTTATTGCTTTTTAGATAGTTAGTATAAATATATTAGGTAGAAAATAGGTAATATTAAATATAGTTACTTTATTAATAATATATAATATAGGTTTATTCTTAAGATATATAATATTTATAATAATATAATAATTAAATTTAGAATTATCTTAAATTATAAACTTAAACCTTTAAAGTACTCTAGTATTTAGCTAATATTTCTAGTAAATCTTAGTTAACTTCTTAATTACTTATCTCTTTATAGAGTAGCTAGCTCTTATTAGTAGTTTATATAGCCTATTAATAGAAAGGTAACTAAATTAGTAGTATAGTTACTAGAGTTTAATATTAGTAAGATTATATTATACTAAGGCTTTCTTATTATTTAATAGCTATTATAGGTGTTTTTATTTTTATATAATAGGTATTTAAATATTGCTTTATTTAAGATAGTTGTGGAGGTTGTAAAAGTAGATATTTAGTATATTTATATTATATAGGTATAGGAGGAATAGTGTATTTATAGAAATAATATAAAATAAGATAGTTTTAAATAGTATAGTAATATTTACTATGCTAAGGGATGGTTATAGTATTCCCCCTTTAAATCTAATAATTGTTTTTTTTGCTTTGGATGTGTTTAGTTTGGCTGGTATAGTTATTATTTATTATAATATAAGTTATTATTTTTAGCTATTAGTGGATATCTTTGTAGCTTTAGTATTAGGTATAATGCTATAGAACTTATTTAGGCTATAGTAGTTATTAAGTATAAACTTTATTATTTTTTCTTATAGTTCCTTTTAAAGGTTATAAAAGGGGTTTTTTTATATAAAATAATAGGTAATTGCTTAATTTATAAGTATAATTAAAATAAGGGGTGAGTTAATAGTGTTAATAGTGCTTATAAAATATATATATATCTCTATAGGAATTACTTTAAATTAATCTTTATTATTATTACTCTTTCTTCTTTTTTTAGTTTTTATATTATTATTAGACTTATTAAGTTTAGCTAGGTATAAATTATAAATAGTTTTATTAAGGTAAAAGTCCTTTTTAATCTTTTTATATTTTTTATATACCTTTCTTCTTTTTTTTACTATATATTTTATTAAGAAATATCCTTCTTTAAGATATATATAGTATTTATTATTCTTTTAGTATAATTACTTTAAGATAGAATTACTTTTGCAATATTTACTTTAGTATTTTAGCTATAAAGGTCCTTATTAATTATTCTTCTAGCCTTTATATACTTATTCTATTATAAATTATTCTTTTAATATAATTAATATAAATTTAATACATTATATTAATATACTTATAATAATAAAGGTATATTAAATCTATAAATATACTTCCTTATATATCAAGGGAAGGTTTAGTATTATATTCTATAGTTCTTTAATATTACTATATATACTAAGTAATTATACTTAAGCTATCTTATTATTCTTTGGGATACTTTATAATATCTACTAGAGCACTTTAAGTTAATTAAAGAACTTATAAAGAGCTTCTTATTATTCTATACTTAGGTTTTACTTTATTTAGGTATAAATATATAAGATTTGCTATTTTTAATAGTATTTATTAAGAATTTACTTATTTTTAAATTTTTTTCTTATTTTTATAAGTATTTAATTAAAGGGTATAAATTTACTATTAATAATTATTATATTAAAATAATATTCCTTTACTTTCCCTTTAAGTATAATCTAGAATACCTATATATATAAGAATATATTAATATTTATAATTAGGTATTAATTATAAAAGTATTTAAATTTTAAATTAAAATTCTTATATTTCTTATTATTATACTTTAAATTATTAGGATAGTTCTTCTTAAGCTAAGTAAAGTCTTTATTATCTAGCTTTTTATTTATTAGGACTTTTTAAGTATAATCTTAGGATAAGGGAATTTATTAATAAAAGGATATTATTACTATTAATTATAATATTTAAGATTAAGATAGATATTATAGGTAATATAGGGTATTTTAGAGATATATTAAACTTTAGTTATAAAGGGTATTTATAGATAATATTTATATATTCTAAGTTAGGATTATCTTAGTCTATATTAGTTAGGAAAGTAATATTAGTAAAATTATAATTAGTTATAATAATATAGTATTTTATAATAGTATTATTTGCGATTTTTATATTTTTTTAGTAATCTTATAAATAAAGTAAGGGTCTTAGTAATAAAGTTAGAATTCTTTGCTAATCTCTTTAAGAGCTTTAGCTTCTTTTTCTATTTAATAATAGAATTTCTCTTGGTTAGTAATCTTTTTAAGGACTTTAGAAATAGATTTTTCTTTTTTAGTGATTTTAATATTATAATTTCTAAGAAAATTATAAAATATTCTTACTATTCTTAGCTTTTTCTAATATTCTATTTCTTTTTTACTAAAGTCTAATTAGAATATATTAAAAAGTTAAAGTCCCTTTAAGTCTTTCTACTTACTAAATACTATAAAATATATAATTTTAGTATTTACTTTCTTTTTATTATAGGTCTTATAATTATATATTAAATAGTAGAGTTCTTATACTTATAGGTTTACTTATAGGGCAAGCTTTATTAGGATTAGAAGCTATTTAAGAAATTCTCTTATTTTACCTTAATATACTTTATATTTATTAGGTAATTAGAGAGTAATAATATTTAGATTTATCTTTAATCCTTTAATATTAATATTATCTTTTTATAGGCTTAATATAATTATATTAGGGAAAGTATAATTAAAAAGATATAGGATTAAACTTCTTTAGTTTATTATACTTTTTTTATTTACTAAGGTAATATATAGGTTTACTATAAATAGGATAAAGAGGATCTTTTATATAATAAATATAGAAAATAATTTTATATTTTCTTAGATAATTATAATAATTATAATTAAATAAGAATATAATATTAATCTAGATTAATATATAAGGTTTTATTACTAATAAATTAGATATTTAATAGTATATCTTTTTATTTAATATTTTACTAATTTATAAGATTATATTTATATACTTTCTAAGAATTAATTAATATAGATAAATCCTAGGGGTTTATAGTATAAACTAGCTAAGATTATAATAAAAGTCTTTAGTAATTACTAAGGGGTTCTTTGGTAATAGTTTTATTAATATTTAATCTTCTCTTCTAATCCTACTTAGGCAGGGTTATAGTATATCTACTTTAGCTAGGGGTCATATAGAGAGCTACGTGACCGCGTTATAGGGCATTATTCCTTCAACTGTGCCAATGAACCAACAGCAAATAAAAAATTGCAGGAAATTAAAAGAGCCTGATTTCATTAGCAAGTTTTCAACGGGTTAGCAACTATATGCTGCTACTAAAATTATCTAAGAATTAAGCAGCCTTTCTTGTTTTTTGGTGGGTGTTGTTTAAAATAAAATAAAAGCAAATTAAAAATAAAAAAACCAATAAACAAAGGAATATACGGTGCACCTATCTCATATTATACACTTGAGACTTGAAGAGTTTGTTAATGGTACACTTTCCTAAAACGGTTGGCTGGGATAAGCCGAATGCGGGGAAGTGGAGGCCCAGCTTCGAGGGCGAAATGAAGCCATCGTCTGGAAGGATGTAGGCTTACCACGGTAGGACGAATTACTGGCGCATATTTATCCCTTGCTGTGGGATAGCTCAATGGCATTTGTATAGAAAGCGACGAATCGTTCGAGTTGTCAGTGCGATGGTCACAAATCATGTTTTGCAGAACCGGCCCAGTTTTTTTGTCACCATCTTTTGAGCCAAGAATCTTGTCGGGCACGGATGAACGATCCCATTTCCCCAGGAACCAATTGCATTCCTTGACGACCTTGATGCGTACAACAGCGACGCTCCCCCGCACTACACAACTTCGTCATTGGAGGAGGGTCACGGAACTGCGCATCCAAGATCCACCTGACCGACCTCGAACAACACTCACAACTTGTACTGGCGTAGGCGACGTGCCTCGGCACACTAATGTCGTTGTCTCGCCGAATCCAATACCCCACTTCTCGGTTCGGCATAAAGGGCACCGCCGAATATCCCAACTAGTGCTGCTTTCTGACCTCAACATCACTACTTGGCCAGATTGGGAGGTGCTCCAGACGAACCATCTCGCGCCTTGCTGGAAAGACTGCGATATTTCATCACGCCTCATCCTGTCAGTTTGAAACAACTTCCAAAATGGCCCCAACATCTCTCGACAGTATTGTTAGAGGTCCAACCGGACCCATAGATGGCAATACAGACTCGTCATCCGGCCGTATCGGCCCGCCCAAGTTTGACGACCCTCTCAAGGAACGCCAGTATCTAAAGGGAAGATTAGCTCTGGCTTTTAGAATCTTTGCGAAGCTTGGATTTGATGAAGGGTAGGATGCCTATGATCCAACCCCTATGGTCGAATACTTACCATGTGCATAGAGTGGCCGGGCACATTACCTTCCGAGTATGGTTGACCCCTCCCAACTTTCGGAATTGGGTTAATCGTATTATCAGGATCCAATTGAGCCCACTAGCTTTTGGGTGAACCCATTTGGCGTAGCCTGGCCACTGCTCAAGGCATCTGACCTCATCCGCGTGGATGCTAAAGGAAACATTGTCGAGGGCGGCCCAGTCAAGTTGCTGAATGCTGCAGGTTTGAACCCCCACTTCTTATAATTTCCAGCTTGTGAATGGGACTAATCATTTCCGCAGCATACATGATCCACCACGCTGTCCACGAAGCTCGGCCCGAAGTGAATTGCGTTGCGCATTCGCATTCAATCCATGGCAGGGCATTCTCTACTCTTGGCCGCTCTCTTGACATCATCACCCAGGATTCTTGTGCCTTCCATAATGACCTTGCACTCTACGATTCCTTTGGCGGCGTCGTCCTTGGCGAAGGCGAAGGGCGTCATATTGCCAAAGCACTGGGCAAAAAAAAGGCCGCTATACTAGCAAACCACGGCCTTCTTACCACTGGACAAAGTATTGAAAGTGCTGTGTTTTGGTTTATGAGTCTAGAAACCTGCTGTCGTGTGCAATTGCTTGCTGACGCCGCGGCCGGTGGTAGAGGAGGAGAAGTTGTAAAGATTGGAGACGAAGAGGCGGTAATCACGCATAAAACTGTTGGCAGTGAAGCCGCAGGTTGGTTTTCTGCCCAGCCAACATTCAAGGTGATGGAAAAAGAAAGCGGAAACGACTATAGTCTGTAAACTGGCTCTCACTCCATGAATTGGAGGCGGGAATGCTTTGGATATTTTATAAGCCACAAGGCAAAGTGAATAAAGACACAACAAATACTCTTACATTATTCCTCAATGTACACAATATCTCCCACACACCAACCCAATAACAAATTAAAGCTACTCTGTCCATGGTTTGTCTGTCTTGTCACTATGAGCAACATCCAAGGTATTTCTCTCAATTAGGGTATCTCTAGATAAAGGGGACAACATAAGTTGGCTCAATCGCATTGAGAAAAGCTTTCGGCGGTGCTAAAATCATTGGCTGGATTCAGTCTTCGGATGAGAAACAAGGATCTTGATTAGTTTGTACTTGGTAATATTTTCAGGTAAAATAAACAACTATGCTGGAATATTTCAAGCCATTCCAAGACCATTATAATGATATTCATTCACTTCGCCTTCTCTCCAGTTATTCTTTCTAACTATATATCCTCAAGGTGAGTCAGAAAAATCCTCGGCCTTCTCAATGATTGGGGGCGGCTTGGCAATATTCTGTCGAAGGATGTGGCGTTTGATAAAATATGGCAGCCAAACAGTCAATTCATAAGAGATGTAAGTTTTTGTTGGAACGGAGAAAACTTCTGTGGAAAATGTCAATAGATTGCCGACCAGACACGTCAAGGTTACTTACGGTCCAACTCTTCTAGGGTCAATTGTTTTGTCTCTCGAACGAAACAGAAAATCATAAACCAGGCAACGAGGTTAAGCCCGGCATAAAAGCCGACTGGAAACAATGTCAATACCAACCAACAATAACGAGTTACCAAGGTAAACATACAGGCACCAGTTGGAGTCATTACTGTCTGCATTCTGGGGAATGTCAGGCTAAGAACACCGGCTATTAAAGAATGTGAGCGAAATACTCCTTGATGGGAGTCACTAGGCTTACCAAAAGTGTTGTTGATGCAGACAGCCCAGGCCATTCCTTGCTCTCTCTGAATAGTGGGGAACACTTCGGCAGAGTACTGGAAAGCCACTGGACCTTCACCCAAAGAATAGCAGATTGTGAATAGGTAAACGAACCTAAAAGAGGTGAATGGTTAGTCAAGCTCGTAGCCGACAGCTCCAAGGTGAACTCACAACACCACTGGCCCAATTTGTTCACCACGGCTGCCTGTATCCTTCAACAATGATAGACCGGCGGCTAGCAGGAAGAGACACATGAGGGGAAAAGTCTGGAAATATTCAATCATCGGCCCTGTCTGAACAGGAATTGGGAATTTAGACTCACAATTAGACACAGTGTTCTCCGGCCTTTGGTGTCAATTAGGAACAGAGTTGGGATAGTTGCCAAGACCTGAATTGCACCGTAGCCCAGAGACGCGTACAGAGCCTCTACTTTTGTATAACCCACATTTTCGAAAATGGTCGAACTGTAGAAGGAGATGACTGTAAAGTATCAGGAGCAGGTATTTGCACTGCGCAACGGGCTGACTTACTGTTGATACCACACATTTGTTGGGCAAGCATGACAGTTGAGGCACCATAGTTGGCTCGCCTAATTCGTGGCACGGCAAAACAATCCCACAGGCGAGAGAAGTAGCCTGCACCAGCAGCTTCTTTGAGTTCCTCCTCGTAGATGACCCAAGAATAGTAAAAGTCGCGTGCGGCGATGATGGGATGGGCCCGTAGTCGTTTCATGGATTCGAATCCCTCTGCGTGTCTGCCATGCTTCATAAGCCATCGCGGGGATTCAGGGCAGAAGAAGATGCCAACACCGAGGATGAAGGATGGAATGAAGGCCGAACCAAGTTGAAGCCGCCAAGAAATGTCGCCCGTGTCTTTGACTATGACGTTGGCGCAGAAGCCCAAGAAGATGCCTGTGTACACAGTCAGCAATGGTCTCGGAATGAGCAGGTGAAAGTAGCCCACCAGCGACAACCCAAAGTTGCCAGAACATGACGAGAGCTCCCCGAATGCGAGCCGGAGCCATCTCGGCCGAATAGATGGGTACGGTGGCATTTTTGGCGCCAATACCAATACCCATCACAAAGCGGGCAGCGAACAATCCTTGCCACGACTTTGCAAAAGCAGATCCAATAGGGGTGGCGGTGAGACAGCAAGCGGTGATGAAAATTTCGCCTCGTCGGCCGAAATAGTGGTTGAGAGGATCGACAATGAATGCACCACTGCACGCTAGGTTAGTAACCAATTCAATACACAATGGCAAGCAGGGGACAGAATAAAGGCGCGACAACTTGTAGCCATTTTCTTTCTGTCCCCTGCTAGCTGGGCAATGCGCCTCACATAAGACCAGCGGTCAAAAAGATGATGGCGTTAATAACTCCGACAATCCATTCGTCTTTGCCCTCGCCTGCGATATTGAATTCTTCAGGAAAAGACAAGTTGGCGCCGTTGGATCCAGTCTGGTCCCATCCCTGAGTGGCGGCTCCGACGGCGCACAGGGAGATGGAATACCAAAGCATGAAGGAGCCATGCCATTTGTGGTCACGTTCGTATGCGAGCGCATTGCGTTCGACCTCATCAAGCTCTGTGAGCGACTCGAATCTTTGCTGGTCGCGTGCGACCAGAGCAGCTCGGCCAAAGAGAGACGCATGCTCAGGCATACCGTGCGACTCGGCAAATGTTCGCGCATTAGCCACCACCTCCTCAGGCGAGATGCGCTGTAGGTGACAATACAAATTAGTCTGTGGACCCAACGTGATACAGGTTGTCGCAATCACCTTGAGGGGGTTCTCGACAATATTGAGAGCAGCCGATTTACGGCGGCCAGTGCCTTCTGCTACGCCAGGCACGTGAAGGGCGTGCTTTTCATCGTGGGCCACTATGCCCGAGGGTATCTCTTTGTCCATGGTAGTTGCGAGTTCTCTGAAAGCAAGATTGAGGGAGGAGACAAGGAAAGACGCAGCGTCCTTTCTTGTCAACCCGAGCATGCCCGACGGCAACCTATATACTCGGCACTTGTCAATTGCTGCCATTCAATCCCTGGAACTCAACCCACTCTGGGGTAAGCCGTAAGCGTTGGGACCAACGTGGAGAGCGACCCTCACCCCGCGTGTTGTGGCCGGGGTTGCCCCAGTTCCCTCACCACTATCACATCGTCCCGGTGTGGGTCGAGTCTGAGGAGAGAAGCTCGGACGGCACAGACGCAGCAGTCTGACCACCAGGGCACGAAACAAGGCCGTGAACCACTTGTTGGACAAGTATTCAACCAGTCACGACATGTCGTTGGAGTCAGGGGTACAGGGGCTTGGGTCTTGCCCTGTCATGGGCTCCTCAACTCCTCCAAGAGCCCGCTTAACCACTGCAAACCCGACGTTGGCTGGATTGATAAGGCCAGTTGAATTAAGCGAATATATGGGTCCTGCAAGTAATTTGGCTGCCTGTTTGGCATGACGTAACGAAGCCCTGTTGTGACCGCCCATCTCCGTCAGACGCTATTCCCAACTAAGCTGATGATCGTCCTTTGTGTCCTCTGTAGGCTCTGTTGGCCCCTTGTATCTGTCGTTGTGAACCATGGCACCACCCACCAAACATTTGTGTACGCAGTCAATGTCACCTAAAGAAGCATGAAGAAAAGGTCCATCATGTACCTTCTGCCGTCCAGTCACTTGATTGGTGCGCTTCGCGCTATTGAGAAAAAGACGTTTCCGGTACAGTGCTGACAAGGGTCTGGCTCGCCAACCTGTGCCATCCAGTCTCAATTCTAGCCGAACATGCGGCTTTCTGGTGTTTGGCGGCCGTCAAATCATGGCATAGGTTCGTACGGCTTCGCCCCCAATTCGAGCTCTGCCAATCTTTTCGCCACTCAGACTCTAGACACCCCAACTTCGAATGCAACCTGGCTAGCCTTATTAGCTTAAATGGAGCGCCACCACTTCCTATGTGCACCAACGAGAGGGTCTTGAATTCATGGCTTGTTTTCATTTTCCATCACCATACTCCAATTTGCCCCTGCCATGTGTCAAGCCGTGCCTAGTGTAAGCATATTTATTTCGGTGCTATAATCACTAACCAGCGAGAACTTGATCTGCAATTTGAGGCCTGGCACACTTCCAATTGCGGGGTCATTCGCTGCGTTGCTCCCTTTCTGGCCGCACCAAGCACATATGGAGCTAAACCAGCAAATCTCCTTAAAATGAATATTTATTGATGTGGCTTTAAATGAAGAAGATTCTCTTAGCCTTGCCTGAGTTACCTCTAGCCCCAACTCAACCACAGCAGGATATTGCTGCGCACATAATGTTGGACGGGAGTGGAAAAGGGATTACCTTGAGTCCTTTACCGCATAGTTTGAGGAAACCACGAGCTAATGGAACTACTATAAAGACAAACTAGCTCGGTCTGGTCTCAATAGAATGTGGTTTCTGTAAACTTTTGTTGGACTTCAATTTTCATCTAGTGTTTCGGATATCTGAACCAATATGCAGCCTAATAAATTTGTCTCGTTACAAAATTTTGAACCCATTATCCCAGTTGGGGTTCAAACATGTACCGGTATCAGAAGACCCGCCATGGATAGCTCTTGCCAAGCATGAAGCTCTTGCCAAGCGCGAAGCTAAGGGATCATCGCCAAGGATTCTTGCCAAGCCCAGGGCGATCGCTCAGCGCGAGATGATTAACTAACATTGTATTATCTAATGTAGATCCTGCGACCAGGAAATTCTACATCGCGGAAAATTCTGTATTGCTTGATATCTCTATCTATTGTAAATGGTCCACAAGTCCAATCCTATCATATGATTTAATTATGTTGGAATTTAGCGGCTCCATTGCAAGGAGGCTCGACCAGGCATTTCGGGGAGCACGCGCTTAGACAGGTAGCTCATAGGCAGATACAATTAGTATTCCAACAACTCTAGTTGTTGGTCTCTTTTCGCCTTTACCAACAGAATATTCAAATTCCATATTACAACCTTGATGTCCTTTTGATACCAGAAAAAATAAACCCTATTAGATCAATCCCGATGTTTAGGATGGTTTGCGGTCTATGTAGCCGGGCCTGGGAAAGGCTTGAAAGCTTTGAGCGTCTATAACATGACTTGGGATTTTTCATCCCATACCCTCACTGTCCCGTCGCTAGCAGCAGATACAATCTCAAGCCGTTGGGGAGAATGTGGCACCTCTAACCCAGCCGCCATGGCCCTTCAGTTTCTCCTGAAGTGCTGCCCGTTGCGTGTCCCATATTCCGATCGTGGCATCCTCCGAGGCAGACGCTAACAACGTACAATTGGGTAAAAAAGCAACGTTATTGATCCAGCCTTCATGGCCTTCAAGTACCTGTAGACCACCTCTACTTCGGAATCCGATTCGACAGCCCAAATCCTTGGCAGGAAATAACGGCCATTGTTGTTCCTAAAATGTCTTGGCGAATACAAGTTAGACCAATCTAGCTGGTTCACGCTAAAACTCCGGAGAACCCCTCATTTCAAAGTACTGTGGCTGACCTAAGGGTTCTTGACCAATAAGGTAATTGTATAATACCTCAGTGACCTTACCTCAATTTGCCAAAATGGCTCCTTTATTATGGCTCATCCTCGGGTTATGTTCGTATTGCAATAAAACCTGTTTGCCTCAAAACAACAGCCATCATCATACCCAAATCAGCTACTCTACCCTCAGTATAACGCAAATACGTATTCATGCTCAATATGAAGCTTGCCTCGGGGCTAACCTTTACCACTTGCGGCTTCCAATTGCTCATGTTTGGCCGTCGAAAAGAGGGTCTTACCCCGGATCAGTACCGCGACCACTACGAAAACGTCCACATCCCCCTCATGAAGAACTTGACCGGAGACACCTTCCCCCTGACCCACGAGCGACGTTACATAAAACGAGACGGGCCGCCTGACTTCCCTGCTGATATTTTGGTGGGCAATCAGGCGGACTTTGATTACGACGCAGTAGCAGTGCTCACGTACAAGGACAAAGCACACTTTGAAGCTAACTGGGCCTTCTTTGAGGACGAGGAAATTTCGAAATTGATCAAGGAGGACGAGGAAAAGTTTTCAGCGTGGGTAATGGGGGTTTTTATTGGATCGACTATTACTACCAACACTAGAGATTGATAGTATACACCCAGCACATAAACTGGGACCATGATATAAATGACGCCATGAAGTTTGATCCAGAGCGCTGGTTTCGCAGAAGTAAGCAAATTGACAACAATAATTCTCATTTTTGGACGTGTTCCCGACGACTCAATTTATTTTGGAATCAGCGAGTATTTCATTTGAAGACTCAGTCATGAACAAGGAGATATGAGATCCTTTATAATCCCTAGTTTTTTCGAATCAGTCCACTTCTAAACCTTGTCCTTGTCATTGGTCATCTGACGACCAAGCCGGGTGGAATGACACATACGCCATTGTATCTCTCGTTGTGACAACTCCCAAGACAAATTTCCTTGAAATTCCATCGCAAATAAGATAAAACCAGCTTCTGTACCTTGATCATAGTCCATTACAATTCGTGTCAAGGTGTGCCCCACAAGAAACAAAGGACTTGCAGGAATAGTCTGGCAATGAGTTTCATTTTATCAGCTATTGCTTAATCTATGCAGGAGCTAGTGGAGATTCAGCATCTCCTAAGGCTATATAGCTTGCTTCACTCGAAGTGGAATTGGTGGCATGCAACTTTGATGATACTCCATCACTAGAAGTCGCTTTTCAAGGCGCATCCATCATTTTCAGTGTCATCGACTTTTGGCAATCCTTGAAAGATCCGCCTCAACGGGAGAGAGCCTTAGAGTCTGGCCAAAACGTTGGAAACGTTAATAAACCTAACAGTTCACCGAACAAATTTTTATTGGACTAACGGCCTTGGAAAGCTAAATGATTAAAGAAAAAAACCCATATTCCAGATGGATTCTTAGATCGCGATGCTGACTAGGTAGTATGTTGATTGTCGTTTTTGGGGGGTTATTTTTTGGCCCTACTACCCTACATTGGAAATTGTTTCTGTCAAACAACCGGCTACACCACTGGCAAAAGGGAATGAACTCTCCGCTGCTACGTCGTGTAATTTTGGGGTATTTGTATTTGAAGGTTACACTACCTCTTTCACTCTGTATAGTACAAATGTTGTTGGTGAGAGCAATCAGGTATTCTGGTCTTCTAGTTCGGGCTGGTCTTGTATGGCCTGAGCTCCTTATCAGACGAATGACGCGCGTCACCGCCAAGAGAAAGCGCGATAAGGCGAGAGGCGCAACTTACCAAGGTGCTCACTAGTTACTACTCCGTATGCTCCGCCGTGTAGATGAATGGCTCTGATTCCATCGTGGATCCTTATGAACCATGGTGTTTCGCACATTCGGGCTGCTGCTGCTGCTGAATTTTGCTAGCGCCATCTCAGCTGGTGAGGTCTCTTCACTTAACTTTTCTTCCCCAGCTCCCCACATCTTCTCGAGCACGGCCAATTTGCTACACCAATGGCCCAATACGTTTTTCCCCAACGGCCATGTCATGGCCGCGTGCACCGTCGCTGCACACACCTTGCTGTACCACGGCAGACATGACAATGACGATCCAGCCAGCCCTGAGTGGCTGGCATTCGACGCCGAGATGGCCTATGGCATCATGGGGTCGCTGCCCGACTCGCGGCTGCGGACGTATCGCACCTTGCGCAGTGTTGGGTGTTTGTATTTTGACGGCATGTCGGCGAACCTGATGGCACCAGGAGGCGTCGAGGCTCAGATGACATTCTTGTACGGGGACAGCGACAGCGTGCCCAAGCGGAGGTTCGGCCCGCGGTCGCCGCCGAGGACGGGGCCGAATAAGGGCGTGAATAAGGGCAGGCCTGGCGGTGGTAGTCCGCTCGACGATGAATACTTCCGGGCCAAGGGCTTGTGTCACTGGATCAAGGAACGTGGGCTGGGTGGCCGAGGCTGGGGCATCGAGGGCGTCGTGCGCATGAATGCTGCCTTTGAGCTGATTTGGTGCGACTTCGACTCGCCGTCGCTGCGTCTGGTGTCGAACCTCGACATAACAGCGCCGCGGCTGGAAACGGAGCAAGTGCAGAGACCCGACGGCCTTGCGCTCGGGCAGCAGCCGTTGGGTGTGCGTCGGGCCGTGTCAGACACCCCGGAGGGGCCTCATGGCCCGGGCATGACGGACCCGAGTGAGCCTTTTCGCGGAGTTGCGAATTGGATGTGGTTCACAGCTGCGGCAAGGCGCTACGGCTCCTCCGGCACACGCGGAGCCGCGCCAGGTCGTGGTGAAGCCCGCGCCAAGGTCGACACTTGCGGTCTATTCACCTTCTACCACCCTAGCCTCCGAGACCAGACTGCCGCGCGCACCGAAGCTGAACAAGAGGCACTCAATATCTCTGCTAATGGGACATGGCGCGGCCCGGACGAAGGAGCCTCAAGACCCACAGCACTGGAGCAACTCATGAGGCGGAAACGAGCACACCGTATAAACAGCGTTAGTAAGGAGGATGGCGTGTACATGAGTGCATTGGCCGAAAAGGCCCTACAAGCTATGGCCAAAGACAAAAAGGCGTCCTGCAGTGGTGTTGACTGGCAGCTGACAGCACAGGAAATATCAATCTTCTACGCTGATAATTTACGGGCCCTACACGAGCTATTCGCAGATACGCCTTCCTGCTCGGACCGGCGATGGTTGCAATCAGTGAGAATGCTAACGCACTGGTTCATGTTGCCTTTTTTCGAGTATCCGGCCGGACCGTACACGCACGATTCTCTTCGGAAGGACTTTTCTATAGACTCACCAGCCGCTAAAGATGCCATTTTAAGATGCAAGACGCAATACAGTGTGCCGAAAGTGCTCCTGAATAATAGCGAGCAAACACTTGTTTGGGCAATCGAGGAGACTCTGGGAAGCATCTGCCGCGTTGTAATTGAGATAGGGTTGGGCGTCGAGCTGGAATGGCTATCGCACTTCAACAAGAATACAGCAGAAAAAGATTTCCCCATATCACAAAGTGCCCAAGGTTGGAAGATGGCAATGGAAGAGCTTATGGCATGGCTTGGTTGGATTGATCTGTGGACTGGATGCGAAGGTCCCTGTGCTCCTAACGTACGTCCACCCACATTGAATCATACCACCATACGAGCATTGATCACTTACATTTTACAGGAGATTTGCTATATACCCATGTGGCCGGCCACAAATGATGGTATATGGGGGCGTCGTCCACACCGCGAGGACAACCCGATAAGGCACCCGCCACATCGCGGTCCACCCGGATGGGAGACCATGGATAAGCATCTTTGGCAGCCAATATGCGTGAATTCCTCTTCTTTTGCCAATATCTAGTTTTAGCAAGAGTGTTTGAATTGACCAACCACCAAGACTTCAAGGCATATATATTTTTGAGGCCTTCCAATACTATTTTAAATAGGCTTCACGTACTAGATCTTGATGTGAAGGAATCTTACCATTATGATATTTTTTAATAGCCAGCGTACTGTTTAAAGCATATCTATTCAAAACCCATCGATATAGGTATGAGGTTGAATGCAAGATTGATAGAGGGAGATGCGGTTTTTACATTACAGAGACATTAATGCCATTCAATCTCAACATAATGGGAATTAAATAATAGGAGTGACATGAAATATATTGGTGGAAAGGAAAGATGCTGAGTTATGGCGTAGGAAACTTGGTGAACAGTGACTGGCTGCAGGCGCATCGCTGGAACGTGCCAGGTGAGTCTGGTGCTCACAGGACTGCCGCAGTTCGTATAACTTCATGGAATGCATGTACCATTCACGATTGTGCATTGCTTGCTGGCTGGATTGAGTAACCGCCGATGATCAGAGGTGCACTTACCAACGGACTAACTTCATCTAGTAACCGCCGGCATCTATAGCCTAGAAATTGGTGAGTAAGCTGATCCCAGCAAGAAAGATGCCAGCTTACGATTTCTTCATACTTAGTATGCCTATTAAATCCATTTGCCCTTGTCTAACAGACCGCAAATGGTACTGTACATGAAATAAGAAGCCACGCGTTGTCTGCGCGGCCAGAGAATATGTCGCTGATTCAATTAATAAACCGTTTCATAGACTGGGTCTTGAGAGTTATTTTGACATGTTTTGTAGTGTTACTAATGAGAGCGTCCGGGTTTCATCGAATCTACATCTAATGAAGGATGGAACTTGGCCTTGTGACAAGCTTTGATCTGCAACGCTAACTGTTGATGGTTTCCAACCCTCCAATAACGGTACTTGAATATCAAACCACGATAGAATTTTCTTGACGTCAGGATTTTTTATTGCTAAATATACATCAGCTGTCAAATGTGACGGTACAATTTGAAAGCAGTACCATGAGATGGGTCACATCTTTCCATCAATGATTGTGTAGTCGAGTTGGATAATACAGTGCTATTATACATGTTCATTACGTCATAACCATGAAACTATAGGGATACAGTAGATATACCTCGAAGAGACAATAAACTGACATGAAGATACCTAGGCTCTCCCATCCAGAGGTAAAGTTTTGTTCCAAAAACATATTAATGCAGCATTAGTGGTATCAGAGCTGATTTAAGATTTCTCTGTTGATAAAGGATGTAAATTGCCGAGACTTGATTGATGTACATGGGGCATAAGTCCGCATGCAAATAGTATTTTGATTCTTGACAACCATACATTACCCGCGGCTCAACACTCCTCCAGCCACGTACACCAAATAAGATCAAAACGCAAAACCTAATAAAAGAGATAAAAAGTGCATCTTTGTATAGGCATGAATCACGACACACACTTCTTGAGAAGTACTTGGCGAGTCACAGGGTCAGCTTATACTAATACACGTAATTTTAGGGCTGACTTTGAGTGATGATACTATGTTAGTAAATTTAGTCCATATGTATCAGTAGAAGAGGTTAGGGGCGACATGAATGGAACCAAAAGAGGCCCGACATTTGAGAGTATAAAAATATAATGTATGTCGAACCTCATTATTTTGTAGCTTACAATTACCTCTTCTGGTATTCCAAACCTCATCAACATCATTATTCATTTCTAAAATCATGAACTTGTCTCAGCCAATATGTTCTTCACAAATATTATGATTTTGACCATTGCTTCTATGGCAGCCACTGGGGACGCTTGCAAATGCTTTATCAATGGCGTTGCTGTGAAAAGTGAAACACTCAGGTGCTGCAATTTACTTATGGGAGTTTCTCAATTCGGTAATGATTGCAATGCTGGCTCTACCTCTGAGAATCTCTTTGAGTTCAGAAACTGCTGCGGTGGCCAGTCCGACTGTGACTTTCCGGGGAGGAGATCAGAGAACAATGCCGAAAATGGTATCTAGGCAGCTTCCTAGACTCTTTCACACCCAATATTTGGACAATTACAGCCGAGTTCATTTTGACACCATGGTACTTTTTTGTCACTTGGTTTTTTTTGCCGCCTTACCATTCTTTGTAAGTATAATGATACCAACCACGATTTTAATGAGCATATTATCTGTATTTTCTCTTTTATTAAATTTAACGAATATTAATGTTATGTTAGAAGTACACTATTTATACATGGGTCACGGCTGTGCGAAGACGAACGGACAATGACACCTTCATTTAGCCTACAATTTACTGCTTGTTTATTCCTTCTTTAACATTAAATACTTATGAAAGAAATTTATTATACATTGAAATATATAAAAGACAATTGTTCATGTGTCAAAAATCACCCGCTGCAAAGGATTGAACGGGCTCGAGGGGTTGGTCTTTTGTAAAACATGGCTCTGCTACAATTATAGTCTAGCTATTCAAAATTCCGCGAGAAACCTTACAGTTAATTTGATATTGAATTATAAGTTGAGTAGTGAGTGAACGGAGTGTCAAATTCAATGTGTTTAAAGGGAATTGACATGTTCCACATTTACTCAGGCTGGTATGCTAATGGGTTTTGTCGCTTTTTATACAATGAATGAATGGTACACTGGCATTATTGACACCTGCCATTCAATTATGTCTATAGATATGTGGGAAAAACTTTGAATTATCTATAAAATAATCGCTTTTTTAAATCTGGGTATCAGAGCCAGGCCTTTTATTCACTTCGATCCAACTTTTGGGCTTCACACATCTTCGCGTACATGCCACCCTTTTCAACCAGCTGAGTATGCGTCCCCGCCTCGACAATCCTCCCTCCGTAGAAAACAAAGATGCGGTTCGCTTCTCGTACTGTTGACAAACGGTGCGCGACGGCAATGGTGATACGGTCTTCAGTGGTAGCTGCCTCCATCAGGGCTGCTTGTACCACACGTTCAGATTCTGTATCTAAAGCACTGGTCGCCTCGTCCAACAAAATCACATTTGGCTTTCGCGCAAGTGCACGAGCTATTGCGATTCGCTGGCGTTGACCACCAGAAAGCTGGCTTCCACTTGTGCCACAAGGAGTGTTCAATCCTTCGGGCAGTGAAGAGACAAAGTCCCATGCATTAGCAGCGCGGCAAGCCTCCTCTAGAGCTGCATCGGAGGCAATGTCTGATACGCCAATATCCATGCCCTGTGATATGTTCTCGCGGATGGTTCCCGGGAACAATGTCGGCTCTTGTTGCACAAGCGCAACGAGGTTGCGATAGAGTCGTGGGTTTACCGACGAGAGAGGAGCTGAGCCGTCAATGGTGATACTTCCGCTTATGGGATCGTAAAAGCGCTCGAGTAGAGATATCATGGTGCTCTTGCCACAGCCAGAGGCCCCGACAAAAGCTACAAACTCGCCGCGGTTAATCTACAATCAAACCGTGTCAGTGCCATATCACCACAAATGTCAAAGATCAATTATCGGTACTCACCTCCAGTGTTACACCCTTAAGGACGCGATTGTCAGGCGCCAAAGGATACGTAAACTGCACATCTTGGAATTTATATGAGCTGCAGTCCTTTTCGGGGCTTATATCCTTGTTATCGTGAGTCTCCGCAATGGTTGGTATCAGCTTGGATAGCCAAAAGTAGTAGTTGGCGGCCTGGTTCGCCTTGGAAAAGCCTTTCAATATAGTGTTAGCAAGGGAAATATGCCAATATTTATAAAAAAGAGTTCCTACTATTGGCAAACTGGAATACCTGGCCAGTGGCCTGGGCAGAAAAATAAACACCCATGAAAGAGACCATGAACTGGTAAAAATCAATCTCCCCGTCGTTCATGAGTTTAGAACCCCACCTATACAGTCGCGTTAATTGAAACGTTCAAATCCGGAATCACTGAGGACTTATTACCAGAATCCAAGGGCCAGAATGAAATACTCAACGCCCTGGGTAAATGCAAACCAAATCATCATGTGGAACATGGATGGCACCGTTCGCCCAATTGCTGCGTCCAGTTCGTCTGTGTATCTTGACAGTACGCTGCTCTCAATAGCAAGAGATGAAACGGTTCGGATGGCCATGACTGCTTCAGAAGCGATTGACGCACTAGCTGAAAACCGTTTGCCCATATCCTCATCAATCTTGGTTTCCAAGCGCACGCGCACATACCCAGCCAGCAAGACAGGCGGGACGCCAGCAAACACAGCCACAACGGCGAGTTTCCATGCAACCACTAGCGACAGGATACTAGACGCAATGACGTTGATGACACCGAGTAGAATGAGAGCTACGTTGAACCCCATGAGTTCTAAGATTGCTTGTGGGTACGAGTCCAAGTGGCTAACCAGGGCACCAACAGTGTTCTCTGAGCGATCGAAAAACCGAAGATCTTGCCGCAAAAGATGATCGAAAATTTCTTTGCGTATCTTCAAGCTCAGGGTCTTGTAGAAGAGGCAACCAATGTGAGCTAAACCATACAAATTTAGAGCGGATTTAATGCCTTACCTGTGCAATGACATTGGTTGACCAGCCAAGGACAAAATAGACCGCGAGGCATCCAATGCCCATGACAAAAAACATTAATGCGACAAAATTACCCTTTTTCACCATGTCGGATCCGGTGAATACATCCATGATCTTACCTAGGAGTAAGGCCTGTCCTGGATAGAGAGCAGCTGTTGTAATATTAGTAAACAAACCGTAGGTGTGGAACACAGAACATGACATACCGCCGACTATACAAGCCGCCAATGTAATCAGATACCAGAAAGTCAATTCGGGGCACTCGGATCCGAGTTTCCAAATACTTTGCAAAAGCCCGGTTTGTTTGTGCAAATCATGGTCTTCTCGGTCTTTCAACAATGCTAGCTGAGTTGCTTCAGCTGTTTGGACTTTTACTAGAGACTTGATGGGCTCAAGCGCATTATCCTTGATTGAGGAGCCGTCGCCTGAAGATGCTTCCTCAATTTTTTGTTGATCGGGGGAGAGGTCCTGAGCCTTGACAAGTTTAGCATACACACCACCCATGGCAACGAGATTTTCGTGCACGCCCTGCTCGGTAATTTTTCCTTGTGACATAACAACGATGTTGTCGGCATTGCGAATTGTTGCGAGCTTGTGTGCGATGACAATCGTGGTTCGGTTCTTAGATGCGCTATCGAGAGCCTGCTGGACGATGCCCTCGGCGTGGGGGTCCAGGGCACTCGTGGCTTCATCGAGCAACAAAATCTTGGGTTCGGAGATGATGCTTCGGGCAATAGCGACTCTTTGTTTTTGACCACCGGATAAAAGCCCGCCTCTCTCGCCAATGCGAGTATCATAGCCTAGGGGTAGATTGATGACGAATTCATGGGCAAACGCAAGCCTCGCCGCGTCCTCGACTCGTTTCATCTGTTCTTCCCGTGATGAGTCTTGCCAAGGTGTGCCAATCAACCCATTCACAATGTTATCAAATACGGTGCCGTTAAACAATACAGGTTCCTAAAGGATGTTAGACACAACAAGCAAGCACTGGTTTTTTTTTTGGGGGGGGGGGGGCGAGTACCTGTTGAACAAGGCGAACATTCGTCCGAAGCCATCTTAGATTAAACTCCTTGATATCTTTACCATCCAACTTGATCAGACCCGACGTTGGGTTGTACCATCGCTCCAGGAGACCAATTATGGTGCTTTTCCCCGAACCGCTAGGACCCTTGAGATTGTCAACATTGTGATGCCCAATAAACTCGTCACCCAAAACTTACAACGAGAGCGGTGACCTTGCCAGCGGGGATGTTGAGGGTGAAGTCTTCGAGGACGGTTACATCAGGGCGAGTAGGGTAGCTGAACTGGATGCCTTCAAGGTCAATGACTCCATCTGTGTGTTTGGGCTTTTCTCCAGAGTCGTCGAAAGGATTAATCTCTGATTCTCTATCGATGAGCGCGAACAGCTCCGCCGCTGCAGACGATGCGCGTGAAAATGCAACAGTGTGGGGGGCAACGGTGGAGATGGTTGTGGATGCAATGACGACGGAAAAGAGCACCCTGTTATCTGTCAGCAAAACCCGGAGAGGATGGCCGACATGGTGAGGTGACTTGCGTGAAGACAGTGCCAATGTTGGAGACCTCGCCTCGATGGATCATGGCAATACCCTGCCAGAATGCCAGGCCCATGCCTGAAAATATGACAAAGTACTCCACCCCGAAAATGAAGCCATAGAGCAAGTTCTTCTTCATTCCTTCATCAAAGGCCTCATTCAAGTAGGTTTCATACTTTGCGACGATTCGCGGTCGTAGATTGAAAGCGTGCACAGTTCGGACGCCCCCAAAAATGCTTTCGGCAAAGCTACCGGCCTGTGCATAAGTCTGCAGCATGTTGGTCTCGATGATGGCATCTGGGATGGACAAACCAATGACAAGAACTATCAGAGTGGGGATGATGCAAATAATTATGAGGGTCAGTTTCCATTGGCTGATGAAGGCGATTATGAAGGCCGTCACAAATGTAGCAATGGCCTGCACGACAAGACCGAGCTTTTCCGCGATGCCGGATTGAATCAACTTTCCGTTCGACGTGGCCTGCATGGCAATGGACCCTGCGATACCTTTGTCAAAGTACCCAGTCTCCTGGCTGAGCGCGGCCCTCAGATACGCATGTCGGATATTTCTTGTCAGATTGTGCCCAACGTATGTCATCAGCGACGCGTAGATGTAGGTGGCACCGAATCGCACGATTCCGATGTAGACAAAATAGAGGCTAGCACAATTAGAAGAGGATTCCGGTTGATGGGGGGAGGCCAATAAAAAAAAATTTAAAATTTAAAAAAAGGACTCACGCAGTGGTGCGCACAGATGGCATGAAATTGGCCGGAGGCGAGCTGGAAACGTTGTAGTCATTCAGGATAGAGATGAAGCGACCCATGACAACGTTCACCATGGCAAACGCAACGCCCGATGCGACGGCGGCAACGACAGCGATGAATTCGAGAATGTATTCTTTCGGGCCGCCATAGTGGAAAACTCTCTAACGGGGATTGCCGTGTTAGTATTGATTCGACGCAGGCGTGATAAGTTCTGGAGACGGAGGCCAACGAACAAAGAAGGGGTTTCCACTCGAAGTGCCCTCGGTGTTCTCGTCGTCGCTTTTGTGACTGTCGCTTGCGGCTTGTTGAGAAGCCGTATTTGGTGTTAGAGTCGCATCCTTTTCCGAGAGAGGATCGGTCGCCATGGCTGCGGCTCAATCGTGTGGATCCGTCGATCTTTTCTTGGCGGCTGATGGGTGGTGCGCAAGGTTGCAGCGAGGTGAATCAATTGCGATTGGCAGGAACTTGACACGGGATTATCCAGCAAACATTAGGAAAAACTACCAGGCGGACGAGGAAGAAGAAAAAAACACCGGCATCGGGCACCAAAGCGGGAGAGGAGGGACTTGGGCATATTTATTAGACCATTATTTTTTTTCGGGCCCTCTGTTCGGTTCAGGGCCGAGAACAGGAGATTGATAAGTGATCAGATTGATAATTCTTCAGCCATGGCGACACAGGTTCCACGTCGCTAACCGCGTTTGTCCCGTGGCGCCAGCCCATCGTCGTCTGCACGTCCTAGCCAGAGTGCAACACGGACACCGGAGCTCCGGAATCCGCCGATGTCCCTACCAAGCGTTAGGGCATCTTGGGCACATGCCCAACACATCGCTTGCTAAAACTGACGGATCCCGGAGCACCGCCCCCCCCCCCCCCCCCCACCCCCCCACCCCCCCCCCCCCCCCCCCGCCCCCCCCCCCCCCCCGCCCACCCCCCCCCCCCCCCCGCCACCCCCACCCCCCCCACCCCCCGCCCCCCCCCCCCACCCCCCCCTCCCCCCCCCCCGCCCGGCGAGGACCCCCCCCTCACCCCTGGGGGAGGGGGAGGGGAGGGGGGGGGGGGGGGGGGCCCCCGCGGCGCCGGCGTTTTGTGCTCTTCGCCCGCCCCGAAACCCGCGGGGCGGGCTCCCCAACAACCGCAACGGTGCAAAAACGAGGTACATG
>JAHVYB010000034.1:277817-318375 GCA_020623695.1 Calonectria henricotiae | reverse complement strand
CGACGTGGGAGTTTTGTCCACAGAAGTTCAGGCGTCCGTGGACCGCCCGGCGAATGAATGTTCTTTTGAACAACTTTAAAATACCATGGGGGGGAGAAAACAATTGAAAATCAAAATAAAAAAAACATTAAAAAATCCCCATAAAAAAAGGAAAAAGTTAAGGAGCGAATCAGAACAAGCAAAAAAACCCTAAAAAGAGTACGGATTAAAAAAAACAAAAAAAAAAAAAAAAAAAAAAAAAAAAAAAAAAAAAAAAAAAAAAAAAAAAAAAAAACCATGAGCATGGTTTGCATTGCATATTCAAGGTTGGATATGGAGTCTTCCTCAGTTCTTGAGAATGTGGCTGTGATTCACAATGGAGAGGTTGGACAAGTGTTCCTCTTGCTCAGCTCAAGAGTCCTGATATATATATATATATATATATTTTCTAGCGTGATGTTATTATAACAAGCTTTGGAAACTAAAAGAGTAAGAAAAAAAGTCCCAGAGTCAATTGATAAGTGGTGATGGAATCTGGGGATTTTGCCGATCACTGATGCTATAATCGGCACTTCCTGCAAGTCATCGACGCGGAAGCCGTCGTTATCGAAGCCAAAGCGAAGCCGAATAGGCTTCATCTTCAGCCACAAGTGCCAAGCTGCCGGAACTTGCTGCGCCAGTCATGTTAGACTTTGTTTTTTTTTTGTTTTTTTTTGTTTGTGATTTCCCGCATTCTGCAGAATGGCGCAGGCGGCTGCCCGCCCCCTACTACCTACTGAAACAAAGTCTTGCATTGCTCTGGGTCTTCCAGAAACGCTGTCTCAGAAGCTAAAGGGTCAGTAGCTCAGGGGCTTACTTATTAGAACGTAACATGGAGTGTCTTTCTCTAGAGTGCGCGTGCGACAGTAGATGGTCATGACTAATAGCGTGGGATTTCCCCGTTCCGCTTGATAACGGAAAAAGAGGGACCGAGTGATTTGACGAAGGGGAGTTGGCAGAGCATAGACTGTGGGTGACAGACTGATAGTAAAGGGCACCCATGGCATATAACGGTAGGTTTGCTCTCAACTCCCCTTGGTTTGGTTGGTTCTCGGCTCACGCTGGCGAAAGCGGGGGGGGAGGGGGGAGGGGGGAGGGCAAAACCAGGAGGGTGATGAATGGCTGGCTGGGCTGCAAACTTGAGCAAGCATTCTTTCCCCCTCCCATTAGCATTGCAGCGCAGGCGAACCAGGAGAATCTGATGCGGAAGAAGGTGGTAGGCGCCTATTGCCCCATGCTCGTCATCATCACGTTGAAACTTCATGTCTCGCGTGAATTCATGACAAGCCGAATGCCGTGACTAAGGTTCATCTAAGACAGTCCTCATGCCGCCACCTTCGCCCAGAGTTGGCCGCTTTTGGTCCTGGGGGTCCTGCATTCCTATTGTCTCGTTTCCCCGCATGCACGATTGTAAGTCTCATTGAGTGACTTGTTGGTTTGGTTTGTAGTTTCTTTGTCTCTGGACTAACAAACCCTGAGCGAGGTTGGGTTACGGGCGCCACCATTGACCAGTTTCGTCATGGTCAGGTTGGGCCTAGTTCCCTTGCCGCCCTTTCTGAAACCCAAAAGCACCCTCGTCAATTTTATGCAATATTTATGCACATTTTACGGTGTTGAAACGGTATGCCAAACCGGAAATGACTCTCTCACTTCATGTGCGGCCGTTGAAACGGAGTGTGAAACTATTGCACTTGTTCGAGGCATAGATAGGTAAGAGACTGGCCTGACATTGAATGGAAGAACATGAGGCTTTATTGCCAAATAGCGCAACGGAAAAATGGGCACGTCATTTACTTTACCAAGTTTCCTACTCTAAGACACATTGATGTCTTGTGCTATTGATTCAGCCACCCATTGTAAAAGAGACCCTTTGCTTGCCTTTCTTGGCCATTGGTGATACACATGCTGTAGTTCTTGATCGTTTCCGCTGCTGGTAAGTTATTTTCAGTTGGTACTAGGCTCTTCTTGTCTTTGTCTATTTCTCGCTTTATGTCATCAGGCTGGCTAGTGCATTGACATTCTCAACCATCTACTTGATGGCTGCTGTTGACCTTCGAGTGCCTCAGGCTGTGGGTGTGATTGAAGAAACGGAGGCGTCGACGAACTATAGCTGATGAGAGTGATCAACAATTTTTTTTCTCCCTAAAGAGCACTGTAGAATCTTTATTCATATTGAGAATGAGATAAATATGGTGTGGGCAGGAACTTTGAAGCTGGAAACCAACATGACTCTGTATTTTTGTGATTCCTCTCTTGGTGGTCGGTCATCTTCTAGGCCTATTCTGCGGGAAACGATGTCCTCGGCTACTGAGATGAGCCAATGTACTTTTCTTGGCCTCTGTTGTTCTATTATTTTACACACAAAAATTTTCAAAGTCCAATGCCATCTTATTTGCTTTATATGGATATTCACTCTCGTCTAACCCGTGAAAACTATGGAATTCGTCCTACTCGCACTCGCTGCTACGCTCGGTAGGGACAACCAACTATTAACATGGTCTCATCGAAACCGGCCAATATAAAATAGGAGCAGGCCTTCATGTCAGAAATAGACATCTAGAAACTACCCGGTCTAGCTAACATTTAGTTTCTTGCCATTTGGACTTCTTAGAATCCATGATCTTCCTAGTAAGAAGGTGTTTGGTAATAACTTCGGCACCTTGCAGCTGAAGAGTCTGATGCAGCGAATCATTTTCCCGTTTCAGAGTGAAGCGGCTATGTTTTCAAGCCAAACAGGGGATGTTCGAGTTACACGTCCATATTAGTTGGAGGAACGGGATGGCATGGGTTATATTAACGAGAAAGAGATTCGTCAAAACGGACTTGCCTAATAATATTTGAAAAGACTGGGAAAGCTCAGACCAAACGACCATGTTAAGGAGATGCTTGCCTCACAAAAGAAATCTAAAAACAAAGTATTGTAGATGTTGGATTCCAAAGGGAACGGATGAGTGATATTGCACTAGTGCTGTCACAGGGGGTTGGGTTGGTGTGTTCAATGATGCTTAATTCTTCATCTAATCTAGCTATTGCAAGTCATATTGGTGTTTTCCTTAGGTCATGTGACCTAACAACTTGCTGCCTAAGGCAGCTGGTCTTGTGGCAACGGGGTTACAATGCTGCTATTTGCAACACTGGCACTTTTTCTTTTGTGCATTAAATAACGCATCTACACACAGCATTCGAATATATCCAATAAGCAACAAAAAAGGGAATATATATCATTGCCGAATGCGTGTGCCTGAATGATATGAAGAGGAGGATGTGTCTCTACCTCTAGCTTATGTCGCATAGGCTTGACTATGTGCGTTACCCTTTGTTACTTGCGTTTGACCCATCCTTTAACGCGAATCGTAGCTTAGACTTTGTAAGGTGGAATGCGATGGTTTCTTCCGCATCAATGATTTACTATAGATATCCTTATCATCTAATCACAGGGACTTTAATATCTCCCTTAATAAGCATATTCCTTAGATTATTAAGTTTAATACCTATTCAATTTATATTACTAATAAATAATAGGAAAGGGATATATATTAAGACTAATTAAAAGTTAATAATACTAAGGATTATAAATATAGTTATTATACTATTTAATATTATTAAGCCCTTACTAAATTTAATCTTATAGTCTTTAGTTTTGCTAATTAATAGTAAGGGGATTAATTTTCTTAGTACTTATACCTAGGGAAAGCTAGCAATTAATATACTAATTACTCTTATATTAGGGATAATCCCTTAGAATATTTTATAATTATATTAATCTTTAGTAAAGTATATATTATTCTTTACTTCCTTAGTCTAAGGGTCTTCCTTTATAAGGGTATAGATAAATACTTAATTATAAAGGATAGTAATTATATCTTTATTATTTAGTTTATAAGTCTTAAAGAATTATTTAGTCCTATTTATTATAATAGTAAAGTTTATAGTATACTATAGGTTCTTTAGTCCTCTATTAAAGTTATTATTATTATCTCTAAGCTATTTTATTTCTTAGATAATATTTTTTATTTATTAATTAATATTATTATTATTTTTTTCTTTATATATTATTAAAAAGGTTTAATAGATATTATCTAATAGTTTTATTTTATAATCTTATATATTAAATTATTTCTATTTTAATTATTAGTACTTTTTTTTAGAATACCTAATTAATTAATATCCTTATTAATAGTATATAAAATATTACTATTATCTTTATTATTAATAGTTATTTTATTTAAATACTCTTTTCCTATAATATTATTTATTTTAGGTAAATTTATAATTAATAAAGAATATTATATTACTTATTTTATTATTATTTACTATCTTTAGTAGTATTTAGATATTACTAGCTAGTCCTTTAAATATACCTATATATTTTGTAGGTAGGTCCCGGGGGTTTGTGAGATAAACTAGCTAAGGTTATAACAAGGGTCTTTAGTAGCTACTAGGGGGTTCTTTGGTGATAGTTTTATTAATATTTAATCTTCTCTTCTAACCCTGCTTAGGCAGGGTTATAGTATATCTACTTTAGCTAAGGGTTATATGGAGAGCTATATAATTGCCTTATAGGGCATTATTCCTTTAACTATACCAATAAACTAATACTAGACTTTTTCTCTTTTTATAGGAATAATATATACCCTTCCTATTAGTTTTAATAATTAAATTATAATATTATCCCTTTTCTCCTTTCTCCTATTCCTCCTTTAATCTTTTATATTAAGTATAGGCTTATTATTTATTCTTATATAATCTAACCTTCTATTTAAATTATTATATTATTATTATTAATAAATTACTTTAATATTTAATTAAAACTCCCTTTTATAAATATATTAATTAGATTATTCTCTTTATTAATCTATCTAACTTTATATAATTCCTATTATTTATATAATTATTATAAAGCTATTATATTAATTATTAAGCATTTTTTCTTTATTATTCCTAGCTTTATAAGGTATTTATAGAGTAAATAAGAATCTATATATATAATTATAAGGATATAAAGTATTTCTAGTTAGTTAATAATCTAGTTAAGGGTTATAGAAATTATATAAGCAATATCTATACCTATAACTATACTATAGATCTCTAATATTAATATACTTTAGATTATTCTTTTATACTTAGTTAAGCTATAATAAATAATATTCCTATTTATCCTAAATATTCTATTATTTAATTATTTATTAGTAAGAATTATAATAAATCTAAGTTATAAAGAAAGATTAGTATTATTTATAAATATACTATTAATAAATATAAATAGCTTTACTATTAAAAGATTAAGTAGAATAAATATAAGTCTATAATTAAGGTTTTCTTATTATTACTTAAGGCGCTTATTTAAGACCTTAATTTTCGCATTATTAGGCTCTTAGAATTATACTATAGTAAAGAGGTTATAATATACCTCTAATTAGCAAATTAAGGCAATATATACTCCTTATGCTTATTATTCTATATATTACTACTTAGTAGCCTTTAGGTTCTTAGTTTCAATTAATATAATCTTCTTACTTTATCCTTTTTATTATATTATAATACTATTATTCTTTAATAAAATAATAATTATACTATTAAATATAAGTAGTTCCTTAATTATTAGTATTTCTTAGGATTTAGCTTTAAAAGTAGCTTCTATAAGCTTCTCCTTCTCTAGCTTTAGGAATACTTAGTCTAATATACTAATTATATTATCTATTTATATTCTAATAATTGCAAAGCTAAGGTTCTTTTATAATAATATTAATAAGTATAGGTTAAAAGTAAATATAATTATCTAGAGCTTCTTTAAATAATACTTATTATATATTGCTTACCAGTGGTTTTCTACCTTTAGTATCCTATAAAATAGTATAATTACCTTTATAATTATATTCTTTAGGTACCTATATTAAATACTTATTAGAAAATATATAAGAATTATATAATTTAGTTTTATCTTTAACTATATATAAGCCTATATAATATCTTAGAGCTAAAATATAATACCTTCCTTAATTAGGAATAGTATTAATACTAGAATTAGTCTCTAATTATATCTCTAGATTATAAATAATTACATAAGAATTACCTTCTTACCCTTATTAGTATAGCCTTAAATAACTAGGCATAACTTCTTATATAGTAATTTAATATTCTTATTTTTTACCTTATTTACAATATATAATTTAAAGATTCTAATCCTATTATATATATCCTTATTAAATAGGATAAACTTAAATATATTATATTAGATTAATCCTTTAATCTTCTTTATAGTTAATACCTTAAATAATAATCTAAATATTATAATAATCTTCTTTTTATAGAGTTTAAATATAAGTTTAAGATTAGACTTCTCTTTTACTAATATAAATACCTTAATATATTTAATCTTATCTTTAAATTAGTTAATTAGATTTATATTAATTATAATAAGATTCTTTTATAATTATTCTTTACCTCTTTTTAGGGTTAGTTATATTAGGATAGTATTAGTAGTATTCTTTTGAGATTATTCTCTTCTTCTTTTCTCTATTAGTACTAAAGGTTAAGGTTTATAGGCAAGGTCCTTATTATCTTCCTACTTACTTTCCTTAGATTATTTAGTTAGTACCTCTTAAGGAGCTTCTTTATTATTAGGGTCTTTAAGAAATAGTTTAATAGCTATTAATTAAAATTTAAAGGGTTTAAAGGTGCTATTAATAATATAGGTTTTTCCTTTAATTATAATAAGTATATATAGTCCTATTTATCCTATTTTCTCTTAATATATATAAATCTATAATAGTATTAGAAGATTGAGAATAATAGAGGTATTAGGGCTATTATATATAGCAAGAGTATTAGTAACTTGCCTTTGAGTATAGATCTTATATACTTTTATTATTACTTTTTAGATTACTTTAGTATATTCTATTATACTTAGTAAGGATTTAAAGTCCTTTATTATTTATAGGTATAATCTAAATACTAAGAGTATAGATATAAGGCTATTTAGGCTAGTAGTATTATTAATAGCTTTTACTATTACCTAGAGAGCTTCTTTTATTTTTATAGCTAGATTCTCTTGTTAGATAATTATATATATATACTGGATTAGTATATAATATTATTTAACTTTACTAACTAAATTATATACTTTAATAGGTATAACTAATATAGTTATACCTCTTATTCTTACTTCTTAGTAGAATTCTTTACTAATAAAGCTTTTTCCTAGGTTAGTAATTACCTAATTAGGTAGTCCTATATAGATATTAATCTAGTATATCTTTATTACCTTCTAGACAATTAGTATAGATATATTAGATAGAAAATAGATAGTATTAAATATAATTACTTTATTAATAATATATAATATAGATTTATTCTTAAGATATATAATATTTATAATAATATAATAATTAAATTTAGAATTATCTTAAATTATAAACTTAAACCTTTAGGGTACTTTAGCATTTAGCTAATATTTTTAGTAGATCTTAGTTAATTTCTTAATTACTTATCTCTCTATAAAGTAGCTAGCTCTTATTAGTAGTTTATATAGCCTATTAATAAAAAGGTAACTAAATTAGTAGTATAGTTACTAGAGTTTAATATTAGTAAGATTATACTATACTAAGGCTTTTTTATTATTTAATAGCTACTATAAGTATTCCTATTTCTATATAATAAGCACTTAAATATTACCTTATTTAAAATAATTATAAAGATTATAAAAGTAAATATTTAGTATATCTATATTATATAGGTATAGAAGGAATAATATATTTATAAAAATAATATAAAATAAAATAGTTCTAAATAATATAGTAATATTTACTATACTAAGGGATAGCTATAGTATTCCCCCTCTAAATCTAATAATTACTTCTCCTACTTTAGATATATCTAATTTAGCTAGTATAATTATTATTTATTATAATATAAGCTATTATTTTTAGCTACTAATAAATACCTTTGTAGCTCTAGTATTAAATATAATATTATAAAACTTATTTAGGCTATAGTAATTATTAAGTATAAACTTTATTATTTTTTCTTATAATTCCTTTTAAAGGTTATAAAAGGGGTCTTTTTATATAAAATAATAGGTAATTACTTAATTTATAAGTATAATTAAAATAAGGGGTAAGTTAATAGTATTAATAGTGCTTATAAAATAAGTATATATCTCTATAGAAATTACTTTAAATTAATTTTTATTATTATCATTTTCTCTTCCTTTTCTAGTTTCTATATTATTATTAGACTTATTAAGTTTAGCTAGATATAGGTTATAAATAGCTTTACTAAGGTAAGAGTTCTCTTTAATTTTCTTATATTTTTTATATACCTCTCTTCTTTCTTCTGCTATATATCTTATTAAGAAATATCCTTTTTTAAGGTATATATAGTATTTATTATTTTTCCAGTATACTTACTTTAAGGTAGAATTATCTCTATAATATTTACTTTAGTATCTTAGCTATAAAAGTCCTTATTAATTATTCTTATAGCCTTTATATACTTATTTTATTATAAACTATTCTTCTAATATAATTAGTATAGACTTAATATATTATATTAGTATACTTATAATAATAAAGGCATATTAAATCTACAAATATACTTTCTTATATATTAAAGGAGGATTTAGTATTATACTCTATAGTTCTTTAATATTACTATATATACTAAGTAATTATACTTAAGCTATCTTATTATCCTTTAGAATACTTTATAATACCTATTAAAGTACTTTAAGTTAATTAAAGAATTTATAAAAAGCTTCTTATTATTTTATACTTAGGTTTTACTTTATCTAAGTATAAATATATAGGATTTACTATTCTTAATAGTATTTATTAAGAATTTACTTATTTTTAAATTCCTCCCTTATTTCTATAAGCATTTAGTTAAAGGGTATAAGTTTACTATTAATAACTATTATATACATAATTGTGAACCGATTTTATTAATTATAAACCAGATTTAATAATTGTAAACAAACGCACTTTTGATTTCCTAGATATTTAAAATCTAGCCCAGACCACCAATTTTCCATGACTTTTCAGCGACCTTTACACTTGCTCTTGGACCCGTTTTTATCGCGGTTTTTAACATAGGTCACGGTACCTATTATCCTTTCCAGCTACTTATTATATCTACTGCTATCAATTTCTCCAAGAAAAGCTTCCTCTACTTCGGTCATCTCCTTGAATACTATTCCGTCTAATTTCTTCATAATAACATTGAATTTCTTATGCTCTTCTTGGATAAACCCTTTATCGTTAGTATTAAGGTTATTCTTTTTAAGCACATAGAACTCAAATTCAACAAGTCATATCTTTTGGAATAATTTGAGGTCGGCAATGGAGGTTCTAAATAGCCTAAGGAGCCCTTCCTTTCTAAGCTTTGATTTGAAGGTCTTGATGAGATTGGGCGGGCATCTGATGCAAAGTTCGCCATTGGCGTATTTTGAGGCAGAAGGGTGCGATGGATTGTGAAGAATACGGCGTTTGAAATATGGTTCAGATTTAGCCATTTTCAATGATATTGGAAGTGGGCTGGAATGTATTGGTCTTGGCGCGGAAAGCTATCTTAAATATTGGGTTAGGTCTGATAGAGTTTACTATCTCCGATATTAAAAGGGTATTAAGGTTGTGATATTAAATAAAGTTAATTGTTCTATTGGTTAGGGCGAAAAGAGACTAATACTATAGTTGTTTAAATACTAATTATATCCGCTCCTAGAATTGCCTGGTCGAGCCTCCTGCTTGTATTTTAACTAAATATAAATAACTATTATATTAAAATAATATTCCTTTGCCTTCCCTTTAAGTATAACCTAAAATACCTATATATATAAGAATATATTAATATTTATAATTAGATATTAATTATAAAAGTATTTAAATTTTAAATTAAAATTCTTATATTTCTTATTACTATACTTTAAATTATTAGGATAATTCTTTTTAAGCTAAATAAAATCTTTACTATCTAGCTTCTTACTTATTAGGACTTCTTAAATATAATCTTAAGGCAAAGGAGTTTATTAATAAAAGAATACCACTACTACTAATTATAATATTTAGGGTTAAGATAGATATTATAGGTAATATAAGGTATTCTAAAAGTATACTAAACTTTAATTATAAGGGGTATTTATAGATAATATTTATATATTCTAAGTTAGGGTTACCCTAGTCTATACTAATTAAAAAGGTAATATTAATAAAATTATAATTAATTATAATAGTATAATATCTTATAATAGTATTATTTGCAATTTTTATACCTTTCTAGTAATCTTATAAATAAAGTAAGGGTTTTAATAGCAAAGTTAAAATTCTTTACTAATCTCTTTAAGAGCTTTAGCTTCTTCTTCTATCTAATAATAGAATTTCTCTTAGTTAGTAATCTTTTTAAGAACTTTAGAAATAGGTTTTTCTTTTTTAGTGATTTTAATATTACGATTTCTAAGGAAGTTATAGAGTATCCTTACTATTCTTAGCTTCTTCTAGTATTCTACTTCTCTTTTACTAAAGTCTAATTAGAATATATTAAAGAATTAAAGTCCTTTTAGGTCTTTCTATCTACTAAGTACTATAAAATATATAATTTTAATATTTACTTCCTCTTTATTATAAGTCTTATAATTATATACTAAGTAATAGAGTCCCTATATTTATAGGTTTACCTATAGGGCAAGCTTTATTAGAATTAGAAGCTATTTAAGAAATTTTCTTACTTTACCTTAATATACTTTATATTTATTAGGCAATTAGGGAGTAATAATATCTAAGTCTATCTCTAATCCTTTAATATTAATATTATCTTCTTATAAGCTTAATATAATTATATTAGGAAAAGTATAATTAAGGGAATATAAAATTAAACTTTTTTAATTTATTATACTCTTTTTACTTACTAAGGCAATATATAAATCTACTATAAGTAAAATAAAGAGAATCTTTTATATAATAGATATAGAGAATAATTTTATATTTTCTTAGGTAATCATAGTAATTACAATTAAATAAGAATATAATATTAATCTAGGTTAATATATAAGGTTTTATTACTAGTAAATTAGGTACTTAATAGTATATTTCTTTATTTAATATCTTACTAATCTATAGGATTATATCTATATACTTTCTAAAATTAATTAGTATAAATAGGTCCCAGGGGTTTATAAGATAAACTAGCTAAGGTTATAATAAAGGTCTTTAGTAGCTACTAGGGGGTTCTTTAGTAATAGTTTTATTAATATCTAATCTTCTCTTCTAACCCTGCTTAGGCAGGGTTATAGTATATCTACTTTAGCTAGGGGTCACATGGAGAGCTATATGACCGCCTTATAGAGCGTTATTCCTTCAACTATGCCAATAAACCAATATATTTATATCAAGCTATATTATACTCTATAATACTATTAATAGATAATAGGAGGGTCTAGTAAAATTCTTTCTTATTCTCTTTATTACTATAGATCTTATAATAAATCTATTAGATATCCTAAATAAATATCTTAAAGTTCTTAAGTAATAATTTATCTTAATATTTCTAGATAAGGTTCTTTAATATTATTATCTAAAGATTATTTTAATAAGCCTAGATAATCTCTTTTATTTTAAAATAATTTTAAATCTTCTTATATAGTATTTTATATAAATATCCTTTCTAAGCAAGTAAGATAATATAATAATCTTATGCTTTTCTAGTAAATATAATTAATAGTACTTTAGTATATTCTTTAATTAATATAATAATTTATTTATATTTATCTTTAAAGAGGGTAATTTTAATTAACTAAAAGTTATATTATTTATTATTATATTAGTTCTTATTTATATAAATCTTATTTAGTTCTATTATCTTTTTTATAATACTTTTATTAGTTATATTAATAAAGATATTATATTATTTAGTACTTATTAGTATAATAAGTAATTTTATATATAAAAATACTTTTACTAGGGTAGGTATAATAGCTATAAATTCTTTTAGTACTTCTATTAATATTTAGGAAGTATTTTATTATAAAAATAATTAAATATTATATTATATTAATTATATATTTATCTTAGAATTTAAAAGATTAATTAAATTAGCTATTACTCTTAATCTATCCTTTAAGATCTTTACTTTTTTATTAAAAAGAGTATTTTATAGCTTTCTAATAATTACTATAATTCCTTTCTTAAATATTACTTTTTTCTATCTATTAAAATTATTTTAAAATACTTTAATTATTTTATTATTATAATCCTTAGAGTCCTTATAAAAATAGATTATATAAATAAAATAATTATTAATTTATATCTTTATAAAATTTAAGGGATCCTCTTTTAATAAATCTACTTTCTTTTAATTAATAATTAGAAAAGAACTATATTTTATAATCTATTTAAGGAGATTTTACTTAATCTTTTCTTAATTAAGATTAATAATAATTCTAAGTATATTCTTTTTTTTAAATATCTTAATAGTTTTATTATAATATTCTTTATAAGAGAGATTATAAAGTAAATTATAGGATTTTTTATTATCTCTAGATCTAAGCTAATAATAAGTATTTATTTAAATTAATATTTCTTATAATAAATAAGAAATTTAATAAAGTCCAATAGAAGGTTTTTATTAAGAATATTACTTTCTAAATTACTATTAAACCTAAGAGCCTACCTTTATAACTATATCTAGATATCTCTCTTTAGTATATTTTTTATGCTTATATCTAATATCTCTTCTTTAGGGCCTTATTAATCTATAGAAAGCTCTACTAATTAGTATTAGATTCCAAAGGGAATAGATAAGTAATATTGCACTAGTGCTATCACAAGGGGTTAGGTTAGTATGTTCAATGATGCTTAATTCTTTATCTAATCTAGCTATTGCAAGTCATATTGGTGTTTTCCTTAGGTCATGTGACCTAACAACTTGCTGCCTAAGGCAGCTGGTCTTGTGGCAACGGGGTTACAATGCTGCTATTTGCAACAGTAGATAATTTACAATCTACTCTCCCATTTAAAACGTGATTTTCTCACCAAAGTAACTATAGTAGAAGCTAGCCCAGACATTGAGGATCCGCCAGCAAGTAATAATATATCACCACAGTCATTTTTACATATAATGATGGGCAGAATATTGTCATCATGGCTATTTACGCAGTGAACATATGTTACGACAAAGGGCGAGGATAATCCACAGCCTTTTGGTATGGCCATCGAAGTGTTGGGACCCTGCCCGCTCGGTGTAGTAAATCTGGCAGAGGTATGACTGCAAAATAACATGGGCAGTATATGGAAACGGCTGTCTAATTTCTTGTATGAAACCGTTTTGAGTTTAAACTGCCCGCCCGGGTAAATGCTATTGGCCGTGAAGCACTTTATCGTTAAAAAGATAAATATCAGCAACTATTCTAGTTCCTAGGTTTACTGCCTAGTTGAGCCCACGGTTGATTGTTTCACAAATAAATAAATTGTAGTATCCTTGATCATAAAAATAAAAATTGATACCATCTTGCATAGATGGTTCATATCGCTAACTTAAATCCACTTGTACATCACTGAATTCGAAAGGGTATAGCATTTGCAGATCAAGACTGTACCAAAAAAAAACCCGTCATTGAATTTCCATCGAGTGCTCACATAAGCGATCACCCAATGGATAAAATGAAAACTAAATAATATGTACGATAGAATTAAGTGGCGCTGATGCCGTCCTCGTACGAGAACCAGAATCCGCCATCACCGCAGAAACATCATTTCTGGCCAGCGAATAGAAATAATTAAGCGTCTTTTCCTTTAATTCAGACAACCCCTGGCACCCAAACGTGCCCTACCTTCGTCCAGTTTCAGGTGCGAGTCTTGTGAGTCGCCCAGGAGAAGGATTTCCATCAAATCATGATAAGGAGCGTGATGTCATGTGCCTAGTTCGGCGTGTGCACCGGATGAAGAAGCCCGGCGTTTGTATTAAAATTCCGTCCCTTTCTTTGAACGGCCATTTTCTCCCAAAATTGAAGTTGTATAGAATTGGAGGCGGGCGAAGGGAATGAAAAATTGAAAAGTGCCCATACATTTACAGGAGCGCAATGGCACCTGCAACACCAGCCATAAAGGCGAAGACCGGTGAGTTGGCGACAGCAGCGCCAGTAATCACCGATGGAGCCGCTGTAGTGGCAGCGCCGGGAGTAGTAATGGTGTCGACCGGCCTGGTAACCACCTCAGTCTCGGGGATTTGGACGGTCGTCTTGGGGATGATGGTCTCAACAACGGTTCCTCCACCAACGGTGATGAGGACCTTGCTGTACTCGGTGTGCACCTGGTACTTGTCGGCCGTCTTGTAGATGGTCTTGTATGCCTGGACAGTCGTCTTGTGGGTCTTGACGATGTACTGGGTAGAAGTGTGGATGAGGGTGACCTCCTTCCCGCTGATCGTCTTGGTCTCGGTGACAGGGAAGAGGCTGGTCTGAGTGATGTAGGCCACTTTTGTTTGATACTTGGTGACGTCGGGCTGCTTGACGTGGTCGTAGATTGTCGTTTTGATTGCCTCCTTCACAACCGATGTTGTTGTGTAGACAAGGGTGGTCTCTTTGCCTTCAATTGTCTTTGTGACGGTTACGGGACAGACCGTCGTGTAAGTGGTGTAGTCAACCTCGTGTTCAGTCTTGGTAGCCCCAGGAAGAGTGACGTGCTCATAATCGGTGCTCTTAACAGCCTCAACCACCGTAGAGGTTGTTGTGTAAACAACTGTTGTTTCCTTGCCCTCAATGGTCTTTGTGACTGTCACTGGGCAGACCGTCGTATAAGTAGTGTAGTCAACCTCTTGCTTAGTCTTAGTAGCTCCAGGAATAGTAACGTGCTCATAATCGGTGCTCTTGACAGCCTCAGTCACTGTGGAGGTTGTGGTGTAAACAACGGTGGTCTCTTTGCCTTCAATTGTCTTTGTGACGGTTACGGGACAGACCGTCGTGTAAGTTGTATAGTCAACCTCGTGTTCAGTCTTCGTGGCCCCAGGAAGAGTGACGTGCTCATACTCGGTGGTCTTGATGGCCTCAGTAACTGTGGAGGTGGTGGTGTAAGTGACAGTAGTCTCTTTTCCACCGTAGGTCTTGGTTTCAGTCACAGGGCAGACTGTTGTGTAAGTGGTGTACTCCACATCGGTAACGTATTTGGTCTTCTCTCCATGGCCATAGCCGCCTTTGTCATCATCCCCATAGTCACCTCTAGGCTGAAGCTGGTTGGCCAGAGCCGAGGTGCCTAGAAGCAACAAGGAAGCAGTAAAACGCATGGTGGATAAGGTGAATAAGGTGACTGATGTCTCAGTGAAGGTTGAGGGAACAATAGCAGGTATCGAACAAGCGATAGATGAGGATAAGCAAAGGACTCAAGTAACCTGAACGAATGAGTTACTGAAGAGCAGGGGAAGTGCGAGGTCAACCGTAGTGAAGAGGTTGGGAGAATGCAGAGATGAAGAGCAGTACACAAAGACTATGAGGAGGTTGGGTGGTGTGCTTATATCTATAACCTCTTAAGCCGGGCCTCTTGAGGAGCGACGGACGCAACGTGCCAGTCCATGGCATATCGTTTTCAGTCCAACAAAGAACACTCATCCCATCTCCACCTTCGGTTGCATTAGTCTCGTGGACGGCTGCAGCCAGAAGCAACAAGGGCAGGGGGGACCGTGCCAAGCAGTGATACGGCAGACAACTTGACGCTTATTCGAAGAGATTGAATGATGTGGCTGGAGCTTGCCAGGACAACAGCGTGGTGCATGAGAAGATGAGATGGTACTTAGCGGGGAGAGGCTAGACGAATGATGAGATGGCCCGGCTCCAATTCAGCCGAGCTGCTTTGGAGGTCAGGTCTGGAAGTGTTGTCGGTATCATGCATGAGGCGGTCACAAGTTTAGCTGCGGTCATAGGCTGGGGATGGGGATGATGCAGCTCGGCTCGCAATGTTTTTGGCGCTTCTTCCTGGGCTCGGTGAGGCTCCCTCCATACCATCCCTGACTTGGCCAAGAGGAGGGTCGAGAGAAGATGCAAGGCTCGAGGCTAACAACCTTTGCAAGTCAATGTATTCAATGGTGCTCTAGAATTGTGGAAATAACAGGACAACGGCATGGTTGAAGGTTGAGACACGGGTCAGCCGTCATGTACTTTGTTCCCTCGAGCGATATCTACGGTTGCATTCTGATAACATGATTGGATGAGAGGCAGAATTAAGAGGCGGCGCGGGCTCAACGCCCAGGCACGCCTGCCAAGGCAAAAAGGAAATACGAGGAAACACCACCACTAGGCCTTACTGGCACCCGATCAAGATGGTGGGCTAGAACCATTGGGTTGTGGTTCAGACAAGATCAGCTAGCCCTAGTGATCCTGGCAAGCAAAGGGAAAGCGAGAGCAAAACCGGAACTGGCCGTAGCCGAGCCCACTGGTGCTGAGCAATTGCGGATGACGGATGACAGATGAGTGGTTTGTTTTCGCTGGAGGTTTGCAAGTGACTCGATCAACCCAGGCGGCCCAAGTTACACCAGGCATGCAGCATCAATAACCAGCCAGCCCCAGTATTGTGCCGGCCGAGTCGGGAGTCGATGGACGATAATTGTGGGAACCAGGTACAATGAGAACAGAGCTACGCCGGCAAGGAATCCAATGTCACAGGTTTGCAAAACAAAGAAGAGTGCATATAATTACCGGCCTTTGATGTTACCATTGCATAGCAGAGGTGTATCCGGTCTATGCGACAGGAGAGAGGGTTGGTTTACCATTGTTATCCAGTAAGCCAACGCTCGAGCATCGAGATGGCTAGTCTTGCCGGGGGCATCCTGCTTGATGTCGCTCTCCCGACCGGGGTCGTCGTCCATAGCAAGTTGACAATTGACCAACGATGACCAAGCTCAACGTGAGCAAAAAGCCAGGCTTGTCGTCCGATGTAGGTGCTGCCAGCAACAAGACATGGACCATTGTTTCGGGGGTGTGGGGCTCGGATGCAGAGCCATGTAGGAACGAAGCCCAGGGCGTAGATCCCCGTTGCGAGCTCTGAGCAGATGAGACTTGGCACGGCTCAATCGGCCGATGAGGCGAGCAGCTCCTCCAGTGGCGGTCAGGATCGGGCTCTAAGAGGCCGGGCCAGCAATGTAAGCTCCAGCTTGTTTCCCAAGAGCTAGTTACAGCACAGCATGTACAGGTGCGCTGCAGCGTTGCAGATTAGCTTCGTGGCTTGGGAGCAAAATTCTGGCTTGCTTTTCAACTAAGATAAACATGTGGCGGGCTTCAACTACCACAGCATGCTTGCTGTGATGAAGCTTAGGGTCAGTATGACGAGAGGTACGAGATGGCGTTTGAGACAGCCAATTAGTAGACGAAGCCGGAGAGCATCGCGCTGGCGGCCATTGCGTTAGCCCTACTTGACTGTATCACGGCATGCAGCCACCATGCGCCAGTGCGTCTATGCTTATGTCTGGCCGGAAGCCTGATTTCTGAACCCGGTGCGACGAGGTTGCTCAGGATATCCTGGTGGAGGTCATCGTTGAACAATCCCGTGTAAGCCGGGGCGGAGAAGAAAAGAAGAAAAGACCCGCGGCCAACCGTGAGGCCACTTCACCGTGACAGCAAGGCTGTTAAAGCAGAGCCGTGAAAGAAAAAGCCATGGCAGCTGCCCCAACGGGAAAATGCCGAACAGCTGATAATAAGATGGGGAGGCTGTGGTTCGAAAAGAAAGAAAAGAAGAATGGTTCGGCGTTTGAATACGAGGGAATGCTGCCAAGGAGGGCATTGGAGGGTAGCAGCTAGGCATTGGCTTTTTGCTAGGGCCGTGGCACAAAAGCGGGATGCATCGCAGTGTATGGGTCATAATGGCCATTGTAATGGGCCGGAGAATCAGCACACATCAGTCACCAACGGGTGATGCGACCCTTGCTCTAGGCCTCTATGGCACAAGAGTGCCCTGGGCCAGCGGCACGGAGGCAGGTGACTTGGCCATGGCTCGTATCTCACGGCGCTGGATAGAGACGCATACGTACCTACATGGTCGCCCGAGCAGCCAACTTGCATATTACGGGTTCTCGGCTACCTGATGCTGTGGAGTGGTGGGTGTGATCGGAGACGCAAAATGGTGGGATACAATGCGGTGGGGCGAGAGGGGTGCAGTTGGATGCTGAAGTGGGTGAGGTGCATCGGGTTGCCTTGGGGAAGGGACATCCATCATGACATCAACACAAGCAAGAAGCAAACCTCAAGAAGCAAGCCCCAGGCCCACCCGGATCGACCGACGGGGCCCTATCCCAAGCGAAGCGGCTTTTGCGAGACGAGATCAACCAGAAGCCTGGCCGGTTACCAGCGATCAGCAGGAACAAGCACCGGTTTTACACTTCCCAGAGGAACAACAAGAAAAAGAAAAAGGTCCCGCCCAGCAGCAGAGTGTTGTCATAGACCTCTCTTATCGTACCCCGCATCCCGCATTAGCAAGGATCCAGGCCAGCCGGTTACCCACAAAGCCAAGCATTGATGAGGTTGGCAACTGCTAGCGTGATTGCGTCAATCGAGAAGAGGCCGTCAGCCACGTGATAGCCCTCCCGAGAGCCCTGCTCCAGGCGAGGCGATGCAATGACACCAAAGGAAATCATCTGAGAGAAATAAAAACCATAGCATACATGTACAGGGCGGGATGAATGTGCGTCTGCATGTCCAAGACCAGGCCCAGACATGGCATGGCATATATGTATGTAGGTATGTGGGTAAGACACGCCAAGTTGGTCCCGAGTTGCTTGACCCGACGACTGGCAATCCCTGTCTTTGCTATCCGAGTTGGATTTTGAATCATTAAATTTGCCTTTCTTTTTATCCAACCTCTCTGGTCTTGTTCCTGTCATTAGAGGCCGCGGCTTATTCTTGGTCCCATTCCCGTGTCAAATGTCAATCACCATGACTGCCCGCCAGCACATCCATCCATCGGAACACGCCCTAAACTTGCTCGGGCTTAGTGCCTTATTTTAGTGCCTTATTGCCACGCTCTGCCCCTGGGCGGGCGACCCCAGTTGGCTCAGTTGGCTCCATGTTCCTTACAGCCTTAGCCCCGCTGGCACCCAGGATTGTTGGGCTGCTGTACTGTATGTCTGTCTGTATGTCTGTCTGTATGTACAGTGCCTGGAGGGCCGTGCATCTCCAAATGTGCCGGACGCCACCTCACTGTAATTTAGTGGATCACACGCTGCACCACTTGTGTGTTGAGTTGGCGGCTTATCCTCAGAAGGGTGGAATTGCAGAAGCGAGGAAGGATTTTTTTGGTCTTCGTTTTCCGTTGGTGGTAGCATGCATTCGGGTGCGCCGTAATCTTACCCTCAAGTGAATTTCTCCAAAAATTTCGCTGCTTCAGTCGCTTAGATACGTAGACAAAGTTTCTCCCATTGCCACATGTTATCTACGGTTCAGTTCTCATCTCGACTGCACATCTACACCTCCATGACAATGGCTTATCTGACCCGGCGTCCCACATACCAACGCCCAGAATTTCATATAAAGGTTCCATGGGTTTCAAATACTACTAAAAATGATCATTAGCATGGTCACTACTTAAACAGGGAGCCCGAGGCACATGTCCACCTCAAAAACGGGCGACATAGCAATTGTCCGGTCTACTCTAACACCTTACTCCTCTGTGTACATGCATGCACTCAACACTACTAGAGGGACTATCTAAATCTTCGCATCAGCACCTGGGGCGACTCTCTTTCATACATTCTCGCGTGCCATAAAATAAATAAAAGACCAAGGGGATTTCTTGCACGTCGGAGCACGGTTAGTCCACCGCCATTCGGCAACGATAGATGGGAAGTATAGCACAAATAGTCATCCATTACATAGTTAGGGTGTCACATCGTTATTCTCATCTTCATCATGAGTTCACGGACTTGTAGTGCCTTAATGAGCTCTATTTCAAAAGTTTGTTCATATCGTCTCACAGTCCATCTCAAGATGGTTTCATAACACCCACAAAATCTAAGGATATTGCAGTCAATTTGAAAGTTGGAAAGGATATACATAGTTCAATTCACAATGCCGAGCACTATCTCTATGTTTCTCATTGGAAACAGTGAATGTCAGTAATCCAGGTTTACGAAGATAGGCCAATTCTTAAAATACCACTGGCTGGATTAAAGTATTAAGTCAAAATATTCAGTTCATTTGATTTGGTATATCTCGCCCTTGATGTTTTATTCTATTTAAATATCAAGACTGCAAATGCACTGGACAGGATACAACAGGTGGATCATGCACACCGTCTCAAAATACGATTACGAGGTCTTGGAATATACCATTACGAACAGCTACATTGCCCAATATTCTAGGCAGTTGTTTATATTCCTCGTCAATACATATTTTTCTACCTTCAACCGAATTATCTGGGTGTCAATGACCCTGTCCACGGAGGACAGAGTAGAGGAGGATAAGGAGGAGATACATAAGAAAAGAGTGGATCTTTATCCGAGACCAGCAATTAATATAGTAGAAATTAGCTTAAAAGGTGGTGCATAAGTAGTGGGATATTTTCCCAAGAAGGAAGATGACAGAACAGACTGGGGTAAAGAAGAGGAAACAGCAGCTGTCACTTAACCGAATCTTTTTGTTTAAGTTATATGTTTTCATGATGGATTCCTTAGCATTCAAAGATTCATAATAGCCGACTTTGTTTTTATTTCATAGATTTTTCGCCAATATATCACAATTATCTTTCCTCACAGAAGTCTCCATGTGTCCGGTCTGTACGCCCTCTATGATTCAACTTGGCTAGCTGCTTCTCGCGGGCGTTGTCAAAATATCCAGAATATTCTAGTAGTCCTTGTATCAAGTCCCTATTACTTGCGGAACTAAATTGGATGCTGGCCGGGATATTCGCTGTGGTGGGGTGGCATTGTACATAAACATTCATCCTCGGGCGACGTTTCAGTGGTGTCTCCGACAGTTGCTTGTCATAACTAAACGGAGCTGGAGGTTTCTATTTGAAAGATATCACATATACTGAGTGTATTTACGTTCAAATTCCCCAATTAAAATGCAAGTCTCAAGTTATTAGTTGTTGACGGGAAGGTTTGACCGATGTTTTAGATTAAAACAAATACCTTGATAACGCTAAGACTATATCTTTTTTTTAATAGTCACCAATTTTTTTTATCACAAACACATCTCTCCTATCTCCAACGGCTCGAGTGAACTCCCGCTGGAACGTTGTTGATCAGAGTGGAGGCATATGCCATTAAATTACCAGTTCCATAAGAGGTCATTACTCTTTCAACTTCGTAAGCTGCTTGTCTGGAGCACAACAAATATACTGTCATTTTCAATGCATTTTTGGCGTTTTCCTTCTGGATCAACTGTTGCACACTAAATCAGAAGCTTGGCTATTCGAAGATCACTGCCAACAATGAAAAGTGGATTAATTTATGTCGAATTAGTAACACTGCCATAACTTTTGACATGGTCTATACATACCACTGAGAGCAAAATATTCAGAAACGGGCAGAAAATCATCTCGGGTACATTTGATTTACCTCATAGAAACGAATTGTCTTGTTCAAAGGCACCAATTACCCATTGGGGGGCTGGCGCAACGGTAGCGCGTCAGATTCCAGAAATGGAATGTCCTGAAGGTTAAGAGTTCAAATCTCTTGTCCCTCAATTTTTTGTCCTTCAATTTAATATAAATGTGTACCTTCCTTCGATGCACACACAGCATGATGGGTGGAGGAGTTCTTCTTCCCTTTTTTTTTTTCTTCCTTCTTTTTTCTCAGCGCTTCGCCACTTACAACGATTGCTCTGCATTGCGAATACATATATATAGATAGACAAACACATACATACATACATCAATCAACACAAAAAAAATTAGCTAGTTTCTTTCAAATTTCATTCCACAGAGTAATACTTAAAACTCCGTCCAATACGCATTCAAATTCTCTGAGATGGTCTCACCAACAAATTCGGGCCCCTGAACAAACCAGTATCCAAACGCGAGATTAAAGCAATGCAATTCCAGTAAATCCCATGCATGATCTAACATTCAACTTCTTCTCGGGTACAATTATACAGGTTAATAAATGGCATGGCGTTTCATCGGGCACTGGTGAGTCGAGACATGCCAATATGATGATGTGATTCCTCGCCATCATGGCCAAAGATAGGAATAAAGATGACATGTAGTTGTTGAATAGCTAGCAATAAGTTTTGCGCATATTATAAGCCGGATGAGTCAGAACTTGCGACTCTGAAAAATAGGGCCGGTAAATCGAAGGAAACACAGAATTGGGAATGTATTATAGAACCTCGCCCACGAATTCAATTGGAGTGTTTGAAATTCCTCAGATTTGAAACCTTTGTCCGAAAAGGCACCGAGAAGACAAACACTCAGTTGCACATCCCTTAGACATGACATTCTTCTAGGAATGATCGATGTTTCAAAGAATGAAGGGAAGAATTTTTATTCTTTCCCTTGGGTGAAGTTAAAGATAAGTCAAGGAGGGACGGTGGGTATTTTGTAGGAATACTAGATAGAAAGGGGAAAGGAGAGGTAATGGTTTATTGAATCCTATCAAGATATCGTGATCAATTTTATTTTCGTGTGCACTCATATACGATAAATCTTCTAATCCCAGCATACAATGGGGGGCTGGCGCAACGGTAGCGCGTCAGATTCCAGAACAGGAATATCCTGAAGGTTAAGAGTTCAAATCTCTTGTCCCTCATTCTTTTTACTTTTTTTTCGTCCTAAACTACAAACAAGTATTTCGAAATAGCAACGATTTATTCGGCATCTTTTTTTTTTTTTTACCCCAAGTTCGGATAGCAACAGTGATCAATCACCATTGTTGCGGGCGGGTGAAACATAGGGTATCATTTGAAACGCCCAAGCGTACGCTATTCATTGCATAACAAATCTAAACATCAGATGAATGAAATCACAAAACTTATAGAAGTTAGAATTTCAAACTCCCACGATAGAGTCCATTCATGTAAGACACCTCGCATCATATCTTACGCAAGAACCTTCTCACATTATACGGGTGCACAGATGGAACAGAGAATGACGGTGGTGAAATTAAGGAAATAATAACCCATGTCATACCATGTGCTGATGTTCTAAATTTATAGCATATGACGTCAGCTAAAAAAAAAATTATGAGGAATCAGGATGATAGGTCATTCTTTATTTTTAATTTCTTGTCTTTTCTTGTTTGTGTAAGGCCTTATGAAGACAAGTTACGATACGGAAATAAATGCAAGTACAGACCAGTATGAAACGGTAGCTTAACGGAGGTTATGCATCTTGGCTTATGCGAGGTGGGAAACTAGCCTGGCCCGGGCCAAAAGCGGCATGCCTATGTCCTCAACACGACGTGATCACACCGGAGGTGGCGAGCCGTTGGTAGGGGCTGTCCCGGGGTGGGGGTTGAATAGCAAGCCCCCAGTGGCTGGCTGACTCCGGCAGAGCCGCTAGAGGCGCTGTCGTGGTAGTACTCCCCACTGTAACCAGGTGCCCCAGACTACCTAGGCTGAGCTGGGTCCCGACCCCCTTGAATGAATTGCCCAACCAAAGTGAATTTAAGCTGCGGCGGCGCACGAGACTCAGCTATTTGCAGACAATGAGACAAATAATGAGGCACACAATGGGACCATGTTATTGAGGGAGCTGGGAAACTCAGACTACCTCCCCCAGCTTGCTATTCACAGCATTTTGCCCTTTGGCACGGGCACCGCTTAGCAGGCGTCGTTTTGGTGATTCCGTGGCTGTCTGTGCTTGTGCCGCCTCTGCATGAGTACCCTGCACTTCCCGGATGTTGCCCGTTCACCCCCTAGACGAAAGGATTCAGGTTCCGGCCACTGAAGTTTCGCAGCCTGAGTGGCCGGCCAACACGCAGGGGAAAAAACACCGTGAACAAGTTATCCGTACAGCTGCATGGCACAGCACTTTTCCTTATCCTCATGCATCTTATCAACCATACCTGTAGGGTAGCCCCGATCCGTAAACCAATCCATTCTCGAGGTTCCCATCCTTAGGAAACCTGGACCATAAAATTTACCGAGTTAATGGACCGGCCTCCCTCTTCTGCCTAAACTAACGCCGCCGAGCCCCACGACACACACCACTCGCTCACTGTCAGCCTCTCCTCTCACATCAAGGCGCAAGAGCCATCAGAGAAACAAGACGGCGTAACCTCTAATTGCGTTGGTTCCGACTGATCGACTCTCTAACTCTTAGCCCGCTTTTATCGTCCGCCGATTTTATTGTGCTTGATCTCCCTCCGTCTGGCCACCCGCACTGTCTTTCTGTGCCTGCTGTCTTTCCCTCTACCATCAGCTGTCACAACACCAGACGACAGGTCATCCTTAACTTCGTCGCCGTACGCTCCCTGGGCCTACAATCCTGTCAGCAGCTCGTTTTTCCATTCTCTCCACACTTGACGGTGGCTATTATGTTTGTCTCCCTTTCTCTTCGCTTCTCCCTTTTCCCCTGCCCCTCCCCGTTTCGTTTGTCGGACCTGTGGTCCGTTCCCCGGTCTAACTCGCCTCCCTGCCACTCCCTTTACATGTCCTCGTGCACTTCCCCCGCTGCCGACCGAAGCTGACCCTTTTGCTCTGGCACGCAGTTCTAGACTTTAATGTGTTGTTTTACCGTCCTGCCATGATCATTTACGACCTTCGATAATGACCCACGACGACCGAGAATCATAGACGTCCATCTGTCCTATGCCGACCACCCATTCCGCTTGAAATCCCATCTTTCCATCCTCGACCACAGGCTGACCTGCTGCTCTCCCGTTCCCGTCCTCTCGATTTGTTACATGTGCTTCCACTGCGTCTGAAGTGCTTTTCGATTTCCCCAAGGCGCCTTGTGAATTGGTTCTTGTCACCTCGTGAACCAAATTTTTTTTTCCCATCCTCAAGGCTGGGTTCAACCTGGCCTTTATATTAACAACTCGGAGTTGCTATGAGCGGGGATCAACTGGCGACCAGGCAAGATTTACTAATTTCTACATCTATCTTTATTCTGTCTTGCTTTTCTTGATTTCTCCTGCCCCTGGATCCGCTCACCGGCAAAACGCTGACCAAGTCCCGTGTCCCACAGCTTCGCAGAACCAAACCCTCGTCCCCCAACGCCGAAAGAAACACCCACTTCTGTCGCCTTTCCAAGTCCTATCTTCGAGACACCCAAACCTAACCAAGGATCTTTTAACGAATCTGGGGGTTGGACACCACGGTTCGCCGAGGACTACTCTGTCTTCAACTCGACCCCGGGAAACCTCAGGGGTACCCAGGGTCCATTTGTCGATTTCGGGCCCGGCACACCCGCCAGCCGTCATAAGAGGCTTCTCTCTGCCGAAAACTTCGCGGTTGACATTGCAACCAATGTGAATCATTTTTCTGTCAATCACAGCATTCCTCTACCTCCCGTTGACCCGTCTCGCCGGCTTGCCTCGTCTCCCAACGCATTGAACGTCCCCAAAGAATACACTGCCGAGTCGCATTGTGCACCGAGCCCAAACGTATCCAAACAAGCCCAGTCTACGAAGAAGGCAAGAAGGGGCACCATTACAGATTCGGAGCTCACACAGACCGCAACACCTCCGTCATCGGGCCATCGGGAAGAGCACAAGCTTGCCCCAAAACTCAATATGCAAAATGACCAGACTTTCGGCCAGCCTGATTTTGGCGTGGGCTCGCAACAACATGATATTGCTGCTCTGATGGCCGCCACTGGCGACATGTTTGGATATCCCTTATCAACACCGGGTGGTGCGCCCACCACCTATTGGGACCCCTCAACCATGGGTATGGATTTGGATTTCAATGCATCGCCTTCGACTGTTTTCCAGACGACACCCGTCCACTCCCATCGTCACACAGGATCATTTGATTGGAATAGCGAGATCCAACTGTTTCAAGATCCAAGTGCACCGAGCGCACCCATGCAATCTGCAAACATGGAAAATGTCATGCCCGTCCGACGGGAGCGTGATGGTGTCCCCAAGTTCGATGTATCACAACAAACATCGGTTGCGGCTGCTGCCATGGCAGTTGCATTTTCCGCCCCGATGGATGATGGCTTTGGCCTCTTGGCACCCAACGAAGCTGTAGACCCTGGACTGCTTTTCAGCCGCCCCCATTCTGCCATGGAAACCACCTTCATCCCTGTGACATCGTCCGGGTCGGCCGAGGCTGCAATTGCGGAATCTGGTTCGAGGACACCCATGGTAGAGGAGCTTCGTCGGTCAGCTAGCGCCAAAGATATGAGGAGCGGTAAATTGCCAGACCGTACTTTCACCACCTCCCCTGTCAAGTCGTCTAACCGTCCAGGTCTTGGTCGAAGTTTCAGTGAAAACCGAGGAAAGAAGCCTCAGAATCGTCCTGCGCTCCCCAAATTGGCCCCTGCTATCCGGCCGGTTTCGCAGCCTAGCAACGGATCCAATGTCGAACCACCAAGACCCATGTCACGCCCATCCGGGAGGGCGTCTCCGCTCAAGGCTCAACATCGTCACACAGGCCTTGCATCTATTCCCGAGGCAACACCACAACCCCGAACCTCTGTTAGGTTCACCATCGATTCTCGAGGACGTGCACGTGCTGAGACAACAATCATCCCTGGTGAACGCGACCCAAATGCAACCATCAAAAACCGAAAAAGTTCCAGGGATAAGATGAGTAGAGACGAATGGGCATCCACTGATGATTCGTCAAGTGACGACGAACCCATTATCATCCCTAGCAGGACCAGCTCATTCAATGCCTCCTTCGCCCTGCCTGACCCTCTCAGGCCCGTAGGTTCTATTTTCCATCCCGCAAGGCGAAGCGTCAGTGACCGAAGCACGGCTAGTAGCTTTGTCCATGATGGTATGAGCGGATCCCAGCATGATGGCGAAAGTGAGGCCGAGACAGTCATGAATGAGCATCATGACAAGGTGGGTGATGCGACCAGCGAGTTGCGAAAGGTGATTGAAGATCGCCAAAAGCGGTCGAATCAAATTGGTAATGGTCGATCGCATCGATTCCTACAGACGAACAATCTGGGGAGTTTCCGCGGAGACACAATCTCGCCGTCGACCCTCACAGAGTCGAGCCTAATGTCGGACAGACAAGACATCCGATGTGTCTGCAACCGAAAGGCGCTTGAGGAGGGAGACGGTTTCATGGTTCAATGGTATGTCGCTCCCCTCGGTTCAAAAGATGACATCCCCGTGGTCACGGGCCAATGAACAAAGCGTGACTGGGTTTGGGCTAACACACCTAGTGAATCTTGCGAAATGTGGCTTCATGGCAAGTGTATCAACATTACCCGGCGAACACTCCCGAGGGTTTATATTTGCGCATTCTGTGCGAACACATCCAACATGAGAGGAGGTCGACTGCGAGACACAGGACGCGGCAATGCGATGGGTCTCCGGTCTGTAACATCTCCATTGTCAAATAAAGCATTCAGGTCATTCCGATGAAATGTTGAATAAAGTCAAACAAGGAAAAATATCATTCAAAAGGAGGGAGTATTGGAAACGGAGTACTTTTTTTTTTTCTTCGAATATACATCGGTGCATGATGATGAGGATGGGAATGGGGATGAAAGGAAGACAAGAGGGCTCCCGCCGCACATATTGGGGGGTGTAGTAGAAAACATCCAGATGATACCCTAATACAACCAAGGAGCGGGTGACGCAGCCCTTTGAACCAATGACGAAGAGCATAGCGATGTTCTATGGGCATCAATACAGTTGACGTGGCTCGTTGTGAAGTGTAGGGTATGGTGTGAATATGTGAGCCTGTGAGGGACAACGGCGTCGCTCTGCAAGCTCCACATGAGGGGCCAACGGATGGTGTGGGCAAATCAGGGCTGTGACGTTGTCACCGCCTTATGCTGGACGCAGTGAGGTCAGTGGCTGAAGCCGCCCCGCGTTAACTTATTATCACATCACAAGGGTAATGTCGAGACTACGGATCTAATGGTAGTGACATTTTCGGCTTGCGCTAGGGGATTGAGCAGATCCCCACAAAAGATTTTCTGCAGAAAGGGGACGTTGCAGCAGCATCATTCTGCCTATGAGAACAAGGCCAGGAAGGATTCCAATACTCTCCCCAACTGTTCCCTCACGTAATCTTAGCCTCTATGCTACATGTTCTAGACTTTTTGCTCGTTTTCCTGATCAGGCAACTGCCATTCCGGTGTGGTAATGAAGCGAGCCGGCCACTCAGCGGCGAGCAGAGTGCCGGGACCACCACCACCACGTGCTCCGATCTCGGCAGGTGGGGCACAGAGCTGCCGTAGGAGGCGGGGCATTTCTCTCCAGAGCAATAACATGGTGAATTAAAAGCATCTCTCGGGCAATCCAAACTTTCCTCTCTTCCTCCTCTGTATCTCATCTCCTGAACCAATTGTCGCGTAATCTAGACAAACACACAGATAAAATGGCCGAGCACAAGATTGTCGTCCTGCCCGGTGACCACTGTGGTCCCGAGGTGAGTTTGCCCCTCGTTCCGTTTTCCATGCGGCCGAGTGATCATTGCTAACTGTGCGACAGGTCATTGCCGAGGGTGTCAAGGTATGCAGAACTCTTCGGAATGCCTTGGTGCGATTGATGAATGCTGACACCGGAATAGATCTTCAAGGTCATTGAGGAGAACAGGCCCAGCGCCGGCAAGTTCAACCTCCAGGAGTTCAAGTTCGGTGGTGTAAGTCTTTAGCTTCCACAGACTCGTCCCCGCCCGCAATTTTTGCTGACCCGTGCTTCTCGCTAGGCCTCCGTCGATGCCCATGGCATTGCCCTCACCGACGAGGCCCTCGCCGCCTCCAAGGCTGCCGACGCCGTCCTCCTCGGTGCCATCGGTGGTCCTGAGTGGACCGACAGCCCCATCCGCGCTGAGTACGGTCTCCTGACCCTGCGGAAGGAGATGGCTGCGTACGGAAACCTGCGCCCCTGCTTCTTTGCCTCTGAGGCCCTCGTCGATGCCTCCCCCCTCAAGGCCGAAATTTGCCAGGGCACCGACTTTGTCATTGTCCGTGAGCTCACTGGCGGTATCTACTTCGGCGAGCACAAGGAGGATGACGGCTCTGGTGTGGCCCAGGACATCGAGGTTTACACCCGCCCCGAGGTTGAGCGTATTGCCCGTCTTGCCGGTTTCCTTGCTCGCAAGCGTGGTGAGAAGAAGGTCTGGTCTCTGGACAAGGCCAACGTGCTGGCCACCAGCCGTATGTGGCGCAAGGTCGTCACCGAGACTTTCGAGAAGGAGTTCCCCGACCTTGAGATTCAGCACCAGCTTATTGACAGTGCTGCCATGATCATGGTCAAGAACCCCCGATCCCTTAACGGTGTCCTGGTCACCAGCAACCTTTTCGGTGACATCATCAGCGACGAGGCTAGCGTTATCCCCGGCAGCATCGGTCTGCTCCCCAGTGCCAGCTTGAGCGGTATCCCTGATGGCAAGAGCAAGTGCAACGGTATCTACGAGCCTATCCACGGTAAGCCTTCCACCCCCCCATGGAATTCTTTCAGATCACCCAACTGACCCGAATGTTACAATTAGGCTCTGCCCCCGATATCTCTGGCAAGGGAATTGTAAACCCTATTGGTACCATTCTGTCCGTTGCCATGCTTCTCCAATACTCGCTTAACCTCCCCGAGGAGGCCAAGGCTGTTGAGGATGCCGTGAAGGCTGCCCTTGATGCTGGTGTGCTCACCAAGGACCTTGGTGGTAACGCCACCACCAAGGAGGTTGGTGATGCTGTTGTCAAGGAGCTGGCACGTATCCTCAAGGCCTAGAGAACTAGAGGTGTACGGGTAAAGTTTCCGGACTTTGCTTTTTGAAAAGTATAGGGAGAATTTAGTAGTATTGTCACTGATAGATATCAAGTGAACTGCTATATGGTAATGATGACATGTACCTGGGTTGGAGAAAATAAGTAAAAATTGACTTTTTGAATTGAATGATGAATGGCCTCTAAGGGCAAAGTTTGTCTATCATTAGTTTGTTTTCAATTGTTCGTGATATGACCCTGCTGCAGTGACACAAAATGGCTATGGTTTGAAAGACACGGACGTATTGCAGAAATTTTAAGTTAGGATCGAAGAGACATCCTCCGACGTGTTGGGCAACAACCATTGCGGCAACTTCAACTGAGAACAAGACGGATATGTTCCTCCCCACAGACTGTTTTATGGCATCACGAGCAATTCTTTCAGAAGAGATATTGTTGACAACATAAATAGTATTTAATTTCTTTGTATTGTTTCTATCTGCTATCTGGCTACAATACAACGATCTGTTAGAGGAAAAACCTCGTGCTTAGGTTGTTCCGTCGGTGTCAAAACCTCTAGGAGATCTATATCCCTAAGTTGCATCCGCTCTCTGACGTGGAGTAAGCTGCTAGGGTCAGCGTACATAAATAGTATATACAAGAACATTCCCGAACTAGCCTCCTTAGCGCTGGTGCGAGTTATTACCCAGATGCCTTATTAACAATTCGTATACCTATGTTGCGCCATATTTGCTATTCTCATACAATGGTGTAATAAGCCGACCAACCCATATTACCAATTAATATTTTGAAAACACTTCAAAAACTGATCTAGACTGATTAGTGAGCGATCGGACAGTTCAACTCGTTCAGGGACTGACTTACCATGCGAGTTACCCCTATGCGAAACAGAGCGCAGATTCGTTGAACGCGAATTCTTATAGACTTTAGTTCAGCATGAATGCAAACCGAGAAGCCGAAATCGTTGTGTCGTCTTAGGATGTCATGTTGCGATGGAACCATAAATGCCAATAACAATCCTGTTCATTCATCCAGGCGAGCCCAACCCACTTGCGCCGAATCCTTTCCCAAAAGAAAAAAAAACCACTCGAAAAAAAGGGCTTTGACTAGAGCCCACCCAGTATAGAGAATGATGAAATAATAAGGACCAGGACGTTGATAAACCCCCAGGTGCAAGGTATCCATGTGTTCATCTCGTAGTATCCGGCAGAGTAGACAGCGCCCAGTCTAGACTAGCATTAGAAACCTTCTCGTGTTAAAATATGGAAATGAACTGACACTAAACCGACAATGCTACCTGCCATGACGGCTTCGAGACCTGCCATGACAAGGTAGACCACCGGCACTGCCCACAGGTACTTCCAGGAAGACTTCTTCCAACCGTGGGTGAACATGGCGACCAAGACCGCGCCCATGTGGAACAACGCGTAAATTATGAGGGTCCACATTAGCGTGAAGCGCCAGATATCCAGCACATAGTAGAGGGTGAATCGCTTGTCGGAGGTGGTGTCATAAAGGGTTTCGACGTTAAGGGATGGGAAGCGCGGCGTGTGGTAATCCGACGGCGGCTCTTTCCGGGACTTCATCTGTAGAGGCTTGGGTTAGTTTTGGGTTCCTAGGACAGAACCAGGCGTTCTTTTACGTACCGTGCCATCATGGGAAGGATAGCTGCCGATGTTAACGTTGACGTTGGCGACGGGTCGCTGGCCTTCGTTGCGACGGCGATGGTGGATTTGGCGACAGGGGTGGGTTAAATTAGCCATGGACCATGCGCTGGGGGTCTGGGGGATGGGCAATGGCCTTGCCAGGAACGTCATCGGAGCCTCGGCAAAAACTCGTGAATCCCCAGCACCAATCACGGCGACAATCCCGAGATTCCAACCACAACACATTAATCCTCACCAGCTCCCGCCAAAAACCGCTGCGCAGTGCACCGAAAGCTGCGAATGAGTCGCCATGCCTCCAGATAGACTTCTCAACACCGTGCTGCAGTACTACCAGGACGTCCACGATGCAGCCAAGACGGACCAGATTTTCGGCTCGACCGTCCACCTCCTCACCGAGCTCTCCAACCCTCTGAACCTCGGCGTCCTCACGTCGCAGCTGCTGACAGCGCCGGCGATATGGCAGCATTCCGGTGGGGTTCGAAATTCTCTGCGCGTCATGAGCGTCTACAACAGCGCCGCGACGCGTATACACGATTACGAGATGGCGTGGAGGCACGACGATAAACCACATGAAGGAGGCGGCCTCGGATGCGAAGAATGGACCCGGTCGGTAGCCAAGGGTGCCGACGACCGATCCAGGCGGTGGCAGCATTTGCTTGTTCTCACCGGTGTCTTGATGGGAATGGAAGGCCAGGATAAGCAGTCCTTATCGCGAAGCCTGCGGAACACGTTGGAGTCGGCCGTGGTCACAGCTGCGAATCTCGCTTTAGAGACTCAGCTTGCGGACGGGCCAGTGGCTGGAGCATCCATCATCATGGCACTCAACTTCGCCTTCCCTTTGCTGTCAGACTATCACAAGACCATGCTCAACTGCAACGCATTGCTGCCCTTGGCGGTATGGGCCATCACCGCCGAAGAGGGCTTCTGCGACGGACAATTCCTGGTGTTTATCGCTGCCGAAGTCGCCGAGTCTCCTACACATCAGCTTGCCTGGTCTCCCGCGACCCCTTCGTTCCGATTCCTTCAAGAACTCGACAAACGGCCAATCATGGCCAACATTGGACCTCTCTCTAAGCTCACTGGGTTCATTGTGCAGCATGCTACAGACACTCGGGTCGTACTTCAAGCTCAAGATACTCTTTTGGCCTTTAGCCGGAAAATCCTGGCTGCATGGCAGAAGAACCGATTGGGCGAGATCGACCCGGCGGTGGAGGGGACGGCCCTTACCCCAGAGACCCTCAAGACCACATGGCCAGCGTTGTGGGCTGTATTGCAAAAGCTGTTGTTTGGAGTTGTCGCTTTGTTACAGGCTATCGTGGCCCGGAGTCTCCTAGATCCCTTGATGTTGAACGACAGAGCTGCTCCTGAAATCGCCGCCAAATCCTTGCACACCCTGCGAAATCTCTCCTTTATATCCTCTCGAAATGGCAACAACGCCTTTCAGGTATACACCTTTGCGTATCTGACGTCCATCGACATTCTCTCAAGAAATTCTGCCATCACCTATTCATTCCTTGACGAGACACGCACTGCGGAAGATACATCTGTCTTTACAACCCACCTCCAGCGAACGCTAGATCTCTTTTATCTAAACCTGGCCGAGCACTTTCCTCTAACACTATCTACTGAGGCCAGTGAGTCATTGATCGTTAAGCCGGCAATAGCATACCTGTCACATGAGGAAACAATGACTCCCTCGATGATCGAGCTCTTCGAGGCTGCTCACAGCGCAGTTTTGTCCACCCTCTCTTGTCCCCAGCACAGTCCGCTCACCATTCAAATCACCCCCTTTTATATTGTAAAACTCTTCGAATCATTCCCGGAACAAATTTCTGCTCGCCAGTTCCGAGTCGCATTTAAAACAGTTATGCAAATTGTATCTCCCCCCTTCCCGATCGCGGAACTGGAACCTCAGTTGTCAGAGACTCTGCTGGAGATGCTTCGATCCTATATCACAGCTGCTCCACCAGCTCCACTACCGCCTACTTCGGATGCATTGTCACGAGCAGGTGCCGCTGGTCAGGAAGATCCAATGTCTGTTCAGAGCGCACTAACACTTGCGCTGGTCGACTCATTACCATATCTGCCGCTTCCCCTTGTTGAAGAATGGCTTGCCATCACTGCACAGGCTATGAACGAAATAGCCGACCCCGTTCTGCGGGAGCCCGTCAAGAAGAGATTCGTGGATATTCTTGTGAGTGGAGAAATGGACGTGGAACGAGCAGCCATCGGAGTGGCCTGGTGGGGAACCCATGGAGGTCGGGAAATGGTCCTTATGGAAGTAGCCCAACCAGCGATGATGAGCGGAGCTTTGGGCGCCGACCGGACAAGCAGGCTATAAGCTTGAAACAATATCCCTGGTACGAGTTGTACCAAAGGTCACTGAGCAGGATTTGGTCGTACGTTTGCAACACCAAGTCCTGTCACCGACTCAGAGCTACGTCAAGGACACATCAACGTGGCAGAGTCTTGTTTTCCTGCTGCACTGTGCGCACCATCGTTTACTAATTGGAGGTGTGTCACAATGGCTTTCTGTTGTAAAACCGCAGTCCCTTCAACTAAGTCACCGTTTAACAGAGGAAAGTGGTGTATATTATAGGTCATGGATAACCTGGTTTGACGACACTTGCTGTTGCTGTCTTACTCTTTATGGCTTGGAGTGGCGACAATTATACCAGAGTATCACAATCTTGCGAACGGTGTACATACATTTCACTGACATTATGTTCCGTATGAGGGTTTCATTAAGGCGCTGCATTTGTGGATAACATAGGTAAGACGGTTGTAAGTGAGAGAGAATTGTGTTCCTGGTCAATTGGTTGATATCGAGAAGGCTGAGTAATAACTGGGAATGTATATTACCAATACCCCGACTTGTACCAAAGGCACATGTTAATATTGACCGCAAGAGGATCCCGGCTTGAAGATATAGTCAAATGTAGATAATTTGTGTGTTTGCTGCAGAATCCCTTGTCTTGGTCACCTGAGTGGCGGCGGTTTACAAGTCAGAAATCCAACCGAAGACGAACTGAAAAGGGCGGGCGTCGTGCATCGCGTTTGATAGAATTCGGACAGGCTTAGACCAGATATGCGACAAAACGAAAAAGCAGACTGAGGCGTCAACCTCCAGGACGTCGTCGGCTGCAGCGTCACGGGGTGTGTTATGATGAGGAGTAGAGGCCAGCCGGGGAAGAGAATCTAAGACACGGCTAATACTAGATGGGAGGCCGCGGGGCAAATATGGAAATATGCCGTGCCGTGGGTCTAACATGCAATTGACGGTAGACACGTCGAGAAGCTGAATGTATTATTGTCGCAGCAAAAGTCCGCTCTCCGTGCTGGGTTAGGTTGAAGTCTGGATCTGGATCTATCCGCTCAAAGGGATTGACATGAGGTGGATGGACTCGATTTCAGCGCACCAGGGTCAATTGTTTCAAACCCGGGTTACCTCCTTGTGTCGTTCTCGACCACGGATTAATTATCATGATGACCTCTGGGACGAGTCCAAGGCCAAGCTAGCCCCTCCTCCCGAGCACAGCCTCCCCGACATCATCAGCTTGGCTGGGTTCACGCGTGGGCCCAGACCCTGTCAAGCTGGCGACGGAGCTTGTGTTTCTGGGCTAGCGTCGCCTGGATCACCGCTAATGCACCTCTCAGGCCGATCGCGACAGAGGGACAGGCGATCCCACACTGGTACCGTGTGCCCATCCCTACCCCGCCGTCCCATGGACGAGCTGGGTAGCTTATTGTTGCTCAGCTCCTGTGGACATGACGACGTCGGTGACACCTTTGTGCATCGCCGTGGAGTGGGTCAATGTCTGAGGTCAAGACGGATCCAAATGACGAGTCCTCTTTTGATTGATTGATTGATTGATTGGTTGAGAGAGAAAAGGAGAAAGAGAGAGAGAGAGAGAGAGAGAGAGAGAGAGAGAGAGAGAGAGAGAGAGATGGGCGACAAGGTTTTGATCATGTTCCAATGTCGCACTGGGTAAATCCGCTACCAAGTTGTGCACACAGGGTCCAAACCAAGGAAATAGACAACTTTGCTAACCGGTTTTCTTGCTACGGGACGGCGCGGGGAGGGGGGCGAACAGAGGAATAAAGAAAGTATGGATAATGAGGGGTAAGGAGGAATTGGCTTTGATGCCTTCGTGTTTGGCCTTGATTTCTGGCAACCTCCACCGAATGGAGATGATGGCGCATAGGATGGGCAATTCGAAAGACTGGCATTTGCATCTTGACCCCTCTCTCCCTCTCCCCCTCTCTCCCTCTCCCCCTTCCACCGACCCCTCCCACGACGGTGACGGTGCTGCCGAGACCACCTCCTCCAGCGCCATCATGTAGGAAATAGTGGAAACGCTTGCCCTCAAACTCCGCCCCCCCCCCCCTGCGAGGACCTGGGTCTGGAAGCCATCCAAGGGCTGCAAGCTTTTGCATCGGTGAAGCCAGCTTCGGCTAAGGCGCGCCGATGCCACGCCTGTTTCCTCTTCTAGCTTCTTGCTTCAGCTTGTGTGTGGATGGAATGTCCGATACACCTCTCTGTCCCATGCTGCCGGGCACGTCGTGTCCTCTGAGCTAGTGGCGTGCGAGGATGAGACTAAACTGTTGGTCCACAGCCTGCCAGACAAGGCATGCATCTTGGATGATGTAGTGGGAGGGTACGAAAGGAGGGCTTGTATCTCCCGAACCCAAATGCCATTCTATATAATAGTCAACCCAATTCCCCCCATCCCGTGCATTCCATTTAGAGCCATCACATCACTGGCAATCCAATCCAATCCTCACTAGTCCTCTCCATCTATACCAAAGACTCTTCTATCCAGCCCACTTCTTCGCCATGTCTTACAACGACAACAACGACAGCTACGTACGTCATGGCTTGGACCAATTGCAACAAAGACCCCGCTAATGCTTCGACTAGGGCTCCGGCCGTCGTGACAACGACGACTCCTACGGGTCATCTCGCAACGACAATGACAGCTACGTATGTCGGCCGGACGAATACTCGAGACCGTGTTTATCCACTTACACTCAAGCTAGGGCTCCAACCGTCGCGATAATGATGACAACGATAGCTACGGCTCCAAAAACAAGAGCAGCTACGTAAGTTGTCTCTTATTGCCCCATCTAGGAAGTTTTCACTAAATGATGTGCCAGGGTTCCTCCAACAACAACGACTCGTATGGCAGCTCTCGCAAGGACAATGACGACACCAGCTATGTTGGTCCTCCTTCATCCGTAATTTGAGACTAATCACTAATAATTTGGACAGGGATCGTCCACCAACCGACGTGATAATGATAATGACAATTCATATGGCTCTTCTAAAAATGACAGCTATGTAAGAGCGGCGCCCCCACACCACCTCTCACAACATTGACTGACCTCCCAACAGGGCTCATCCAACCGTCAGGGTGACTCGTACGGTTCTTCCCGAAAGGATGATGACAACTACGTAAGTCATACTTTGAAATTCTCAGTGAGCGTTTACTGATTTTCTTTTTTAACAGGGCTCTTCCAATACCTCATCTGGTGCCTTTGGCTCCTCCAAGCGTGATGATGACAGCTACGGATCTTCGAACAAGTCTTCTAGCGGCTATGGATCTTCAAACCGCGACGATGACAACAGCTACGGCTCATCCACCAAGTCGTCTGGTGGTTACGGGTCCTCCAACCGTACTGACGATAACAACACTCATGGTTCCTCAAACAAGTCTTCCGGTGGCTACGGATCGTCTAACCGCGATGATGATGATAGCTATGGATCGTCCAAGAAGTCTTCCGGCGGCTATGGATCGTCAAACCGTGATGACGACGACAACAACAACAACACCTACGGCTCTTCCAAGACATCTGGAAGCTACGGGTCCGGAAACAATGACAGCAGCTACGGTTCATCTGGAAACTACTCGAGCTCGGACCGCAACGATAAGAAGGGTGACTTTGTCGACAAGCTGGTTGACAAGGCTGGCGATATGCTCAGCGACAAGATCCACAACAGGACCGGCGGTGGCAGGAACAACAACGACGAATAGGTCGCACACTGGTGTGGTGGCGTGGGTGAATGACCGCAGGGGTTTTGTACCACTAAATAATGAATATCTGCCACTACACTATTTTATGATGAATATTACAAGCTCAAGCCCAAAACTCTTGATTGGCGGTTGATAGTCTTGCGAGGTGTCTACTGTGCGTGTTTGATGGCCAAGTTATGCCTGGTAAACCAATGATGAAATTCCAGATGCAAGCAATAGGTAAATTAACAAGGCGTAGTTCCATACGTGCCTGCTCGTTTTGGACCAAAAAGAGCCTCCCATGATGCGTTAGCAAGCCATTAATAATTGGGATTGCACTTTGAATGCATAATCTGACCAGGTGAATTAATGGAGTGTGAAAAGAAACATCCGCCCATTGTCCAGATACAATGTTTACTAGTTAGTTATTACATTGACTGTTCTTGACATGTGCTAAAATGTGGACCCTGTGTCAACAGCTGCTGATTCGCACATGGACCCACCTCGATCCTCTCTCTCCATCCCAATTCACGTCTCTCAGCCTTGCGACAAACGTCAATCCCAAGCCTCGTCTCCTTCTCCTCCAAACACGCGCCCCAAGCAAAACCACATTGCCCACAATGGCGCCCGTTGATTACGTCGACCACAACCTCCTTGAGCGTGCGTTAAAGTCCCCTTCCCCCTTTGCCCCATCCCGCCGCTTCTCCTTCGCCTGTAGAGCAGCCCTTGTGCTAACCAACTTCGCAGAGCAGCTCAAGGACATCATCCAGGATCTGTACCAGGTTATGGTCCAAGTCTCCACCTACGACTCCATGGGACGCTCCAGCAGAGACGTCCTCAGCAATGAAATGTACGCCCCCTATACTTCTTCTCCCTGCTTCTATCCCCCCGCGTCCCTTTTCTTTGGCTGGACTAACACCCGCTCCCTCTCTTTCTCTCTCTGAAGCAAAACCCTCTCCCGCTCCCTCAAGACGCTGCACACATCGGCCTCGCCGCCAAACAACCTCCCCTCGGTCCCGCCCGAGCTGCTCGAGTACGTCGACAACGGCCGCAACCCTGACATCTACACCCGCGAATTCGTCGAGCTCGTCCGCCGCGGCAACCAGCTCATGCGCGGCAAGCTGCACGCATTTGGCGACTTCCGCGACGTCCTCGCCGAGCAGATGACTGCCGCCATGCCCGAGCTGCGCGAGGACGTCGCCCACGTCGTCGAGGCCACGGGCGGCAACCCGCCGTATCGCTCGACGGAGCCCAACGGGGCGGCGGCGCCCGCCGACGGATCCGCGCCTTCTGCTGGCGCGAGTGCCTCAGTACCCGGGACGTCGGGCTGAGCCGAATGGAGGCATTGGATAAGAATGATTAACGACGGGATGACATTATGACGGCGCCGCTCGTGTTGCGAGCATGACCTTCCATTGGAGTGTTGTTGCATTTGGGCATTATCGTCTAAACCATAGTTTTAGAAGCTTCTTCACCTCTTCTTGGCAGCATGTACCGGCTTTACGCTGACACCATCTTTCTTGTCTGGAGAAATCTAGCACTGGAAGCGAGGCCGAGTCACAAAATGAAGTACAAGTGGCAGGTCTATCTACCTACTTCTAGCACTGGCTGGAAACAACAACCAGATTATTTAAATTGATACAATTTACTTGGAAGTGAAACGTTCCTTGCTAATTCGTATGCCTGGCCGTAAGCATACAAGCTTTTGCCAAGATGTGGTCCGTACACCTGGGGATAAATACACATACATCAATGTTAGCCAGTACCAAATCATACATGCGCATCATTGATCTAATCCCACGCGCAACACATCTTCGCCATGATCACCTCTGCCGCTTAACAATGTATACATATCATCACATGGGGAAGCGATTTAAGTTGGGGTGAAAAGGATTCGGTGCTTATATATTTCCAGGAAAACCCTCTATTACCTTGGCAGCTTTCATGCAAGCTTGCCATACAATCCAGCCAAGGAACCAGTCTAACATGAGCGTGCCCCCAAAAAAAAGAACTGGGCTTCTCTCCTCCCGAAAATCCTTGCACAGCTCCTCCCAGGGCGCGAGCCTGTGCCCAATGTCGATACCCGAATCCCGCCCGGCATCCTGCCCTGGTTCGCTCTCTAGACCCCGATAAACGCCGTGGCAATGTCATATTTTGATGATTGTGCGAGCAACATGTTGTGAGAGTGTGTCCAGCACGCCTATCCCGCTGGCATTCTGCTCATGCCACGGGGCCAGACGTAATGCATGCATATGTATACAAGTGTGATCCCCGCGAGAGCCAAGAGTGCGAGCTGCGCTGGAAGCAAGACGGCTGCTGCAAGGACCACCGTGCCGTACTGTCTAACCGTGTCAACCAGCTGATCGCGAGTTATACGGCGCTCATCGACCTGGTCTCGCAGTTTGCTTCCGGGAACGCTCCGTGGCACAGAGTCTTTGTTGACAGAGGCCACGTCCTCGTCGTCCCAATCACCTTCTTCGTCACCCCAGTCATCATCCTCATCCTCATCATCATCATCTTCTTCATCCGTGTCGGGTTGTCACGAGAAGTTGAAGTTGCCGTGAGGGAAGCCTCCACGCTGACGGCCGTCACCGCCAAAGTTGAAGTTGGCACCGCCAGGGAAGCCTCCGCCACCAGCGCGGAAGCCACCAGCGCCGCCGCCGCCGCCAAAGCCACCTTGGTTGCCCATCATGCTGAAGAGAATCTCAGGGTCAATACCTCCCATGCCACCGCCCATACCACCGCCACCGAACATGTCGTTGGGGTCGACGAGGTCGTCACCATTGTCGTAACGGGCTCGCTTTCTGTAAATGGAATTAGCACTATCCACTTGCAACAAGGGGGAGGGGGGGGGGGGGGGGGGGGATGGGACAGAAGGAGGGCCACGGGCACCATTGCCCTTGATGTGTGCTCAACAGTTTCTTCGCGTAGGGGGGGCCCGGGGTTCTTTCTAGGGGCGCACTTCGACAACCTTTTTTCGTGAGTCGCGTTTGTTTTCTGTCACATCGGTAGTCTTCTGTATACCCATGCATTTCGAATGTTTCTTTCGCTGCTACTTGTGCGCTCCTGGCTTGGCTTGCGGACGCAC
>JAHVYB010000034.1:156424-277807 GCA_020623695.1 Calonectria henricotiae | reverse complement strand
GGCGGGGGGGGGGTGGGGCGGCGGAGGGAGCCTGGTGGAGGGAAGGGTGGGGTTGGGGGGAGAAGGGGGGGGGTGCGGGTGGGCGGGGGGGGGTGGGGGTGGCGCAGGCGGGGGGGGGGAGGGTGGGGGGAGGAGGGTGGGTGGGGGGGGGGCGGGGGGGGGGGTGGGGGGGGGGGGGGTGGGGGGGTGGGGGGGGGGGGAGGGGGGGGCGGGGGGGAGTGGGGGGGGGGGGGGGGGGGGGGGGGGTCAAATCTTACTCAGGGTCGCTCAGAGTCTCATATGCCTCTTGCATGTCCTTGAACTTGTCTTCGGCATGGGGGTCACCAGGGTTCTTGTCAGGGTGCAGCTTGACAGCCATCTTGCGATAGGCTCGCTTGATTTCATTGGCATCGGCTGTCTTCTCGATACCCATGATCTTGTAGTAGTCCTTTCGCTGGGACTTCTTGAGCTCCAGCTCAGCCTTACGAATCTCCTTGGGAATGGTGCGGTCCTCAGGATCCAGGTCATGGATTGACTTCCACTCCTTAACCGCGTCTTCCCATCTGCCAGCAAGACCGGTGGCATTTGCCTTTGCCTTTCGGGCCTTCATGTAGCCAGGGTCGAGGCTGACAGCGCGCTCACAGTCGGCAATGGCCTCATCATACTCCTTCAACTTGATACGGCACTGAGCACGGTTCTGGAGCAGCTTGGCATTCATGCTCTTGTTGCTCGAGTCGATTTCAAGGGCATCACTGTATTTCTGGATAGCCTCCTGTAGGCGACCGGCCTTGAAGGCAACGTTGCCTTCCTCCTTCATGCGGTCGAGCTTCTGGACAATTCTTAACCACTTGACAGCATCTCGGAAATCGGGGTCACAGTTGCACGCCATGCGGAATAACTGAATGGCCTTTTCATTCTCACCCTGTCCGTAGAGCACACGACCACGCAACACAAGGGCCTCAGGATCCTGGCTGTTGCTTCGGAGCAGCTGCATGGCAATGTTCAAAGCCTCGCCGAGGGAGTTCTCCCGGCCCATCTTGAGGAAGGCCTCTCCACGCATGAGCTGCCACTTACGAGGCTTGCTAATGCCATGGCCAAGTCCTCGCTCAGCCTGGTCCAGGGCGTGCAGGACCATGGACATGGCCGAGCCTCGCTCAAGAGTTTGCTTGGCAGAGGTGACGTGGTGCAGCATCTCCTTGGCGGGAGCCGTGTCCTTGGCCGAGGGCGGAGGGTTGATACGGTTAAATGTGATTATGGCCTCCTCGGGTCGGCCTAGGGCAGTGTAGATACGGGCAAGCCGCAATAGGATTTTAGCATTTTGAGGGTCCAAATCAGCAGCACGGGAGCAGTCATCGAGAGCTGCCTCATATTGGCCATTTGACATATAAGCAGCCGCTCGGTTGCCTAAGTAGGTGGAGGAGAAGGGGAACAGGTCGACGGCTGGAGGGTGGAGGATTTAGTCAGCAGGAGAGATTTACGAAGCAGATAATGGACACGGCGATGGATAGAGAAAAAGGCGCCGGCCTGTGGCAGTTATATATAGCATACCTTTGCTGTACTGCTCAATGGCCTTGGTGTAGTTCTTGTCCTTGAAGAAGCGGTTTCCGGCAGCCTTGTAAGACTCGGCATCATCCCGCGGGGTGGGAGTCGGACTGGACGGGTTTGACTTGTGGGGAGGAGGAGCGGGAGCCTCCTCATGGGTGGTACCGTTGGGGATGGGAACGGAAAAGTTGGTTTGGGCGTTGGGTGGGGTAGAGGCCCTGTTGGTGCCGTTGGCGGCGGGCTTGGGGTCGACGTCCATGGGGTTGCCACTCATGTTGAGGTCGGAAAGGCGCTTGTTGCGCTCCTCGGGAGGGAGATTTAAAGGGTGCGTATCGGGGTCGTGCTTGGCCCGACGCGATGAGTGGCCCGCGTCGGTCGAGTGCCGTGAAAGCCTCGAGTTGCGCGTGGATGCCTTGTTCGAGTCTACGTAGGACGAAGGCCGAGATGACTTTCTTGTAGACTTGTGAGACGAGGGCTTGGTTGGGGACCGGGCAGGAGAAGAAGGCTCCGAGTAAGGCTCTTGCGACAGGTCGTCGCGGGACCGGTCATCAATGCTTGGGTCGGCGTCAGGTTGTTTGGACGACGTCTTCTTGTTGCCGGAGAAGAACTTCATTTGGGCCAAGTCGAGATGCAAAAGAGGGCGAGGTGGTATAGAAAGGCGTGGAGTCTGGAATCCGAGGGAATCCCGTAACAAGGTTATGCCGGATACTGACTGACTCAATGCCCTAAACGGGCGTTAAAAAAAAAACCGATTTTTTTTTTTCGGGGCCGCTCAGCAGTAGTGGCACCCTGGGGCAGTCAGAGTTGCGCCGTAGGCGGTAAGGGGGGAGGGATGCGAGGTGGGCTTGTCTGGGGGGCAAGACAGTGACAGACAGAGGAAGTGGGATGCGGGCGGGAGAGAAGGAGAGAGGGTTAAAGAATATTAGGCAGAGGCACAGACAAGTGAATGCAAAGACAGGAGAAGAGAGGACAGAGCTGGCAAAGGAGAAGAAGCAAGCAATAATAATAAAACGTCTGACGGGCTGGCTGAGAACCTAACGGAACGATTTATCAGCTGGGGTCTCTGCACAAGGTACAGGACCTACACAAGTTGACAAGGCACGGTTGATGGGTACAGGAGAACTCTATACAGGCATCGAGCGTGTAAAAAGAGGCTGGTTCCTCGCTGTCTCGACGGACCTTTACTGGTGATTTGCCTGGGCTTGGGCTGTACAGTGGGCGTCAAAGAAATTGTGACTTGCTGGGGGTGAGGGACAGAAATTGGCAGTGTTTAGGGAGACACTGGGGTACTCAAGACTTGATGTCTGTGTCATGTTGAGTGCGTGCGTCAAGTACCCGTTACCAGGCGAGGCAGATCAGGGCTCCTTTACCCAAAGCCAAAAAAACCCCACCACCAAGGCGCCCAGATGCCGGCGCAGGACCCCGAGGGCCAATGAAGCGAGCGACAAGGTGCGCTGTTTACTGGGTCGACGGCACGAGGTTTGGACAGACGAGCATGCATGCGGTTGCTGCTTGCTTACACACGGCTTGCTTTGCCCAGCCCGGGGAAAGGAGGAGGCTGGTTGCTACACTTCCTCCTGGCCTCCCACCAAGCACTCAGTGACACTGAGCGAGCCGGACAGGACGGAGAGGCAGCGGCTTCATTTTACCATACCAAGACAGATCCCTTGACAGCCTCTACTAAATACGGCGGCTGTCCAGTTTGCTGCTGTTGCTGACCCCAGAAAATACAATTCAACCACTGTCTAGTTGGTCGACGCTCAACTAAGTTTAGCGCCCGTAGGCGTCCGGGAACGGGGAGGCACATGCCCAGCGTTGCAAGTGTTGTATCGGGGCACATGCGTCAATAGGGGCATTTAGGGGACGTCATTCTAGAAGGTTCAGTGGGGCTGTGCCCCAGTCGCACTGCCTAGTGGTGCCTCTCTGCCGCTGGGGAGCGAGTGTCTCTCAGCCGCAGCGTGAGACTGTGGTTGTTGGATGGACCCTTTCCCTCGTCTTCCCTCGCAGGCCCAGGCCAGGGTGCGCGGTTGCGACCGGGGGCAGGGATCCCTTGGGAGCATGGTTTTTTTTTTCTTCTTCTTTTTTTTCTTCTCTTCTTTGTTCGCCTGCAAATCACATCCCCGCGGTGCCCTTCCCCGGGAGCGAGCCTCTCTGTTGGTACCTCCCCGGCGCACTCTGTCCTTCTGTCGCCTTCTAAAGCGTCCGTGCTGTATATGTGGTCTGTGCCATCCCTCGTCTCCTCGGCTTCGTTCTCATGTCATGCTCATGGCTGCCAAATGGGGCTCCCGCTGACAGCTTATGGGGTCAATAATCTGGCTGGCCATGTGGCCGGGCTCCAATTGCACCCCTTCCCGGGGCTGCCAGTTGCCATGATGAATCCCGGCAATTGGTAATGGCCCTACAAGCATGCGGACACGATTTCCCATTCACTCGCTTCTACTGCTGCTGTCTACTTGCCGAATTTCTCATTCTCATGATTCAGTTGCAACTCTCGTGACATGCGCCCATCCGAACCCATCTAATTTAGATCCCGCTCTTCTTATTTTATTAGTAACAAAACATTATCGCAACTGCTATAGTCTGACAGTTGGTCATGGCTGAATCCGAACACAGACACCAAACTGGCTTAGTTGTCTTGGCATTCGTCCAAACCTATGCAAGCTCAATCATGCATGGCTACTTACATGCCACACCCAGCCGCATCGTAGATGCACTACAGATCAAATTTCCTCGGTGGTTGTTGCGCATGAAATGCAAACTGTGGTGCCATTGCCTTTAGTCCACTCGGCCGACCTGTTTAGATTCTGACTCTCCCATAAGCATGCAACAGCGTGGAGCTGAGCCCTTGCTTAGGCTTTCAGCATTGTACCAGTCCCCGATCGCACCCCGTGCCGCAAATTCCTCAGGCCTACACTTCAGTATCTACGAGAGCTAGGAGAGAGAGATGAGTTATATTCATGGCCAGGGTAAATGTACGATTGGACATGGGGTCTCCCCCATTGCATTGCTTGTCCTGGCACGTTAATACTGGATATATTGTACCCTCCTCAAGAACACGAACAGCCAATGACACAAAACCGGGTACACGCTGATACAAAGAAAATGTTATATGAAGTATTATGGAGCCTTGCACCAATTTTTGCTCAAAAGCGTCATCGACGATGCCTTGCCAGGCTGCTTTCCCAAGGCAGTAATCTTTGATCTTGATGGCTTGTTTTGTTTAACTTATGATCAAACTCCTCTGATAGGAGCTTAACCAAACCAAAACACCGATGCTTGGTTGTAATCACAAACGAATTAGCTCATTATTTTGGCCCGCCCCAGAATTGGGCTACAGAGTATGTGACCAGCCTACGAAGATGGACTTATGAAAAACAGGAATGTTGTCCCCCGATACTTGGTAAATGCTGGCCACTACACTAATGGCATTTTGGTTAAACAAAACGGTGGCAATCGTACGGCGAATTTCGTCAAGGGTGAATCGCAACTAATGGGCTATTGATAAACAAGTAGATTATCTTGAACAATCTCAACTTCCTGATCAATGTTGGTATTATTGTCGTCATCCGGCGATACCCCAATACCGTGTCTTGGCTGAAAGCCACACCTTCCCTACTTCCTCTCTTCCTCCCCCCTCATAATTGCCAACTCATAAAAACAAGGCACTGTTATGGAATCTAACGGTGTGCTGAGTCTTGATGTCTCAAGTGCCACCCGATGCATGCTTGCGCCTTTGGAAAGATAAAAACACTTGGGCTTGATGCATTTCACCTCGTATACCTTTCAAACTACATTTTGGCACTCTCGTCATAATTTCTTAGGGCGTTACCGCGATTTTGGCCACTTTTGAAATACGCCAACCGTTAATTATCACGCAGGATGTCCAAGTATCTCATGTTAGACCCAGAATACGCGAATTCTCTCCAGATGGAGGGAACCCTCCTCATTTCTCAAGATGGAACCCGCCGTATCCACAAACGGCTCATCCATTGCCCTTGCAGAGAATAGTATGGAGATATTCCTCTTCCATCTCGATCTTTGGGTGTTTCATCCTCGCAGTTGGTCACCAACCACTTCATAATCATTCCCGAATTCCTGATCTCATATGAGACTATTTTACTACTCGGTTTCAATGAAGTTGGTGCTCGTTGTATCTGGACTACCTGGGCCGACTGGGTTGCCTGGCTGGACGATAGCCGGAAGGCTCACGCCAATACGCTCAGATTTTTAGAATTAATGAAGGACTTCATTCGTCAACGTAACGGACGCGACTATGGTGTAGTGTTGGATGATGACAATGCCTGGCGTGCATTTATGGTTTATTATTTCATCAGCGACGAACTCCAGAATAGCATCATGACCCCAACCTGCCGAGATGTACGCTTGACTCAATCATACAAGACTTGGATTATTGATACAATATGGGCGGGTTGCATGTCTCATTGTAGTTTAGGCAGCTTCTCATGATCGCTCACGTGCTGCCCGGGAAGCCGAGGCAGCCGTCTCTGATCAACCAACCCAACATATATCCCGTCCCTTTGCTTGTCGGCTTCATGGAAATATTGAGCATTTCTCTTTCAACGTTACGGCACCTGAGTTTTGCAGAGTTGTTCTAGGATATAAGGCGCTCTATCGCGGAGATTACCAATGGAAACGTATACCGGGAACTAGCGGGAACGGAGGCATCGACAACCTAGCACGCTTCGTATCTCTCGGGGTTGGAGATTTCCACACTCTGATGCATGGCGCTATCACCATGACGGACGACTTTGAAGTGACCAAAATGTTTGCCTACTATGCTAAAAAACGCAGTCCAAATCAACCAACTGCTGTTATACGATTTTATATCCCAAACTCGGCATTCGAGTATCTCCACGACAGCAAAAAAGTTTGCATATCATGGCGTTCACCAGAATTGAAATCTCTAGTTTGGGCTTGTCAAAGGAACCTTCGATGTTACCTCCCGAAGGTCCCTGAAATGGCACCACTAATTGTGGGAACCATGGGTGGCAGATCAACTAAATTTGTTACGGGACTTCAGACTCCTGATGACCTTAAAGTCAACACGGCGTTTCCAGGATGTCCTACTCAATATGTCTTCCGGGGGGAAGAAGGTGAGAAATTCCTTATGAAAAATATATCGAGCTACAGTTTTCTTCCTTTAACCCATCGTGATGTCGAACACATTGAAAAGGAAATAGCAAGCTAGCAGGGTCAAGCGCACTTCTCTTTTTCGTCCCCCTTTTTTCGGGTGGTTCTCAGATCCATACCCAAATAGTCATGATTACTTCCTCTCTGTTTTCTTTTATCCATGCATATAATGCCGGCTCCCGAACACACAAATAGCTGGTATTACGAGAGTATATTCAGGTATAGATTCAACACCGTCTGGCTGAGCGATGAGGGAAGTGTTGTAGGATAGGTTCAACGCGTTTATGAACGAAAACATCGGAGTTTTATGGAGCGGAAGGACAGAGGGGAGAGTCAAAAATACTCCAACAGCGACTCAATAATTTGTTTTGGAATGGCACTCGGAATACTATTGACGTGGTTTGTGTGGGCTGGAATGATTGGCAATGGCGGGGACGGTAGCGATTAAATTATTCTCTTTTGAAATGCAAAAACACATTATGAAATACCATTTAGTATAAATAAAAAGGAACATTGGTAGTTGTACCTCTGTGTGACTTGTGCCTTTAAGATTCCCATGTGTTTATCAACTCGCAGTACAATCAACAGTAGCAATCAAGCACTCCGCCCCAAACATGTCACAATGTGTCGGATTATTGTTATTGGATAAACATTCAACTCAAATTTATTCACTTACTGGTTTCATAACCGCTTGATCTATGTTGGCTGATCGTCTGGGTGTCCAAATTCGCATCTGCAACCCTTGCCAAGTTGGCGACTGTGATTTTCGAGTACCAAAGCTAGCGAACAAGGTTGTATAACAGGATAGAGATATGACGATGGAAGATGCCTGCTGAAAATTTCTATATAAGATAGCGTCTATGAATACAATTTTAGCTAGCCATGTAATCATCCTCTAGATTGAGCTGTGATATTGTAGGTGATAGCAAGACTCAATCCCTTATTTAACACAATGTGATGTTGCCATTGTGCGCCTCTTGCTGCTTCCTCCGTTCGAACTATATATTTGATCTTTTGTTCTCATTCGTTTGTTGAGTTCTTCTCATAACTATTCCACCCATACTCACCTAATATATTTATTTCTTATTTCTCACTGGAACTATAAGTTGAGAGGGGGGTTTTTCTGGTTGTGCCCTAGATTGATTGGCTTGATTGGTCCCTGCGTCCTGAAACGGCACAGCCGCCACCACCACCACCCGAGGCGCAGGGCGTTAGCGGCGCCCCTACCCCCCTGCCGCTTGACTGTTAAAGGCCAGCGTTTGACGAGGCCTCATATTGTCCTCTTCATCACAATCAATGTCCACGGCGCCGCAACGTGAGGACAATGAAAACAACTGCATCTTGATAGCTGTGTTGTTTGCGTATTGTCCCCACGTTCCTTTCTTTCCGCCTTCTCTTCTCGCCTAAATTATCGCTCGCCTCCAATTTTTTTTTCCCTTCCTTCCTCGCCCCTTCTACCTCCTAATCACTTAAGGCTTCAAAACGTCGCTGCGAGGAGCTGAAGCCTCACTCTTACCCGGACTTCAGACTGCTTCTTATAACACTCTGTTATTATTCTTCCATTCCAATTGTCATGTCGGAGCCTCAGCTTACCTCGGCGGGACGTTCCTTCACCCACCAAGTTGACTTCAATCCTGTGGCTGATCACCATGGAGCGGCACCACGATCACGACCACGACCCCAGCTCATGGACGACTTCTCGTCTGACGATGAGGCACCCCCGACTTTGACGACGGACATTTATGCTATGAGGCCGTTTTTCCCCGGCCAGCCCAAGTCTCTGGCTGGGATCGCCATCAGGGCCTTCTGCTTGGGCATGGCTTTCGCAGCCAGCGCCATCTCCGTCATCGTCATTCTGCTCTTCACCAACGGCCCCATTTGGCGCGCACCCTTTTTCCTCCTCGCGCTCTCGACCTTCCACTTCCTCGAGTTCTGGACTACCGCTGAGCGCAACACTCTTGTGGCCAAGGTTGATAGTTTTCTGCTGACGGCAAACTGGCCCTCATATGCTATTGCGCACTCCACTGCTTTCCTTGAATGCGCCATCGTCAACATTTTCTTCCCTAATCGCAACTGGGCGCCGTTTGGCCTCGGCCCATTGTTACTGGCTGCGGGCCTCTTTTTGACTTTCGTTGGACAAGCTGTGCGCTCCGCGGCCATGCTGCACGCAGGCGCAAGCTTCAACCACCTGGTCCAAACCAAGAAAGCCGACTCACACCGACTTATCACCACTGGGATTTATTCGGTATTCAGACACCCGAGCTACTTTGGCTTTTTCTACTGGGGTCTAGGAACGCAGTTGGTGCTTGGAAATGTCTTTTGCTTCTTCGCATACGCAGGGGTTCTGTGGATGTTTTTTAGCAGGAGGATTCGGCATGAAGAGGCCAAGCTGGTCGAGTTCTTTAAGGACGACTACATTCAATACAGAAACAAGGTTGGCACAAGGATGCCCTTCATTTAATGAGTAAGGGTTTGGAATATGCTCAAAGCTTGTTCAGAAAGCAATGTCCCAGGTATATGGCTTGTTGATGTTCACCGTTCTGAGTTGGGACATCAATAAGATAGCGAACAAAACAAAATAAAATTATACAATGAAGAAAAGTTCTGTCATATTCGCTTTATCGAACCCAATGCCCAGTAACTGTAAACTTTTATCGACCGGCCGATGACGCCATTTGTTTGCTGACGCTGCCGTACTTGGCCTGCCAAGCATAAAAGTACATTAATGCCGCGAACGGTTGTCCGAATATGGTGAAAGAAACCCAAAATGTAATGTTGCCAATAAGCTTTCCTGTGTTACCGTGCTTCATCTTCTCCAGCGGTCGGGTAATGGCTATGAGGGGTAGCTGTAAAAACATTCCAAGGAAAGCAACGCCTGAGATTGTTAGTTTACACAGCCGAAATGGATTGGACTGGGGTGGCTTACCGATAATGTTGTGGGTAGGAACGCCGACAAGTATCTCATGAAGAACCGCAGAAATAAAGAAAACCGCCAGGCTAGCAGCTTGGGGGCTCCAGCCGCGCCCGATCATGGGCATATATACATGTCGTTTGAAATATGTGTAGACAGGTTTGTTCCACAACCGCCAATATGTTCCGAGGCTTTCGCTGTTCCACCAATCGTCGTAAAAGGCTCGGTCGCCGAACCTCAGAACCTCAGCCAGTGCGTTGAGAAAAGACTGGAAAAGAGCGAAGAAGCCAGCCAGCCAAATTACGAGGGAGATGGTGGAGAGCTTCATTAATCGCTCAAGTATGGACATGAAGTCCAGAGACGCAATCTTGTCCAGAGAGTTTCGCAAGACGGGCGCGGCGTATTGGGCACTGGCAACCCAGATGAAAGCACTGAGGCAGAATATTTCTCCCAGTCTCTTGAATACAAAGACCCATCTGATCTTATCGGTTCGTGGGTAGACGGGTTGATAAACCAGAGTAGGAGCCCACCAGAAATAAATCAAATTTCCCAACGTAATGTTTTGTGGATAGGGACACTCTTCATACAGCTTAGGAAGGAGCTCGCGCTCTCCTTCGGCGGGGTGGAGATAGGCATGACGCAGGTCGCGGTTCGTAAACGCATACGAAGCGGTCTTGAGCCAGACAACCATGGCGTGCATCTCAGTCAGGGTGCCAATGAGAGGGTGATGAACCTTGAAATAAACAACGAGAGTGGTAATGGTGAAGGCCAGCGAAACGTTGATACCGTGTGCCCAGGCGACAATGACCCATGTTGACTGGAACCTTTTTCGCTCTGCTTCGGAAACGCCAGAGGAGCTTTCTTTGATTCTCTTAATGGATCCTCGGGCCTGCTGAGCAGCGGCAAGCTCGATTAGGTACGCTGCGATGAGATGACACGGGATAAGAAAGTAAAGCGAAAGGCCTAGGAAGACGTCTTTGCGACTGTAATCGTGACACTTCAGACAAATCAAAACACCGTACTATGATTAGAATGAGGTGTTAGTTACACAGTCAATGTTTGGCTATTATGGCATGCAAAACCTACCTTTTGGATATTTTCAATCATCAATCGCAGGTTGCCAACCACTGCCAAGAGTCAATGACGAACAAATTAAGAGATTGGAGGCTAATGAGCCCCTCGTTTGGGATTGAGACGTACCTAGGACAATTACCATGAGGTTTCGAAAGCCCAGGAAACTGGGAGTAGCGTCCGAGTCGTGACTGAGACACGAGGGCCTCGTCTTGGAGTGCACTGCAACCACATGTCTGTACTTCTGCGGCTGCTTTTGTGGTTGTGCTGGCGTGGCCCCATTGCTTTGTTTCTGCTGTGGATCGCGCTCGGTGACGTCTGGACCTGCACGCCGCACAACGGGGCTCGAAAAGGACCCATTGGACGTCTCGATGCTCGTGGCGGTGGCCGAATTCATGGTGCTCGGGGATTGTCTGTCAACACAGACGGTGCGAGCGAAATATATTTGGAGACGACCCAGGGTACAAAGGAAAGACGAGAAATGGAAGCGTGGCCAGTCGAAGTTAAGTTATATGGTGGCGAGACCTGATAAGCTTGGCTCGGTTTCGCTATCATCAAGCAGGCGCCACAAACAGCTACCACGGTGGGCGTCCTGCAGCTCTCAACGGTCGGGAATGACTTTGATGGAACAATGCGCAATGACTATGAATGATGAGGTGGTGTTGAGGAATGCAGGGAATCGGGTGATTGACCAGCCAAATGAAGGAAGAGGGGGCGAATTCCAGCCTCTTAAGCCCCCCGAGTTGAAGCCGGCAGGGTGTTGACTTTTTGGTGACATCGAGCCTTCGTTAAGGCACGCCGAGTCGCCAGTGGCATGGCTCGGCCGCGCTGGGGCTTCACTCTGTGGCATGCCATGCAGCACATAAGCGGGGCATGTTTGGGGTCCTCCATGGGGCATCAAAGCCTAGCGTCTGTGGGCCAACGCAGACTGGCAGGGCTGCCAACTACAGGGCAGCCCTCGATTTGTGATGGAGGGTACATGGGAAGTTAGTGGATGTATGGCGGGGGCAGGGGCCCTGGAACTACCGCATCGTGGCGCTGAAGGGGGAGTCTCAATCTGCGGCGATGGGGCCCATGTCTCACCTATCGAACGAACGCTGCATTTTGCGTGCTGCCGGTCCGTTTTTGGACCATGTCAGGCATGTGAAGGATGTATTGCATCTGCTGGTGGGAGGTGTGGGAGGGGAGCTCTACATGAACAAGGTGTGCAAATGGTAAGCTCGGTTACTCTCCGTAAGTGCCGAACCCCAACAAATCATTTCATGAGCGCCGAAAGAGGAGAGCATTGAGTTAGCGGCTGATCTGGCAAACGATCTCTCTAGAGGTGTGGGTGCTATGATCTATCTTGAAGATTCAGTTCAGTTAGTGCTTTGATTGCCAGGTTAGGCCTGCGTACCTGTGTGCCTGTGTGTCAAAGCTGCTACAAGCTTGCTCTCAGGAATGGGTACGTACTGTGCCTACCTCCTACCTACCTAGGTAGGTAGGTAGGTACCTAGGTAGGTACCTTAGGCATTCCATCCCCACTGGCCGAGGCAAGCTGTGTCTTGGTCAAGCTGTGATGACTAGTCCCGTCAAGACCCAGACCTTCCGTCCGACGCGAGGTCACATGACCTGGACCGTCCAAGCTCGGCTGATCTCCGCTTAAACAGACACGGTCGGTGGCCCGGACTTCACCTCGTAGTACGCGACAGGATGGCAGCTCAGTAGCTCTGGTGTTTGATGATTTTATCATTCCGCCCTCATTTCTGACCTCGAGGCGCCCAAAACGGCAATCCACTCTAAAGACTCACACAGAACTCGTCCTTTATTATTAATAGTGTCATCCACCCCACGGGACGCGCCTCGTCACACCGATATTGGTCGGCAGCAGTGGATGTTTGAGCCCTCCAAAGGGCAGTAGCCAGAATGGCTTTTGAGCCTCGAGGCGAGCATGGTGACCGAGGCGGTGGCCAAGGTCAGGATGGAGGGTTCGTTAAGGTCAGAGGTCGACGTAAGTGGTTTTTTTTCGTCGTTATCACAAGTTATTGTTACCATGCAAGATTCATGGCAATGCCCGCTCCTACTAAGTAGCAGAATGTGGGCAACCATATTTTCACTTCACAACGGCTACTCAATTTGTTCACCACTTACGGCAAGGCTTTGCAATGACCTTGATTGTTTGCCAACAATAGATATGGTCTATTATTCATTCGATGGGGCATCTGCCCCGCGATGACAGTTTCTATTCTGAGCATGGTCTCATCTCACTACACTGCCACTATCTTTTTCCATCATTACTCCTTGTTAACTACTATTTGGTTTCTACACGTCTTTCTTTTCATTATCTTTTTTTTTTATAAAAAAAAAAACTTAATTTAACAAAGCCAATTTTGAACCACTTGCACGAGATCTCGTGTGAATTTTTCGGCTATTTTGGTCATGTACAAAAGAGATACAGACAAGGCAGCGTTGTTTGAAGTGCTAACCATTAATCCATCAGGTCCTGTAACCGACTATGGCGCCACCGTTACGCATTGGCTGCACCATCGCGTGCCAAACTACAAGGGAGGATACATAGGTGAAGCCGAACGGCCAAGTGCTAGTTATATCGTTGATGTGAGCCTAGTCCCTAACATGTTTATGAACCAAGTTGGCTAATCCCCATGTCAAGATGATACCCCCTGCTGCTAGACCAGCACATGCCGGCGATAGCATTCCTATCAAGCATTTGCACTCGTCACTAAACAAAATCAAACACCCTATCAATGTCGTTAGATGGACACCTGAAGGCCGAAGGTTGCTGACTGCCTCGACGAGTGGCGAGTTCACCTTATGGAACGGAACGGGCTTCAATTTCGAGACTATTATGCAGGCGCACGACTCAGCAATCCGTGCGCTAGAATACTCACACAGCGACGATTGGCTCATCTCGGCCGACCATGATGGAGTAATCAAGTACTGGCAACCAAATTTCAACAATGTACAGAGTATAAACGCCCACTCTGATCCCATTCGAGATCTCGCTTTTAGCCCCAATGACTCCAAATTCGTCACGGCAAGTGATGATTCCACGCTTAAAATTTTTGACTTTGCCCTGGGCTCGATGGAATCAAAGCTTGAGGGCCACGGTTGGGATGCGAAGAGTGTTGACTGGCATCCAGCCAAGGGCCTGTTGGTGTCTGGATCAAAGGATCATTTGGTCAAGCTCTGGGATCCCCGTACTGGTAGATGTCTTACCACACTTCATGGCCACAAAAGCACCATCACCAAGGTTCTGTTCGAGAAAGTGCGTGGAAGCTGTCTGGCTACCTCAGCTCGTGACCAAACAGCTCGCGTCTTTGATCTTCGAATGATGCGTGACATATGTCTCCTCAAGGGCCACGAGAAGGACATTTCAACATTGACCTGGCACCCCATCCACCCCAACTTGCTCAGTACTGGTGGCATGGACGGCTCTCTGTTCCATTACCTCTTGGATACACCCAATCCACCGGCCGGCCAGCCTTTGACTGTTGCACCATATGACAGCCCTGACCCAACTACTGCCCCCGCCCAATCCATTTGGCCAACCCACAAGGTCCCCTATGCTCATGACTATGCCATCTGGTCTCTCGACTGGCATCCCCTTGGGCATGTGCTTGCTTCTGGATCCAACGATCGTATCACTCGGTTCTGGACAAGGGCTCGACCAGGTGACATTGAAGTCTTCCAAGACCGATACCACATTGGCGAAGCAGCTGCTGAGGCCCAGGGCACCTGGGATCGTCGCGGAAACCGACGCCAAAGACAGGAGGAAGAGCAGCAACAACTGGAGGATGAGCTGGACGCCTTGGTTGATCAAGATGCCCTCAACAAATCTGCCGTACCTGGATTACCTGGTATTCCCGGTCTTCCCCTCGGCGGAGGTGTTCCCGGCCTTGGTTCTGCTGTTCCCCCACCTGCCATCCCTGGTGTTGGTGGTGCTAGCTCAAGCGCTCCCCCTCCACTCCCATTCCCCTTGCCCGGACTCAACGGTGCTCCTCCGCCACCTCTTCCTGGTTTGGACCCTAACAATCCTCCGGACCCTGCGCAACTTATTGAGTTGATGAAGAAGGCCGGTGTACCGCTTCCACCCCCTGGAGCCTTACCCCCGGGAGCTCTTCCTCCCGGTTTCCTTCCTCCCCTAGGAAATATCCCCCCACCTGGTAATTTTTCTCTTCCTGTACCGCCACCCCCAATGCCCGGCGTTGCTCTTGATGATAAAGGAGGGCGCAGGGCTCCTTTGCCTAGTCAAGAGGAGAGCCTACGGCAGGAGCAGCGACAAGGAAAGTACACTCGTATCAGATAAACCGGGTCAGAATTTGCGATGTCGACAGGTTGATACCCTACGGCGTTGGTGGTAGAACGCAGATAAGTTGTTGTGGTTGAGCTCACTCTAGGATAGTGCAGATGTATTCATAGGGACGCAGATAATTAGGTCAACGATCGGGTTAGGGAATATTGAAATGTATTTGGTTTCTACTGGTCGGCCAATCCACATGCCATTATGAGTTTGCTGTCATAACCGAACCCTGTTTTCGGCTGCAGCTGTGAATGTCTTGAGATGTAAGTGCGTGATATGCAACTCCTCAAGTGTATGCCAAGCTAGAAAAGTGACCGGCTTTGGGCTATGCGAGCCAGGAGAGAGGTTTCGGAATTGTCTAAATCTGTATAATACAACAGTATCTTACACTATTCATGCTTTGGGCAATGCCTTTTGCCTTTCCGCATAGTCCCGAATCACAAGCGCACATGTTTGGTCGGCACACAGACGACGTCTTCGCTGGATGGGGAGCTTGGAGGCGAACTCGAGGCCGCTGGCACGCTCGACGGCTTCCAGAGGAACCTCAAAGTCCGTAATGGGCTTCTTGTTGTCGATGGGGGCGTTGGGGAGGACAAAGGCACCCAGGGCGACGTTGCCACCGACGTTGCCATCCTCGGCAAAGATGACCTTGTAGAAGTGGGTGGGCACGGCAATGTTGGGAGGGTTGCCAATGACCTCGTACTTGATATACCATTTCTTGTCGACAGGGTCCTGCTTGGGGAGGTAGAGGGGACCTGTAGCGATGCGGACTGAGGGGTACTTGCCAGTCAGGCGGCGGCAGAAATCCTCAAAATGAGCCCAGTAGTCTCGGTTGAAGCCCTCGCCGACCTGGGGGCACATGTTTGTGAGGTAAAAGGTGTCATCCATGGCCTGCTGGGACCACTTGCAGTCGGCGGCGGGGACCTGGTGGCCACGGTCGTAGCCGCTGCGGTGGTAGTCTTTCAGCAGACCGCGAAACTTTTGGGGAACAGCGCTGTCCTCGACAAAGTTGGAGTGCTTGCGGTCGCCTTCGCGGTGTCTAAGGGACTCGGGCGTGATGTGCTCGATAACCCAGTGGGGGTTGCGAGTGCGGCGGTCGAAGCTCGAGACGAGACCGGTGCGATTGGCAATGTCAGCGACGGGGCCGGGGAAGCCATACTCGAAGAGACCGGCCGGGTTCACGTAAGGGTTGGTGGCGAGCGGAGCGGAGGGGGGTACAACAGCTGGGGGGCCGAAGACCTGCGAGGCCGGGACGCCGGTGGAAGCTGGGGCCGCCGGTGCGGGAGCGGAGATGAAGTTGGCGGTGGTGGGTGGAGGCTGCGGTTTTTGGACCTCGGTGCTCTTGCCCCCGCGGAAGGAGAGGATGGCGGCGGTGACGGCGGCACCACCTCCAGCGCCGAGGGCGATGGTAGCAAGAGTCGCCTTGGACATGGTGTCAAGCTTGGATGAGAGACTAAAGGCCCAGGTAGAGACGGCGGAGCTTCTGAAGCTTTAGCTAGAAGAAAGGAATGATGCTTCGACAAGCCGGAAAGGTAATGACTAGTGGTGAGGCTTAGGCGCCGCGAGGACAATCACGAGGGTCAACACTGGATCCAATTGGACATTCAGAACTCGTGATGTCTCGAAGTCACGGGTTGATCGAGATCTAGCTACCTGGGATTTGTGTTGGAGGTGTCTCTGGAATTTTGGCAGAGGAATTAGGAGTACCGAAGATTTTCCGGCGATAACTCTTATCCATTCCCAGGGTCTAGATGTATACACGGCTAGTCCCACATGCTTGACGTCAATGGAGGGTTTGCTGAGGTTAATAATGCTTGCAAGTTCAAAGTATAATCGGAGCTGGTGAGCCATAACAGATGTTGGGCATCTAGTGCAATATATTGTCTTTGAAGCCGCAGGGCAATGCCACAGGCCATGGGCGTTGAGCAATTCTACGATGAGGGTTCGGCGGGGTTCAAGATCCCTGTGTCATATAATGTCCGATGCCTGCTTTTTGCAGCGTCCCCAGAAGGCTGGATTGAGCTGCAGGACATCGAGCCTGCTGCACAAGATTTGCGCCCCGGGCCGTAGGATCCGCAACTCTGATCTCAAAAGGATATGGCCACCGATTTCAAGATGGGAGCTGAGTAATTTCCGTAGTTAGAATGTCACGAAACGGCCTCGCCATTTGGCGATCTGCGGGGGGAGGCGCATGTGCAGCAGAGAACGAGGCGGGTTTGGACCTGCGCGTGCTACGCATGGTTTGTCGTGTGCGGCTTAGACAGGTTATTGCCTGAGATTGGATGAAGAGGATTCCCTGCGAAGCGAGTAGCGGTGTCGTTAGGCTCGTGGATATGCTTCAGCAAAACCAAGCGGACCCAGCAGAAGCAGGTTTTAGATGGTGCTGATGAGGCTCGCACTAAGGCGGCTGATGACGAAACAAGGTGGTTTGATTCGTTGGTCGAGCCGACGGTGTTTTGGAAAGGCGACTGGGGTGCACAGCGATCTCTTAAAAGATATGCTAACCTGCACGGCGGCATGGGCACCTTGACGGTTTGTCGTCCAGACTGTCTGTTGTCATCCGCCGCATCCGATTCACTCTCGGGTATGTGGATTTAAGAGTGACAGAAGGTGATGGAGGCGAATAGCCGTCAGCATCAGACTAACAAACGAACGGGTCATGGGGGGATTTAGATGCCATCTAGTTAGCGGGTCTCGCTTGACGGGTGGGACTATCTTATTTTTTTTTTTGGCCCTGCGCGGGTCTTCTGTCGCCCACGCCCCCCACGTTCACTAGAATGAAGGACGATGTTCTGGGACCTCAACTGGCACGCTCAGACAGACTGCGACTGCAAAGGGGCGCTGGTCGTGAACCTCTATGGCCAAAGTGTAACCTTGACTGTACCGTGTCCGGCAGTATGCAATACCTTGTCAAACGTGTCTCAGCAACAGTGTTATTTGATTTTCCAAGCCCTGCATTGCTGGTCGGGCGGATGGGCGGCTTCTGTCCAATGATGGGCCGGCCAGGAGTGGCCGTGAGAACCTTGAGGGCCAACCTCCACTTCAGGCCCCTTCACACCCTTCACCGATGACCCATAGCACATCCTTTGCCAGCGTCCCAATAGCAGCATAAGGCCACTAATAATCAGCATTTGACCAACCCCCCCACGCGCTATGGCAATGCCAGAGGCGCTGCCCAGGCCTAAAGTACCTATACACGGCGGCTTCCCCTGTCGTCGCAGACGGGAAGGTGATGTCCTGATGTGGACGATCCGATTGATTTGAATTACTGAGGCAATCCCACCCTACCTGTGTTCCTGTTTCCTTACATCACCGCCCCGTGCCATATCCTTGCCTTTGTCCTCTCACCGTCTTCTTTTGTTTCCCAAATCACGGCCTTTGCTCCATCGCTATTCCAACATCACTATTCCATCCTGTGGCTGGGTCCTTATCAAGGCACCACGGAGCTTCGTCTTCTTCCTCCCACGTCTGTACGCGGCCTACGTGAAACTAAATAGTACACTACGTCAGAAACTGCCAGTCCCACCTCTCCACACACCTTCCCAGCATTGCCTGGCCACGGCCTTGTTCTCAGCTGCAAACCCCGGCCTGACAAATACCTTCAATCCCGATCCAGGCCCGAACTCCTACTCTACTCAGCTCGCGAATCCTCGCCCATGCAGCAAGCCTCGCCGCTATTCAAGTGATCTCGCCCGCACTGGAGGCGAAGGAGACGTTGGGAACCATGGTACTCTCCACGAGAGGTCTCGACAATGACACTCGCGGATGGATTCTATGCGTCATTAGCGGCATTGGTACGTTTACTCTGGATTTGCGGCCTCTGAATAGTTGTGCTGTTGGATTGTATCATGCTAACACGGCACCACCAGCCTGCATCTTTGGCGCCGCCGTTATCTGCGTTGATGTCATCGTTCGCTTGTTTCCTGGAAAACAAAACTTTCGCATTCAAGATAGCAACGTATTTCTTGCCTGTTCTCTGAGCCTGAGTTTTGGCGTCATGGTATGGCTTCCCGCCTCGAAAACGTTGTTTGGTTGTCCACGAGTAGCCTCTAACAAGCACCCTCCAGATCTTCTCCTCGCTGTTTAGTATGCTGCCAGAGGCCAAGGGATATCTCAAAAAGACAGACTGGTCCGACCAATCTGCCGGTCTCGTGATGATGGGATGTTTTGTTGCGGGCTTCATTGGAATTCAAACTGTGTCCAGATTCCTCCACCAACACATTCCTACTCATGTTGTCGACTGCGATCATACTCATGATGAGCCAGCTGCGAAGGACGATAACTCTTGCCAACACGGCCGACGTCAGTCTCGTGCCAGCCGTGCCCGTCGTCGGTTATCTCAACGAACTTCCTCGCGCCCGTTGGTCACAAAATCAAGCTCAAATATCGAAAACGGGCATGCCAACGGTTTCGCAACAGAGTCAACTCCTCTCCTCACTCCAGAGATTGACCATCACTCTACACGGCTCCACCCAGCCGGTGGTGAAGAGATGGCACAGAATTCCACCAGCCCGTCTGTAGTCGACCGCAAGAGTTCAACTGCCCGTTTGCCTAGTCTTGACCGACGATCTTCTTCTATCGCCGAAGTGCAAAAACGAGTCATGTCCTTCGTGCAGGATAAGAAACGCAACTGCGATGAATCCGGTTCCTGCTACGGATACACTGATCCCTGCGGCCAAGAGTGCTTTAAGCATATTGGCAAACGCTCGGTTCTGAGAACGACCACTGGACCTCGACCTGATCACCATAGCGAAAACAATCATGCCCACAGTCACGAGAATGGGAACGAAACCTCTCATCACGACGAACACCATGCATCGGAGATGTTTGTCACCCCAAACTACCGCACTAGCCGTGCCACCTCTCGAGACCCCCTGGTGCCTTCACTTGCCGAAACCGAGGTTGATCATGATAGTTCATGCTCATCTATGGAAGAAGACAATGATATTGAGGCTCAGCATCACCACCATGTGCCTACCAACGCATTTCTTTCAATTGGTCTTCAAACGTCCATCGCGATCGCTCTTCACAAGTTCCCTGAGGGGTTCATCACATACGCAACCAACCATGCGAACCCAGATCTCGGTTTCAACGTTTTTATGGCATTGTTTGTTCACAATATTACCGAAGGGTTTGCCATGTGCCTGCCACTCTATATGGCCCTCGGATCACGGTGGAAAGCCATAGCCTGGTCTGCCTGTCTTGGTGGCCTATCTCAACCTTTAGGTGCTGCCCTGGCCGTTTTGTGGTTCAAGCTTGCCAGCCGGACACATATGACCCCCAACGCTGTTGCGTATGCCTGCTTGTTTGCCATCACTGCAGGCATCATGGTCAGTGTTGCCCTACAGCTCTTCGTTGAAGGCTTGAGTCTTAGTCACAATCGGAATTTGTGCATCTTCTTTGCATTCCTGGGCATGGCCGTGCTGGGCGTGAGCAATGCACTTGTAGGGACACATTAGACCTTGGGTTTAACCCACCCAAGATAGTTTTTTGCTTGTTTGATTCGACGAGGTACATCTGTGGGTGTATATCGCAGGTTTTACATTTGCTACGTTGGCTTCATTTCACAGCCTGGAGTTTTGGTTTTGCATTAGGCCTTGGGGCAACTTTGGCGTATTGTTCCTAGTAACGGGCATTGTTATTGCATTCGGCACGAGACTGTACCGAGGAGCAATGGGACCATCATCATTAAGAAATCATGTTTATAGACGGACGGAATCACACTCGACACTGGTTAAAATTGAAGTTCGTTTTTTGCTCCTCCCTCCAAAAAAACAACACCATTCATCAAGTCCTTTCTGTCATCACATTTTCTTCGTAAAATCAAGGCGAGTTGCCATCAAGCTATCATCGCTTTTAGCCGTGAGGCGAGGGGTATCTAAATTACATTTTCCGGAGCCAAATTCCAACGCCATTTTATTCTCTTTTCTTTTATTATTCCGTGTGAACCAGGTCAGAGGACCCCGAGCGCAGGATCGACCATGGCTTCAGGGACGTTTTGGGGGTCACGTGCGAGAAGGAGAATGTTTGCTTCATCTTCGGGCCATTCATCGTGCGCAGGACCATAGTTCATTTGGGCAGAAAAGATTTCCTCCTGTTGTGAGCCTTCAGCCCAAGGCTTGAGGGGGTCTAAGTCGTCGCCAAAAAGGGGTTGTTCAACGTCGAGTTGGGTCTGGGACAAAAAGAGGGCCGGATCAGGGTCAGCACTGCCAGTACCGCCGTGTCCATGGAAGGTCTGGAGATGAACATGCAGATCGTGGTAGCGTATGAAACCCTCGTTACAGTGGGAACAAGTGATGTTCTGCTTGCCAAGATTGGCAGTGCCAGATATTTCATCAACGAGATCGGGCTGTGGCGTTTGTGTCTTGGAGAGCTTGGGGCGCTCCTGACCCAAATGCTTGTAGCGTACGTGGTCCTCCAGACGTACTTTGGTGCTGAACTTGTCGCCGCAACCATGATCATTTGTCCAGCCCTGCAGGTTTGAACCACTGAGGTCGACCTCGCCACAAACAAAACGGAAGCCTTCGTGAGCAGTGCGAACGTGAGCGTTCAAGTTGGACTTCTTGGTAAATTTCTTGGTGCATTCTGCGTATGGGCAAACAATCGTCCTGCGGTCCTCGACGGTCTTCCCAGAGTGGTGCATCTCAACGTGTTGCTCGAGTTCCCATCGAGTGGTAGACTTGAACTCGCAGAACATGCAGTTCTGATGTTCCTGCCGGACATGGGCTTGGAGTAACACTTCGGTGGTGAACCCAACCCGTTGCATTGATCCATCTGGCATCTCTTTCAAACCGCATTCTCCGCACCAGAACTTTGCATCTCCATGTACTCGTTCGCGATGTCTCTTCAATGCGGGTTTAGAATCAAATGCTTCGTCGCAGTCGTCTTCGGGGCATTGGTGAGCCGGTAATCCCTGGTGGTCCTTGCGGACATGCTTGTGCAGAGTCTCTTTTTTGCGGAAGCTTTGGCCACAGTCTTTGCAGCGGAATCTCTCTTCGCCTTCGTGGACAGCTTGATGACGCTTGAGTCTGGTGCCAGTGACGAAGCTCTTTCCACAACCCTCCTTGGGACAAACATGATTTCGTTCGAGAGTGTGTACTGCTTTGACATGTTGCTTGAGATGCTTATCTTCAATGTAGTCCTTGTCGCAACCAGCATATCTGCACTTGAATGGTCGAGAATTGGTATGAGAATTGAGATGGTCTCTCAGTCTAGCGGGTCTATTGAAGGTCTTCGGGCACCCAGGCCAAGAGCAGGCAAGGGTTTTTAGATCCGAGGGAAACTTTGGACGAGGTGTTGTTGCGCCAGTATTGGAAGTCATTGGCGAATCGGCTTCAGTCACAGAGGTAGGAGTTTGGACAGTAGAAACATCGTCATCATTGGGGTCATCAACGTCTAGCCCAAATTGTTAGCGGCGTTGGACTCGACGGAATGGATAAATGGTTCCACAAACATAAATCGTTTTCAGGGTCGACAGCCTGGTGCCTTTTGGCAGAAGGCGTGCCAGGCGCCGCTCCAATAGCACTGCGTTTTGTCATTTTGCTATCATGCCTAGCTAAGATCGAGCTCTCTGGCAGATGGTGCAAGGAAAATGTGATAAAAAGCCGGCAGAATTGTTAACATTTTAAAGGCGGTATGCTGAATTTTGTGGTTGGTTACAACTTTGCAGCAATAATTGTGGGGAGACGAACTAGGAGCGGGCAGGGGTGTTGGCCTACTTTGAGTGGGGCAACAGCCCGGATCATCTTCGGAGAAAGTTGATTTTCTTTCTATCGCGTCCAGCTTTTTTTACGAGGCTGAACAAAGCAGCCTCAGGGAACCGTCTACGCATTCATTAGTCAAGACATTCGTTCTCTTCACCACCAGTACTCGAAATACGACAACTCGAACATCATGTCTGACTTCGGAGATGACGATGCTGGCATGGGCGCGTAAGTAATCGCCATTGCCTTGACTTTAAAGTCAATTCCGCTGGCCCTGATCCTAACTTTTTTTTCTGGTTGTAGCGACGAGCCCATGTACGAAGAGGAGGAGGGTAACGAGTTCTACGATCCCGAGGTCATCAATGATGAGGATGCTGAGCGTCCTGCCGACGGCGATGACCAGGACAACGTCGTCGTCTCTGGTGACCCCTCTGCTGCTGCCAACGCGCTCAAGGGTGGTGACAAGCTCCTGAAAGACAAGAAGATTCCCGACAGCGAGCGAACCACAACTCCCTACATGACAAAGTACGAACGAGCACGTATTCTGGGCACGCGCGCCCTGCAGATTAGGTTCGTAATAATGGGCTACGGCTGTTGCGACGCGATACATATGTGCTAACAACAGCACAGCATGAATGCGCCAGTGCTAGTCGACCTTGAAGGTGAGACGGATCCTCTTCAGATTGCGATCAAGGAGATGCGGGAGAAGAAGATTCCTCTGATCGTGCGACGATACCTCCCAGATGGCTAGTAAGTCGAACCGCTGCGTGCTGTAAAGGTACGCGTCTACCGTGTGCACAAGAGACTGACTGAGGGGTAACTTAGTTACGAGGACTGGACTTGTGAGGAGCTGCTGCAGTAAATTGAAAAAGGAATAAATGGGACAACTGGAGGTCAGATTGGATCCAAGGCGCTTATACCCGTGACCCCTGCCTTAGAAGACAATCGAGCTGAGTCGGTTCATTCTCTCCCTCTCCACACGCACCGGCGGTCAATTCGTATCCCGAAATCGATAATGATGTATGAGCGTGGCGTTTATCATTTTTTGGCTGTACCTGGGAACTAGACAAAAGATCAAAAATGGCAATGTTTTGGGTTACATTCTCTATTCCCCGAGTGCATGCCTTGGCTTTGCATGCCTTGACTTTAGAAGGGTATTCAGATCACAGAAGGTAACCTTGGGTTCAATTTCAACTTCCAACCCGGAAAAGAAGTGCCGAATCGTCCGTCATGATTGGACAGATACTGGAGGGCCAGTGATGGTGGATTGGTGGGGGGGATTTGCCTGGCAAGAATGCTGGCACGTGAAGGAAGACACGGGCTCGGTGTAAACAAACGTAGTTGGTGAAGCCCACGATCATCATGCCGATGCAAACAGGCCGAGCCGTCACGGATGCGACCCTTTAAACCAGACAAACAGTTTCATCACCAGGTCAGAGTTCCAAGGGCACGTCACCTCATGGACCCTGTGGTGTCAACCGGGCATGGCTCGGGTACGGCCATGGTCCAGATCGGGGTGGGACCCTGACGTTGATGAGTCGTTGGGTGGAATGAGACATGACGGCATAGGAACACCAAGTGGGCTTTTTCGAGTGCAGTTCTTTTTTTTATTACAGCGGGAAAAGGCAGCGTAAGGTAAAATGCTGCGGCGGTGAAAAAGTCTAGACTGTAGAAGGGGAGAAAAAATCGACCCCGGGTGATACCGCTGAGAGATGCGACTGGTTGCACAAGCAGATAAGGCAAAGAAAACAAAGCAACGCAAGACAAAAGGGCCCTGTTACGCTGAAGCACTGCGACGCTATGCAACGCAACCTCAAAGGCAATGCAAGGGACCAACGACGCGGACGCCTCAGTGGCGGATTTGGATCAGCACCACCAACCACGAGCCACAGAAACGCAGTTTCTAGCCCTTGACGTTTGCGTGGCAGCGGGCCTTTTTTTTCTTTCTTTCATCGAGGATGTGGTCGATCCGTTAGATCCGGCCGCGAATCGGATCGGTTTGTTTTTCCTTCCCCTCTCGTATTCTAGCGTTGCGGAGCGGCGCTGTGATGCTAAAGCCGTGAAACTGTGAGACTTGGGGCGGGCCTAGTTGGGTGCGGGGACGTCACGATCGTCCACCCAGTGCGTAGTTAATTGATTGCCTAGGGCATCGGATGATTTGCAACAATGGCCGACATGACGTCGACGGGCGCTCCTTGGTCAATATTGGAGGGAGGAGACATGTTTATCGAGGCACTTATTGATTGTGGCACTATGGGCTGTTACAGGTTAATTATATAAGAGGTTGGTGGTGTGCAGCTCGGGGGTTGAATTCGTGACTTCACCCACACACTACAGACCGAAAAAGAGTCCAAGCTCAGCAACTACAAGTGCCTACATTAGATCACCAGCCCTGGTCAATAATTCACGGTCCATTCACAACACTTTTCCATACTGAAATCAACTCCAAGCATTCCCTCCTCGTTTCTACCATACCAGCCCCCACTATGAAGTTCTCTGTAGCTGTCGCTGCCATCACCTCCGCCATGGCCATTTCCGCCTCCCCCATCCATAGACGACAAGTTGGAGGAGTATGTCTACCTATGCCACTCCAACATATGCGAGGTCAAATTCCTAATACTTCTTTCTTCTAGGTCCTCACCTGCACCGGCGCCAATGCCACTGGCACATGCCACTACGAGGTCTACGAGCTGAACAAGTGCCATCAGCTTGAGGAGCCTTACCACGCCAACATCAACACATTTGCCCCCGACGGTGAAGACTTCTCATGCTACCCCCGAACCTATGACTGTGGCGGCATCTGCCGAAGCCCGACTGGATGCACATTTGGGGCTGTCGACTTCAACTACGAGAACAAGTATGACCTCGGTGCCATTGAGTGGAACACACTCTTCAAGAGTTTTGACTGCACGATAAAGCCCAACTCGACGACCAAGGCGACATGAAGAGAATAAACTGAAAAGTGAAAAAGAGATAAAAAAGAGATATAAAAAAAGAAGGAAGCTGAAATTTTTACACAATGACGACTTTTATACTGGGAGGGAGAATACAGCGCCTATACATGGCCTAATATGATGCGATTAACATAATGATGATGCGGAGTTGGCAAACGGCTATTTTTCCCGATTTAGGAAGGGAACGGTTTTTAATGGTTCTGCGTTCATCGGAGGGGAGAATTTGCACGGAGCAAGGAATTGCAAAGAAGCTGCACGGCAAGGTTAAGACGAACGAGGAGGAACACACTCTCTTAATAACCCATGATTTATGCCTCTGGTTCATAGAGATTACACATACATATCAAGCGAGATAATATACTGTGCATTCCGTCAAGTTCGGGAACGGCTCCGAGCCTCCATCGGCATTGCCCTTCCAAGTCCCGAAGGTTTGGTGGATTGGGTTGGGGAGATAATTCGGCGTTGCGGTGATGTGGGGAACCCCGGTCAAGCTTCCCCTCCTTGGTGACGGGCGAGCCTCCTCTTCCCCACCTCCACCCGTGAGCTTGGTGGTCAAGTATCTATATCAAAGGCATCCCAGAGGAGAAGACGCCTGCTTTGAATCTGCTTCTTGACACATTTACTGTTGAGCCCTAAAGGTCGTTGTTGCTTTCGTTGTTGGTTACTGTCGATTGACTCCATAATACAGCTTTTGTATCTTGTTCCCCCCTTCCGTGCAATAGCCACATCCCCTCCTCCTTGTCAGCCTCTTCTTCCTCTCATCCCTCCTCATCTTTGACATTGCCATCGTCAACGCCGACAAGATGGCTGCCGCACTCACAACCAACGCCACCATCAACAGCTTCGGGGGCCGCTTCCTCAAGCTCACCCACCAGTCAGCCGTCACTGGAACCCCCATGAACTTCACCCTCTACCTGCCCCCCACGGCCTCCGCCTCTAAGCCCGCTCCCCTCCTCATCTACCTCTCGGGCCTCACCTGCTCCCCGGACAACGTCACCGAGAAGGGCTTCCTCCACGCCCACGCCTCGCCCCTTGGCCTCGCCCTCCTCTACCCCGACACCTCCCCCCGCGGCCTCGATCTCCCTGGCGAGCACGAGTCGTGGGACTTTGGCAGCGCCGCCAGCTTCTACATTGACGCCACCCGCGACCCCTGGAGCAAGAACTACAAGATGGAGTCGTACCTGACTAAGGAGCTGCCCGACGTTGTCTTTGGCAACTTCAAGGAGCTCGACCGTGAGCGCGTCTCCATCTCCGGCCACTCCATGGGCGGCCACGGCGCCCTGACCCTGTACCTCAAGAACCCCGGCCTGTACAAGAGCGTCAGCGCTTTTGCCCCCATCTCGAATCCTGTCAACTGCCCCTGGGGCGAGAAGGCCTTCACCGGCTACCTGGGTGACAACAAGGAGGAGTGGAAGAAGCACGATGCCTCCGAGCTAGTCAAGGGCTGGAAGGGACCCCTCAACGCCCTCATTGATGTGGTGAGTATTGCCAATTATGACCCGGGTCAATCAGACCACTAACCCACACCCTAGGGAACCGGTGACAACTTCTACAAGGCTGGTCAGCTGCTCCCTGAGAACCTGGAGAAGGCCGCCAAGGAGGCTGGTGTCACTGACATCCAGGTCAACTACCGCGATGTATGTCTAACATTGGTATCTTGAAAAAAGGCCGACTTGCTAATCTGTCTACTGCAGGGCTACGACCACTCCTACTTCTTCATCTCCACCTTTGGTGGTGACCACGTCAAGCACGCCGCCAAGTCGCTTGGGCTTTGACTAACCGCCGGTCCACGTTTGTAATGAGTCTACGATAGTTCCCCGAGGGGTACATGAGATGCATACAGTTTTAGGCACACGGCTGATGCTCAAAGAGAGCCCAGCCGGTTATAATGTTTTGAGCTAGGAGTAGAAATCGTCTCTCAAGGAGGAAGATGCACGGACAAATCCCCTTCTATCTCGCACCAATCGATCCGGAAAAAGCAAAAAATGAAGAAGAAAAAATGCCCAAAAAGAATAAGACAAAATGGTGTCTAGGAATCCGTCCCATTTCGCCCGACAATGACATGCTCATCACACCCGCAAACCCCAAGTCATGCTACCTCCCCCAAGTGTCTTCCCTGAATCTGACAACGCCGCCCAGATAAGTGATGGTTGGGAATAATAAAGTCGTGAACATGTACACCCGTAGGTTGAAGATGGAAAGATATGTGTGATGATTCCCCCCAAAAAAACTTAATGCCACCCATCAATAACTCATTACTGTCATTCTTAGTCCTTCGTATCTCGAGCCCATGAGTGATTTTTAGCTGATTCTGTGGTCAGTGCCGGGGCTCATGATTTCGCTCTCCTGCTTGAGCCGTTCATTGTCAGCCTCCCGACGAATCCGGTTGTAAGCCAGCTTCTCAAACCGGCTCAGGCTCCTCCACCAGTGCTGGCCGGCCTCGTGCTGGGCGACGCGGTCCAGCAAGTCGGCTGTCCAGTTGCGCACCTCGCGGTCCTTGTGGAAGAGCCCTAGGGCAATGTAAAAGAGTCCGGCGTGGGATTCGGGCGCCACGCTAAGTAGGAGGCAGATTTCGTCATACGTATTAATGTGTTTGGAAAATGTTTCGTAAATGTCCCTGCTCTGCGAGGGGGAGAGACGCTGCATGCGCAGACGGTCGTGCAAGTGCTCTAGATCTAGGCCTTTCAAAGGCCGGACTGTATAAATTTGAGCAAGATCCTGCTTGAGGTTAGTCACCGTCACTGATTCACACGCTCAAGTCGCACTTACTTGGACGAAGCTATAGTAGCTACGGGTATTGCGCCATCCCTCGATTCGGGTCACATTGCCGGCCAGCTCCTTATTCTTGGCCGGGTCGTCTGCCCAAACGTATCCGTGTCCACTGACTCCAGCGGGCATCAAATCCTGATCTTCGCCGCCAATGTACAAAGCGCTCGCGCCATACACGTTTTCTTCGAATTGCGCCGCGATGCGAGTAAACCTGCTGACCCAGTCACGCCACTTGGCCCGAATCACGCGCTCACCATGCCTGGCCGCGATGCTGCGCAGGACATCGGCCATGAAGGCATTGTCACCTGTCAGGTCCTGGCTGTTGTTTGTAGTGCCAGTCGCAATATTGGCATAAGACGAGTTCAGCTGCTGGAAGTATACCAGACCCTCGGTGACGGAAGCTTGGTCAATTTTGCTACTAATCTTGATTCGACCGCTGGGGAGGTCACAGAGAATGTCCCACCACTCGGGGTGGTGCTCAAACGTGGGATTTGTCACACCAGCGATAAATCCGGGGACATTGAGCAAGTCATCAATCTTTGTCAGATCAGTGTACGGGAACGCATGTCTGGTGAAACCGCGTAGGATGCCTCCCGAAGCTAGAGCGCAAGCAGCAAGAACAGCCTCTGCAACCTCGCCCGAGGGCATGTTGTAGCCCAGAAATATGATTCTCTTTTGTGTCAACAAAGCATTGGCGAGCACAATTATCGGGTGCGTGTTGACGCCATTTGTTGTTAGATGCGGGTGCAGTGGAAAGGGCTGCGGGGATTTGGCGTGCATGTCCGAAAAGTTCTGGATAAGCTTAATTAGAGAGAAGTCGCCAACCGTCTCAGGCATGACAGCCACAGGGACTTTGATGGGAACTGGGATGCCCCTATATATGACCTTGCTCTCGAATTCATGCGTGTCACGAGGAACCGAGTAAACGGAGGAACCACCCTCGACATGAGCCTTGGTTCCAGCTCGAGATATGCCTGCTGGTTTCGGGTGGCTGCGACTCGCGTCTGTTGGCTGGTCAAGTGTTTCCTCAGCCTGGTCTTCGGCGATTCGCAGTTGGATCATTTGCTCAAACTTTTCCACAAACAAGTCCTTATTGTCACTGGATTGCAGCAAATGCCTCTCGAGGATGCTGAGCCTGGGCATCAAGGAGAGATCCATCGCGTTGACAGCATCGTAAAGCATGGCAAGCGTCTCCGGCACGGGAGATTTAAAATATTCCTCCAGGGCCAGCAAAAGTAAAGGCTGGCGGCAGGGTGTCAAAGGTTAGCATGTCTGTGCAAAGGAAAGGCTGAGGGGTGGAAGCTGGTTAATTACCTTGTAGATGTGCAAAAAAGGATGTCGGGTGCAAATAGCCATGGCTTTGACAATAGCACCTCGTTTCACCGATTTGTCGTGTTTGGTGTTGACCAAATTTAGCACATAGATCAATGGTGGCCCCTCGCCGCCCTCGGGCTCGCTGTCGGTAGAATCAACCTCATCCTCATCATCCCATTCCTCATCGTCGGCCCCATCATCCTCCTCATTATCCTCCTCTTCCTCATTGATTGTGCCTGCTGCCTTTTCTCGTCTCTTCCGGCGGCGACGCTGTCGTTCTTCTTTGGTCTTGCGTTCTTCATCCTCCTCCTCCTGGCTGGTGTCCTTGTGTAGGAAGAAGATGGTCCAATCCTGGTTACGTGCGTGAGCTTGGTCAGGCAGCATCAGCTCAGCCAGCATGTTTTCGTCTCCCGTAATGGCGACGGGATATTGGTGCTCCATAACCGGGCCTCGGTCGATATCGAAGGATGCGACAAGGATATACTCGACATGATTCTCGGTCGAGCCTCGCGGGAACTGCGAGCGAAGCTTCCTTTGGGGACGTGGAGGATCGGCATTTACACGGCGGGGCGCTGACAGAGACGAGTGATGCGATGACAAGCCGGTGGAAGGCGTCTTGGACTTGGAGCTGTGGTCGGAGATGCGGTCTGGGTTGAGACCGAGGGGCAACGGCGACCTCGAGGACGGAGGAGAGGCCTGGGACATCTGAGAGGTCGATCGCGATGAAGGAAAGGAAGCTAGGGAAGTGCGACGCTTCGGAACAGTCCCATTGGAAGTAGTGCCGCTGCCGTTGATACCGTTGACGATTGGGTTGGAGTTGATGTTGGAATTAGAATTGGGTGTCGGGGTCGGATCCGGATTGGCGGTGGTTGTCGCGGAGGAGGGATTGGTGTTGTAGCTCGAAGTCCGCGATGGGATGTGTGGGAGAGACTGGAACGAAGCCATGGCGGCAGCCAATGGCCAAGCCTGGACAGATGCAGACTCGGGCTGGCAGGCAGAAGCAAAGCCCCGCGCACTATCGGCAGCCTCGCAGGCTCCGGATTGGGTGCCGTTGCGTTGCGGTGTAAAGTCGTAATTCGGAGCAAAATCGTATGCTGCAATGGACGAGATATGCAACCGGATCCGGTCGCCAAACAGCGGTCACTCAGGCTCGCAAGGGTGATTTCGGCGGTGACGACGATTCACAGGAGTAACAGCTGAAACCGCAGCATGACACGCCCCTCAATAGGCCACCAGCCTTTTTTTAGACTTTTTCCGAGAGCAATTGGACAGTTACAAAACAAGAATCGCAGCGTGAACGAATTATCGTGTTGAGTAGGTAGCCGTCCAGCAGCAATCCATGCGCGCGCGTGGTGTGGTGCTTTCCCCCTCCTCGTCAACCCAAGCCCCTGAAAATGGTTCGGTGTCAGTTGGTGCTCTGTGCTGGAGCCCTCCCCTGTCACCCTCTATTGGAGTTGGGCGTTACAGTTGGCCAGGGGTGTTAGGTAGCCGCTGGGCGGGCCACTCTTCGGAGGCTCGACGGTGGGCATGGAGAGCCACTGGAGATTCGCCGGGATGGAGCTTTGGCCGACGTGCGGGAGCCACCGCAAGGCTTGCATTGCTCGGCAGCAGCATTGCAGCCATGTCACCATGCTCTACTGCGTTTGGACGCCGGGTTTACTGTCTAAGTGGCTAACTCGGCTCGCTCAGTGCTTTGGTACATTAGTGGAAGGGCTGGAGGGTGGGTGGAGGGCTAGAAGGGTCCTCCTGCCGGCAAGCCCCTAGCGCCATGCGAGCGCCATGCTAGATCGGACCTGGCTTGGCGCTCATGAGTGTTCCTCCCCGCCGTGTGTGGCGTTTGTGGCGAGTTCCCCTCCATTTAGTGGAGCATGTGTGGCTTAGATTGCACAAAACCTGTTGCACGCTAGAACACGATGACGATAACAAGAGAAGACAAATAAATGACTGAAGGGAAAAAGAAAACCCGCAATACTGACGCAACCAGGGCAAAAATGCAATCCATTGATAATAACATTGCTTCTTTTAAATCGCATGCTCTTCTCAAGTGGTTATGATAGATCTTCTGCTCTGAGTCCCCTGCCCTTGAACTTGGTGGGGCAGAGGAGCCCCATCCCCCCAGCTACCATATCTCCGCCCCCAGGGTTGTTTACTTTGTGCAAGCGAACACCCGTCTCAGTGCCAAACTCCCCAATGTGACGCAACCCATCGGCCATCACCACTTTACGTCTTGCTCCTGCTCGCACTGGACGCGCTTCCGTGCAAGACACTCCCCGTCTTGGCTGCTTAGACCGTCTTTTCCCTTCTCTCCACCTTCATCGTCATTGTTTATTTGCATCCTCGGCAAGGGGACCCACGTTCAAGACAATGGTACTAACCCCTTCATCAACCTTCAAACCTTGGCAAGCCGGTGTGCGAATGCTAACGCCGTCGTTTCCAGTCTGTTCCTTCCACATACAAACCCTCCCCCTTGGGTTACGGCTCGTCCCCTACCCGCAGTTCACCTTTCCGACGCGCAGAGTCTCCTGCTTCGCCCTCACCGCTTCGGCAAGTTAATACAACACCCAACGGATCGCCGACCAAGGCTGGACCTTTTGGCAGTGCGTCTTCCAGATTCGCCAGGCCAACAACACCAACGTCGCAGACAAGCTCCCAGCCCAGCTGGACACCCAAGCCTAAAACCCCTCAAGCACAAGACGACATGGCTTCGTCACCGAGGATGCTGCCTACCACGCCAACGCGAACACCAGGATCCAAGTCTTTGGGCCACGGCAGTGCTCTCTCGCAACTTCAACCCGCGCAAGTTCGAACACTGCGCGATAGCTTCCAAATTCTTGACCGGGACTGCGATGGCGTGGTAAATCGTGAGGATGTTGCCGACATGCTAAGCCAACTGGGTAAGAAATGGTATCGCAATAAGGACCAGTCCAACATTAACCTATGTAATTAGGCCTACCATCTGGTGCCTCAGATGTATCAAAGTTCTTTCCTCCATCCGCCCCTCAGACGATTGCCTTAGCAGCCTTTCTCAATTCGCTGGCCGATGGATTAGCGGCGCTTTCGCCAAGCGATGAACTTTTATCCGCGTTCTCAGCGTTCGATGACGATGACAGCGGTCAAGTAGATCTGTCAGAGTTACGACATGCCTTGCTCGAGACCGCACCAGAACCTGGCGAACGAGCATTGACCCCGGCGGAAGTGGACAAGATTATGAATGGATTCACCGGGCGAAGGGCTTTCAACCGAAATATGAATGCTCACCTCGGATCTAAGCGGGGTGAGGTGTTCAAGTACCAAGAGTTTGTCAACTCCATTATGGGCTCCAATAACAATGGCGACAGCAATTCAAACGAAAACCCGGAGGAGTAGGCTTCTGATACACTTTCATTATTGGGTCTTGTATATTACTAGGGCTGGCTGTGTTTGGGACTTGGTGGCTGGGATGAGAATGGGCAGCAGGCTTGCTCACTTGGAAATGGGAGTAATCACGAGGCAAAGTGACGATTTGACGATAATACATTGGGTTTCAATCAGCTCCGAGTGCACCTACAACGTCGGCTGATTGGCTGGTGAATGCTTCCTATAAGAAATCCCGTAGTCTTGCTCTTACTGCAAGCCAACGAGCAGTAATGACTGGCATGTAGCAGATTCTTTTCGACATGTCTCATCATTCATGGCTAGACCGGTCCTCCTAACCCTCATGAACGAGCGGCCTGTGTCGCATACATAGTGCGCGGGGTTGCAACCAGGCAGGCAGCCTATTTACGGCGTGGTAACACAGCATATCGGACGGTCCATCACGCCAATAGCAGCAGCCACCGAGAGGCATTGGAAAAAGAAAGAAAGAAATAGCAATAACAATAATAATAACTAAACGAATAGGAACGATGTAGCTATTAATTCGATTAGCCCGAAATGCGGTTGGTATTTAAACCAGGCCATCCGTCGTCCGTATTCCGTCGCTTCAGATCCTTGATCAGATCCGGATTTCTCTTGGACTTCGAACGCCTAGAGCATTTGACTGGTCCACCTGCCAGGCCCTTTTATTCTTGGCACAACCCTTCGATCCGTTTCGTGCTGCATGGTCTCTCTCGAATCGACCCCTCGCGAGGCTGACATCCAAGCCACCAAGAAGCAAGCAACCCCTCTCCATATCGACATATGGTAAAGGCCTTTGAGGAAACTAGACATTATTTCATATCTCTCATAGGATCTAAACAATTTTTTTTTTTAGTTACCCAAACCCCTTCTCGGTTGCAGAAACGCTCAATATCCGATTCCTTTGTCGCTCAAGTGCCGTGTCGAAATGGCAGGACCGTGGCCACAACCATGGCCAGAACCATGGGCAAGTTATACAGCATACGGGCCGCCGATTGTTGAGAGCTTTATCAATGCCAGGGCTTATGTACGGTCCCAATGTAGTCTATGCGGCTTCGAGTTTGAGCCGAGCGATGTGTGCATACCAAGTATCCCCCCCCCCCCTTTGCCAACGTATGCTTTTCGTCACTCCAACTAATGCCGTCGTGTCTATCGTTTACAGTCATCAAGTATCCCAAAACCTCTCACCTTGAAGCCGCACGACCCGTTACATTCCGCTCCATAACAGAGTTGGAAGCCGAGTACTACAAACGCTACTTCGTTCTGGCAACTCAATTCAGCCCGCTTGGCCTCGTCAACGTACAAGTAACTGTCCACGAGGACTGCTTCAACATATTTCTCTCAGGGTGCACGGTTGAGGATGTAGAGAGAACCACTTATTGGGTGGCTGAATTGACGCAGCCTTGGCCCGACATGCCGTCCCTTGAGCTCGATGCCGCCACGAGTATTTCTCGTGGCTTTGGGATCCTCTCGGAAACCTACTTGCCTCAGCTAGCATCCCTGCCGGCGGAAATTGCGAATCAGATCTACAATTACTCCCGCTCGCACATTACTTGGCGATATGCTACCGTCATAGACCGGGTTGAGCAACTGAATAAGAACAAAGACATGGGGCATCTCACGGTCCCTGTTTGCGAGATTCAGAAGTGGGTGCGGGGCAAAGAGCCGACTCTCTCTAAATTTCTCCAGAAGGGTATTATTCGTCTTACCATTGACTCTCTGGGGCTTAGAAAGATTGAAAGACTCACATCGAGGCCGCAGCACCAAGCCAAGTCCTTCTCGGACTTGGCTTTCATCCTCGATACTCCACGACGTTTCAGGAAGATGACGGTCGAGTTCAGGGTATGCCGAACCCCTTCTCACTGCTTGCTATACTGTACACTCAATACTAAGGCTGGATATGAATAGTATGGACTTGCCCACCTCAACAATCCTGGCCATCCACGTCTTTGTATCTGGGACAGGCCCTGTCCACCCCTGCTCCAAGAATGCAAGGGCTTCGCAAAGCCTAGTCGGTGCCTTCTCAACCGGATCACGACTATCGACCCAAAGAAATGTACCGGTATCACTGTTTACTTTCTCTATGGAGTATTAGCCATGCAAGCCCATACCACCAACGACCCAAAATTGCCCTCCCATTACAATCAAACCATTGGAAACAGTAGCTGTATTTATCTTCCTCTCCCACCAGGAGAAGAAATTCAAGCGGTTGGAGCTTGGATGACCCCAGGCAACCACAGTCATCCTACGGGTTATCGGTATTTTGTAAGCACTTTTAAGCTTGTTGAATGGCCTTTACAGTAGATCACTGACTCGTACAGTTTCGCATGAAGCTTGCCGGCGATATCAGTATCGGGATGTGGAACATACACCCCCCAAGAGGGCGTAAAACTGTCCTGGCGGCTGGTCCCAACATTACTTTAATCAACTATAAGAACACGCAAAATCGAGGTCTTATTGCAACTTGTGATCCTTTGGTCAGGAAACGTCGCATCCAATTTGAGGCTTCGCAACCAGCCTATTATCCGCCTTTGGATCACAGGAGTCACCCGGGCTTTTACTACTACGTAAACTATTCAACAGCACCGTTGAAAAATGTCACCAGGATCCGAATCTTTGTGCACGCATCACAAGAGCACTGCAACGGCATAATTTTTGATTACGCCAACGGCGCACAGCAAGCACTGGGCGAGTGCCGCTTCGGCATCGATCCCGTCACCACGACCATAAATCCCACGGCTATCCGGATATATGAACATTTGTTCTGTCCTTTGACGATCACCGCTTATACATCTACTGACATTATCCCAAACCCTTCCGAGGGTATATATCCGATGAGGGGAAGATTAGAATGCTGGTTCTGTGAGAGTTTGACAAAAATCGTATACGCGGCGTAAACTGGATGGATGGTGTGGGGAAACGAGGGCGAGCAAGCGGGGGTCTCCAGACCGCCTGGTTGGGAGAGATATTAGTCTGTGTCTTGTTTTGGGAATATCTAATATTTTTGTTCCGCTTAGCGAGAGGAGCAACATAGCTTTTCTGGCTTGGGCTGACGGACGGGGTGGCATCGGGCTCCATGGCTAAAATCTGTAAATGGCGTAAGCGGCCATCAATCTCACTCACGGACACGACGCTAGGGGTGTGCAATTACATTGCGGTCTCTTTTTTTAGCATGTTCCATTCCCTTCCAAGCTATAGTTGTCCCGGCCTATGTGATTAGGACGCGCGACGCCATTTTCTATTGCAAAACAAAAACAAAAACAAAACAAAACAAAGCAAAAAACAAACAAAAAAGCCTCCCGGTTGTCTCTTGACCTATACTCTAACTGCACAGCTATATATAACTTCATGGCATTTCCAGAACTAGGTGATAGGCCATGTTAGTGCTGAACAGAGGGCAGCGTAGTTAGCATCTGCCGGCGCTAGGCTGCGCCTTGTTGGATCAGGTATCCCTGCTCCCTGTCAGCTACATCCAGCAGCTGCACGGCGCACAGTCTACTTGTTCGGTTTGCATCAGACAAGTAAACGTTGATTGGCATTGACCACACTCTGCGACGTTCGTTGGGTGGCCGCTCCGCACGATGACTGTACGGCAATCCACATATCCGAGATGCACGCAAATTGGTTTGGTCAAGGGGAGGGGTTTCATGCTGCTTCTCCGACGTTATTGGACCGTTTTCGTCCCCCCTATATAGTTGAGTATCGTGCGCAGCCCAGTCCGTGGCATTAGCGATGACAGGGTTTCCAGGCTCAGCCTCTGTTGGGCTTCTGCTTATTCCCTTCTCAGGTTGATTGGCGTCAATATGAATAAAGCGCCCGCTTACATCTCGTCCTTGATCGAGATAGATTTCCTCTGGGCTTTTCCCTTTTTCTTTTAATAAAAAATAAAAACCTTTGTTCAAACGCTCCCAAGCCCGCCCGCACTTGCCCTCCTCACATATCCTTTCCCCCCATATTGGCTGGTATTATACGAATAATGACCAACATCGCTTTCTAAGAAAGTTCCGAAATTCCTACATGAGATCCCGATCCTATGAATCGTGACAACCCGTAGGCTGTCGCAAAATCGCCATGTCTTCAGTCATCAAGCCGTATCGGCTGCCGACACAGACCGCTTGGGCACCCCAAACCTCCCCGACTCCCCCGGCGCTGAATACCAGTGCTAGACGCAAGAATACCAAATACAAATTCCAAGGCAAGTACTTATTCCCCAGGGCGTGCTCGAATCACTCGCTGACTATATGTATTGCAGTAATTCCCGAGGCTCTCCTTGCAAGTCTTTCCCTCCCTACCGACGCCATCCCTCCAAGTCATGCCAGGAAACCAGAAAGGGACACATGCACTTGGATATTTAGACACCCAATATTCCGAACATGGCAAAAAGAAAGATACGGGCTGCTCTGGATTCGAGGGAGCTCGGGTTCAGGAAAGTCAACCCTCATGAAGCATCTCGCTTCTCAACCCACGGAGCCCGCATCTGCAGGCCCCAAAAACAGCAATACTGTCCACGTATCATTCTTTTTCAGAGCTACCGGCGATGGGCTTTATCGCTCACGCCTTGGATTCGCCAGGAGTATCCTCTGCCAACTCATCCGGCGATTTCCAGCGGTATTCGACCGACTAAAGCAGAGATTTGAGCAAATCCAGTGCTTGCTTCCGGTGGGACTGCATGTCCTTTGGGATGTGCAGGAACTGTTGGACGAAATTGCAAGATCGCTTCCTATCATCCTCAAAACGAACTCGGTACGCTTCGTCATTGACGGAATCGATCTCTGTGGTGAGGAAATAGCAAAGCAGCTATTGCAAGATTTACAAAAGCTCGTTGAAAAAACCTCAGTTATCAGCACCAAGATGAATAACTACAACAGCTTCAAGGTAATTGTATCTAGTGGATTAATAAAAGCGCAAGAACTCTTGCCGCTCAAAATCATCGCGATGAACGAGCAAAACCGAGCTGATATCGAAAAATTTATCCGACGGAGGCTCGCCAACGCTGATACACAAACTCAAGACTTTACCATATACCAATCCGCGGGGTCCTTTTTGGTGGCCCAACTACTTACTCAGAGCTTCAAGCTCTCGGGAGATCCGAGCATCTGGCGTAGGCGACAATCACAAAACTTCTTGTCGGGCGACCCGTTCGATCTACTGAGGAAACGCTTTCACGCAATGGCCCAGAGGAAGGGCCATAAGTTGTTTCTTTCATTACTGACTTGGGCCTGTTTCTCTGTTCGGCCACTCACCCTGTCCGAATTCAGAATAGTTGTCTGCACCAGTGCCGCAACCTCATTCCCTAGCATTCAGTGGCCCTTTCAGGCCGATGAATTTTCTCTCACGTGCAGCGACGATGACTTCGAGGCTTGGATTTCTACTCAATCCGGAGCGTTGTTGGAAGTTGCCGAGTATCAGGGGAAGAAGACAATCCAGCCTGTTCATGAACTAGTCCGGGAGTTTATCGTTTCCGAGGGACTGGAATTGCTAGCACCTGGATCGACTTTTGCGTACACCACAGAGGAATCAGTTGCCCAGATTCACTATTCGCTAGTACGATTCTGCGTTCAATACATAGCATTTACCACACAGGAGGCAGGCTGGGGAGCAGAGGTGAGTAAAAGACTTGAGTTCCAATTGCTGTCGTATGCCGGCTTGGCATGGACAAAGCATGCAGTTCTCAGCCGAGTCAAGGCCAAAAATGCAGCAGAGCTTCTGGAGCTTCTCAACTGGCCTGACAAGTCTGCCCTGGCAATATTCGGCAAGGTCACGACTCGGAAAGACGTTCATCTGAAACCCGAGCAGTCAGCATGCCCTTATGGCAAGCTCGATGGAATCAACTGGCTCCATTTGCTTGCTATGTATGGCCTAGATGATTTGTTAAAGGCCGCCCTTCGAAACGCAAGCATTGAGGAAATCGACTCTCGCGATTCGCTTGGAAGAACCCCCTTGTACGCTGCCGTCTGCTGTGGCCACGCAACCGCTGCCAAGATCCTGCTTGAGAAGGGTGCAGACGTTACCCTTGTGGTTGATGGACAATCCTTATTGCACATTGCTGCACTTCAGGGGCACATTATGGTTCAGAAATTGCTGTTGGCTCAGTCGCCCGAGCTCGTTTTTTCGATCAACGCGACAGGTCAAACCCCACTGTTCTCTGCCGTTCTTCGAGAACATGTCTCAAGCGTGATACTCCTCCTAAACAATCATTCAGAGGTCAACTCTTATGATGGGAGCGGCACCCCCATCTTGCTCCGCGCCGCGGCCTTGGGAAGTTTGCCCGTTGTCCATGCACTCCTTGACTCTGGAGCACTGATCGATCAGCAAGACCAGGGAGGCTTCACGGCCCTGCACGCCGCAGTCGCCAAGGCACACAACCCTGTCGTTCACCTCCTCCTCGACAAAGGTTGCACTGTTGATATCAAGGACAAGTTGGACAGAACACCCCTTCTGCTTAGTGTATTGAGGGCCAATGAAGGCGCAGTCAAATATCTCCTGGAAAAGCGGGCGGAAGCCAGCATCACAGACGACAAAGGGCGCGCGTTGTTATTAATTGCCATTGAGAAGGGCAGTGTTGCCGTGACAAAACTTCTACTGGATATTGGTTTCAACGTCAATCTAAAGGATAGCACTGGTCGAACCATGCTGATGATCGCCGTCTCCAAGTTGGAACGCAAACTTGTTAAGCTCCTATTGGAATACAAGGCCAGCATCACAGCTCGCGATCGAAGTGGAAACAGTGTCATATTTTATGCTACAAAGGTCTCGCAGGACGGACAGGCGTTATCCAAGGAACAGAAAGCCATTTGCACCGTACTTTTCGACAAATATAGTGAGACGGTCGTGACGTGGGATCCAGATTGGAAGCAGAGCCAGGCATTGTTCCTTGCATGCAGCGACAGCCAAGTACGGGCAAAAAAATCATTCGGAGAGATCCAGGCATATATCCCAAAGGATGGTCCAAATGGCATTCCATTCTTTAGCTCTCAACCCAAACCAGCTGGTGACGAACTCATGTTTGGGGGGGCCAACCAAAAGACAACTCCTCAAAAGAGGCAAATACCAGCCAGCCTCCAGCCAGCACGGATCGAAACGGAAGGTCTAGCTTCCCCAGTTGCCATACCGTCATTTCTTCTCCCAGGAGGCTCTGCGGATTCAAGAAGGCTTAGTCTCCAAGAACCCCAACGCTCAACCTCTAGTCGATCATCGCCGGCAAACCCGCAACACGGCCGAAGCATCTCAGAAACAACAGTGGTCAACTTCTCACAGGAACCGGGCCCAAGTTTCAAATTCCCCTCCTCAACTAATCAACATGGCACATCTACCTCGGGGCCCTCCACCAGAAAGGGAACGCCCGAGCCACACCCGTTGCAAAGACCAGGCGCCAACCTCCTAGGCCAGCCATATGCGAAACCATGCTCGTTACCATCATCTTTGAAGTCATCTCCCCTCATCAAACCGTATGATGAAAAGGCACTCAGTAATCTCCGTGAGATTGACCATTTCTCCATTGCCGCAAAGGACAAGACAGGCTCAAGACAGGGCCTGCACAATAATCAACAGCTCAACGCCCATTCAAACAAGGCAGGCATCCCGTCAGCACTCAAGCCAGGATCGACAATCCTCAATCCAGACTCTACGAAACCTGCGCCATACTCAGCTCCTACACACACAATAAAGCCTTATCCTGGGTCAACGCCGCCTAGAGGGTTTCCATTTTCTACCCCTCCGAAACCCGTTGCGGCAACAAATTTTGGTAAACCTCCAACTATCCCCCCGCTGAACCAGGGGCTGGGGCAATATCTCGGGGCAGGGACACAAGGCGGCCAGGGCTCCCAAACAACCACCATCAGTGAAGATTGGTTTTCAAAATTCGCCCAGGAGACTTCTGGAACTACCCAAAAGAAGGGCAAAAGCCCAGCACCGGCTCATCCGGTGGCCAAGGCCTTTCAAGTTCCGACGGCTCTCCAACCCGGTGGATATGCCGGTAGCCATGCTACTGAGACTTCTACCAAGGCTCCCAAGGCGAATTCCGAGGTGAAAAGGGCGGCGATTGCTGGCGGCGCTGGTGCTGCAGCTGGCCTCGCAGGTGGTCATCTTCTCCGCTCCGAGTTTCTCAGTTCGACGAGTGGGCATGAACACCACCAAACTATCCTGCATGATGAATTCATGGCTTCCCGGGAGGAGCACATTGATTACAGGTATCTTGATTCTGGTAACCGGGCGGGCGGCTCCGATTTCAAGCACGAGTCCAGCCACGAAGTCGGCCATGAGTCCAAACCTCTCCAAGAAGGGCGTATTTACCCCGGCGACTACTCAACCGCCCATTCGGCCCAGCTGCTAAGGACCGAGGACACCAATTCCGATCACTGGCTAAGCGATGGCGAGGAGGGCTATCAGGGCCTGAGCGACAATGACGCGGATCACGGCCACCAGCTTGTGGATTATTCTCCAGCAGACTATGGCGGGCATTGGGGCGGACCAGACGACGGGTCAGATGATGAGTACACAAGCCAGGTGTCATCCAGCGTCGATGAGGGCGAATACGCCGGAAGGTCAAGCACCTATTATGATTTCGAATATGAACACTACAAGGGGCCGCTGAACGAGGATGATAAGGGCAGCGAGCATGGCAGCAATAGCACCGAGAAAGGTCTTGGCAGCTACAAGGAAGCCCAGTATTCGTACCATGGCGGGCAGTTTGCAGCCAGATATAACGCCGGGAACGAGGGAGTAAATTACGAGGGTGCTCAATACTCTTACAGCAACAAATCCTACGGAGCGAAATACCAGGTGGAAGAAGAGAGCGATGCACAAGTAGCCGGTTTTGCAAGGGATCAATGGAATCGAGTATGAGGGGTGGTGACATCCAGACAATCAATAAAGAATAAAGATATTGGCAATGTAACCGCGAAATTCTGACAATTTGACATCAGTCCCAGCCCTATGGCTTTTCACATTTAACTATATCATTCATTTGGCCTTGTCAGTGAGCTAATGATGCTGATGAATATCTAGAATACGATACAATCTCTGGTCTGCTTCACACCCGACTCCTTTCGCTTACAACTCAAAATGCGATATGGAATGACTACTGCTTAAAGTTCCATTATGCTGTATCCCATGATTTATCCTTATCAATCTGCCCAGCTCGCCTCGCCGCCTCCAATGCATTCGTTACATAAACACGCCGTCGTCATTTCTCGTTAACAATTCCAATCCAGATGTTCTCTAGATATCTCATTCCAAGGTCTTCTCGACCTTGATAAGCACTGCACCCTGTGTCAGACAGCCTTGACAGTCCAGCAAATGAACAAAGCGGTATCCATTGCTCAGACGATCCAGCCGGACACATGCCCAAGCAGCAAGGTCGTCACGACCAATCTCATCATCTCGGATAGTGAAGCGAACCCAAGATAGTTCATCTACCACATGCGGGATAGTTGGGAATTCGAGACGCTCCCCAGCGAGGTCCGGGTCGCAGCCCTTGTGGGTTCGAGAGCGGACCTTGTACTCGCCCTCGCGCTCATGGCCGTCGTTGGGGATCTTTCCGCCTTCAAACTCTTCCGGACCTTCAATATGCAGTTCTACCTTGACGTAAGGTTCAAATCCCTTGGCCGACTTGTCACCGGGTGGTAGAGGAATGTTCTGGGCGGCGAGAACAGTGATGGTGAGCTTGAGTGATTTGCGGACAACAATGTTGGCCGATTGGTCATCTCCGTCCCGATCAGGGCGATAGCCTATAAGCAAGTTAGCAAAGTTGAAAAATCAGGCTTCATACAGATAAGTCGCATACCTTGAGGTTTGAGAACATAGCCTTGGGTGCCAGCAAACAGACCCTCATTTAGCATCATGCCCTCATCCCAGTTCTGCCAGTTTAGAGCAACGACCTGGATGCCTTTGCGCCAGAAGGGGGCAGGATCAAGGTTGGAGGAGCCGATTCGTAGACCCCAGGGATATGTTCGCATCAAAAAGTGGCGGTTGTGATTGAACAGCTCTGCGGCCTGCTTCTCGTGCACATCCGCCACCTTCTTCTCCGACAGTGAAAAGATATGCGTGGGCATTCCAGCCTCGGGTTGCGTCAAGCTCTTAAACGAGACGCCACGCGAGTAGAAGCCCATTCTGCTGAGCTCCTGGATAACCTTGGCGGGCTTCGCATTTGCTGCCTTGGAGCCAGCAGGCGCTGCAGCACGCTCTTCTTCGTCATCCGAAACCGGGGCTGCTTCGGATCCCGGAGGAACATACTTGACCTTGACAATGAGCTTTTTTCTGAGTTCTGCAGGGCTGGGCAGAACAGCGGGCTCCTCCTTTGGTTCCTCGATGAGTAGACTGCCCCAGACCTCCTTCATGATTCGGACCATGGCCTGTTGCTGTTCGGCACCGCAGTGGACTTCGAGTGAGACAATGACTGGGAGGTCGCTAACAACAAAGGCGCTCTCGCCGATGGCAACGCATACGTCACGGAAGGACACCTCCTTAGTCAGGGTGTAGCCGTGAAGTACGCGAGGCTCGACCACGGCGACTTCAGGCTCTTCAGCCGGACCTTTGTCGTTGATGTTGGTCCTGCCCAGCTTCTCCTTGAGCGCACTGAAGGTGCTTCGCTTCTTCTTCTTGCGGGTGACTTTCTTGACCTTTCCGCCTCCCTCGTCGCTGCTGCTGCTGCTCGTACCCTCAGCGTCAGACTCGTCGCCGTCCCAAACGTCAATCTCGATGCAGCGGCAGCCGCGCAGTAGAGTGTCCGTGTAAGGCTTGGTGGAGCTGGAGCTGGAGAGCTGGTTGCCCGTCAGGTAAGTATTGTGGCTGGAGTTGATGTAGTAGCTGGCCATCGGGTAGGTGAGGTCCTGGGGCTTTGGCGTTGCTGACGCAGCACCGTTGCGGGACTTCATCCAGGCCAGGAAGCCGTCGAGATCGAGGTGGTCGCGGGCCAGCAGCTCATCCACGGCAGGGGAGGCATCCTCGCGTTGTGTGGATTGGGCAAAGGAGCGGATCTGGGCGTTGCTCCATGTGTGGTCATCTCGGTCGGCGAGGGAGTAGTAGAGCTTCTCGAGGCGGTCCTGGATGTTTTGGTTGACTGTGGAAAGAGTACGAGCAAGTTCGCTGGCGCCGCCGCCGGCCTGGGGAACAGCGGAGGAGGGGTTGGTAGCCATGATGGTGGTGACGATGGCGGGGCAAGATGGGCATATAACCGGACAGAAATAGAGCAAGGACGGGCAGGGAGAGATTCAGATGCAGATGCGGAGAGGAAGCGAGGTTGAGGGCGTCGTGAATATGTAAATGGCAGACTCATTCACCCAGAAAGAAGAAGAAGAAAGTGTACGACTCTTGGTTGATACATGTCATGGCTTAGATGCTGCAGGCCAAGGGCGCACACGAGCCAAGCAATCATGGACCCCAACCCAGCTGAGCTGGCTCCAACAACGCCCCTCCTTGTCACCCCTTGTCACTCCTTATCCCTCTTTGTCCTTCTTTGTCCCTGCGTCTGACACGGCACCACGCCTCCGAATAAAAAATAGTGGACGGCGGTCCCGTTGTTCTAGATCCGAACAGGTAAAAATAGATCAAAACATTCACTCCAGACATCAACGACTCGGGTCTATTTTTCTGTCATTGGAAAAATAATAATAAAATGAAATAAATCTCCCCTTCGTATTAAGGAACCAGGTCCCACTAACCCCTCTCCACTTGCGCCTTTTCCCCTAAAACTACAGGGTAGTTTTCGATTTCTCGCTGTTTTTTTACCTGCCACACCTGAAGGGATCAACCTCTCTCATCCTTGTTTTGCCTCGTCATGAAACCTGCTCCAAATCCAATTGTCCCAGCCAGCGTCGTCATAAGCTTTCGAGTGCCAAGAAAGCCGTTCACCGCTCGTTTTTAAACACCTGTAACATTCCACCAGCTATACCATAGAGGCACTCTCTTGTTCGTGATGAATATTCATTTTATTGCCTGTCACTTGGCTCCAAGACTTGGGTATATATTCGCAATCCAAACAACCATTTTCTCATCGCCTCGAATCCTTGACTTGCTGTCTCCTCTCATGTCTCGCCTCAAGAAACTCCTCCAAATCCAAATGAACTCTCAGTCCCTTTGATGTCATTGTTTCAAACATACCCCTTAGCTGGGCCGATTCCATGTCTCGGTTTACCGTCAAAAACGCCTCCATCATGACATCTTTTGACCATGGACAATGTCTCAGCGCCCGGAACAAAACGTCTTTGGCGCTTCCCCGCAACTCCTTATGTGAACTGCAGAACTTGATGAAGAGAACCCACACGGGCACGTTGCACTTGCACGCGTCACTCCTCACCGCATACTCAAACGCTGCCTTTGTAGTATTCATATTACCCCGCTGCATCTCGTGCTGAATGGCAAACAGCCGGCTACTAACCCCATCATGCCCAGCCACTAGAACTCTCTCATCAATAAGTGACCGAAGCTCGTCAATAACACGAAGACTGGAGTCAGCCCACTCGAAGAGGGAAAGGAAGATGGTGTTGCGAGGAAAATAATTGATAATCCAGCTTAATTGCTCAAGCATGTACGCTCTTCGAAATGGCCTTGTGCATGTTAGCTTGGATTCCATGATTAACCACTAAATTTATACTTGCCCTCGAGTAGCATTTAGGTATAGTATCTTGGCAGCAAACTGTAGGCATTTCTCGTGAGCTTTTGACCTATCGTAGCCCCGTGCCTTAAACTCTGCGGATTGTACCCTAAATATCGACATGGCTGCGGAAATGTTCCCTTGGGTGGCAGACGCTGGTTCTGTACCACCATCTGCCGTCAGGTATGAGAGTAAACCCAGGCACTCGACATGAATTGCCGCTTCTTCAAGGTTTCCTACAGAGAGTGAATTCATAATATTGGATGAAAATGCTTGTTGGGCCTTCAGAATATGAGTTTGTGTAACACTGGCGTTTCCTATGTTTGACTTCAATGCATCATCTGCTGCCGAACACAACCTTTTGACGGCGGCTTCTTTTTGGCCAAGTTCAAGCTCAATCCATGACCAAAGTCGCCAGAGGAGAAAGCTATCCCCGTTTGATGACTTCCAAGATTGATTAGCATAATTCGATGAGAACGTATACCGTTGTCTTACCGTTGCGAGCTCTGTAGTTGACATAAGGACTTTTGTCGCCACAGAATAGTTGTCATTTGCGGCCTCTGCGAGGGCATAAGCACCATAGAGGCCCATATTAGAAGGATATTTTTTAAGGAGCGCTTTTGCTGGTTTTTTTATCACTGTGCCATTCTTCAATGCACACAGCCCCAAGTAGTACTGGGCCAGAGGCTGGATTCCAGCTGCATGAACCAGCTGCCTTGTGATGTTGATCGAAAGCTCCAGTCCAACCCGTTTGTTTTGATCCTTTATTGATACATAGGGAAACCAACGTGGACCTGCAAACAGCTCGTCAAGAGAACAGGCGGTGTGAGTTCCCACACGGTCAAAAGGTGGAAGTTTCCGTGGGATCTCTTCAGATAACGGGTCGGTCTCCGAGACTTTTTCATACGCCGGCAATTCTGCTCCAGTGGTCGGGCCTGCCAGATACTGATCGTGGTATGCGTCTTCTGTCCAGGTACTGGAGCTGAAGGCCGGGGGCAGTCGTGAGAATATTAGGAAGGCATCCACTAACTGCGGAACGAGCTCGGGTAGGACAGAATGAGGAATCACGAAAAGGAGCTGCTCAATATCTGAAAACATGACGACTCTAAACGGATCATCATCTGCCCCTTCATCCATGGTTCTACCCGGCAACTCGGCCCTCTCTGCCCGTCCGCGTTCGAGATTTGCCCAGACTTTGTAGTCGTCTCTGGATTGGCTCCCTCGATCACCTTCTTCGCGAACTGGCTCCGGAGGATCTCCTGCTCCGTCGCCTTCAACAAATGTAGCCCACCCCTGTGCATCGACCTCTCCAATTCTTGGGACCTCACTCTCCCAAAATTCCGAGAATTCCGAGAGTGCTTTCTCTGTACTGTCTGTGTGGGGAGGTCGAAAAAGGTTGAGCTCCAGGAGAGCCTGCCATGCTGCCACAGCGAGCTCTTTGTATCCGGAATCATACATGAATCGGGTAAGCCTCAAGAAAATGTAGATGGCTTCGCTCAGGTTCTCTTCCAGGGCCTCTGGATCTGGGCGTTGGATTGTTCGGTGAAGCCGTTCAATATGCATTTTCTTGGCCTCGTCATAGTGAAACGTCGCAATGTTAGACATGGCAAAGTCAAGATGTATTTTCCAAAGCAAGAAGCTGGATTCTTCATCTTTTGCCAAGCCTTCCCACTTCTTGGTGGCGGCTTTCCCGCTCCATACCTTAACCCCTTCGCGTACTAGAGGCACTAAAACCCGCAATCGGTCGTGGGGGTTCGTTACATTTTCCAGGGCGGATTCAAGCATAGAAAGCTTGATCTCGGCATAGCTATGTGCTTCGCTCTCCAAGGCCTTGTGGTCAATATCCTCTCCTGCTTTCAGTAGGGCATCTTGATGATTTGACAACTCCAACCAAGCATCGATATCGTGAGGATGGTTCTTGACTTGGCGTGAGAGTTGTATCGACTTCCACTTAAGTGGGTTGTCGCGTTCTGTGCCAACCACTTCAGCAAGCGACTCAGACTCGGAATCCGAATCGCTATCTGAATACTGGCGTGCCTTTACCTTGCCTTCAATTGACCGGTAATTGGGCTGTTCTTCATCTGAGGATTGCGAATCATTCTGATCACGTTTCCGCTTTTTAGATGTATTCAACGATAGGAAACCATCATCTTCAACATGGCTGTCAGTTTCTTTTGCCCGAATCCTTCTAGGAGTCGTGGTAACCCGCCAAGACTTTGAGCGTAGGCCGTCCCGGTCCTTGAAAGCAGACGATCCCTCACCCGGCATGCGAAGACTGAACTGGTCCCGAGGCCCATCCCGGTGTATAACTAGGCGCCCTGTGGTACCAAGAACCCTTCCGGATCCATGCCGATAATAAGGAGGGATCTGATACTTATCAGAGCCTCCATATCTCAGTATCAAAGGATCACCTTTGATGTCGATAAAATACAACTTGGAGGAGGAAGCGCCGTTGTCATCGCGCATGGGTTTAGGGGCTGGTGCCTGACGATCCGGTGTCCCTGATCGACTGGATGGCCTGGAAAGATCTTTTTTCCTGTGTCTGAGATCATCTCGGTGGCTCTTAAAGTGATGACGAACGCGTCGGCCATCAGAATCTCGGTCCTCCGAATGCCGGCTTCTTTTGTTCTTAGAGTCCTGATGCTGATATTTGTCGGCAGGCCTTGGGGTTTCCGGCTCCTTTGGCTTGAATGACGAGAACTTTGGTGCTTTTTTTTCTCTGGTTATTTCCTTGGCTTTGAAGGAAGAGAATTTGGGCACCGTCAACCTGGCTTCCTCAGGATTGGCGGACATGGTGGCGACGTCGAGATGATTGTCGGTGCAGGAAACTCTGCATTATAGCGTCGCGCTGGTGCCTGGTGGCCCAGTGCCGGCGTCTTGGCCTTGCCTACCTAGTTCAAATATCAGGCAATCAAGAAACTGGCCAAAGTCTTTTTCTTTTAATTACCTAGAGTGTCGATATGGTGGGGGTTGACTTGGTTGTTATGATGACGGCGGAATTAGCTATGGCTGTGGCTCAGGCGTGTCATCAGCTCTGTTGACAGTGCCCTTTGTAAATACACTGTGCTAATTACTGTACCATAGCACTAAAGGAACGAGCTTTCACAAAATATTCTCCTAGATTACTATATTAATGAACATTAATTATGTCACTCTAGCTGCTTAAATACTGTTGTATAGATTGGTAACTACCATACCTCCTCAGAGCATTGTCTTTGAATGCCTATCTGCCCACTTCAGCCTTGATGCCATTGTCACTTCGACGTCGGCAACTACGGCATCAGAGCCTACAAAGCAGCCTCACAGCAAGCCTCACAAGCCTTGCACGACATTCATCAAATTTACCAGTTGTACATAAGCGCTTGTCAGAAGCTTACTCCTCCGTCCTTGTGGCAGTAAGGCGGCTGACCACCACAATTTCCCAAGCTGTGTGTATCATGCCACATTCGTCCAATTACGACGCAACTTGCAAGATCTGGTCCCTGAAGTATTATACTTTCCGTATCAAGCGGTACGAGCAGAGTAAAAGCTGGTGCTTCGTTTCTTCACTCATCCATCTAGTTGAATTCAGGTGTAGTCTGTTCGTTAACCCTACATAGTGCAGTGCATGTGGCACAGCGGCCCCTGAACCACTAAATCGACGCGCCATGGCCTGTGTAGCCCGCACCCGCGTCCACTAGTGCCGTTGGTTCTGGAACAAGCATCAGCTCTTTGTGGCATTTTGTCTGCATGGGACGGAGAATAATTTAATCACCGTGGCGCATCTCCCACTCGACTAGACGTCCTCGCTCCCACAATGGAGTTGCCTTCGCAGACCGTCCTCTACCCTATCGCCATCGGCCTTGCGACATTGATCTTTGCTACAATCATCATGGGGTTCTTCGGCGGTAACAAGATGCCCGTTGAGGGCAAGGTACGTCCACGGCTCATTGAATCATGATGGCCGCCACCATACAAACCCCGCCATTGCCATTGCCATTGCCAGCGTCTGACACCACATCTACAGACAGTCCTGATTACCGGTGCCTCGGAGGGTATGGGGCTCAGCGTCGCCAAGCAACTCGCTGCCAAAGGTGCCAACATCATCCTCGTCTCCCGCAACGTGGGCAAGCTCGAGAACGCACTCACCGCCGTCCAGGTTCGACCCCATCCCGCGTGCTTTGCAAACTTAACCTTTCGATGCTGACGCTGGCTTAATTCATAGGCCGCAGCCAAGAACCCAGGTTCCCAGCGCTTCCACTACATCTCCGCCGACGTCTCCAAGCCCGATTATGCTAGCGCCCTCATCGCCGAGGCCATGAGCTGGAACCATGGCCAGTCTCCCGACATTGTGTGGTGCATTGCTGGCTTTGCTACCCCCTCATTGTTCATTGACATGGAAATGTCCTCGATGCGAAACCACATGGACATTAACTTCTACGGAACCGCTGAAATGTCACACACCATCCTTCGCGAATGGCTTGCTCCGGAAGCTCCTGTCAAGGAGGAGCCCAAGCACCTCATCATGACGTCCAGCGTCGTCGCCTTCTACACCATCCCCGGATACGCTCCCTACGCTCCGTCCAAGTGGGCCATCCGAGGCCTTGCTGATACCATCTCCCAAGAGGTTATGATGTACCCTCAAAACGTAAAGGTTCATGTCGTCCACCCTGGCACCATCCTTTCTCCCGGCCTCGTCAACGAGAACGCCCATAAGCCAGATATTACAAAGATTCTCGAGGAAAGCGACCCAGAGCAGGAGCCTGAGGAAGTAGCCAAGAAGGCCATTGAAGGACTCGAGAGGGGAGAGTACTTTGTGACCGTGGCATGGCTCGGCACCCTGATGAAATGGGGCGTCCTGGGCGGTTCGTTCCGCAACAATTGGATCATAGATATTCTCGGTGCATGGGTCGTCCAAATCATTTGGATCTTTGTCCAGCTCGACCTTCACAGCAAAATCAGAAACTACGGCAAGAAGCACGGTCATCCCAGTACTTATAACAATAAGAATAGTTCTGCATGATGCTCCCTTGGAGTCATGCATCAAAAGGGGCAGTGCCTCATACCAAAGATACCCTAATAATTAATAAATTTTTGCAATTCCAGTCTATTCTTTTTACATTGGCACAATTGGGTATTTATCCGTATATCCATTCCGTAGAGGCTTACACGCCACTCCATTTTCCAAATTTGGTGTATCGCTTGTACATCTCCCGTAGGATCGCTCTTCCACTTCCATCCATACCATCGTTTAGGATTTTCCTCACTTCTGGTGGTGTAATATCAAACACCGAGTTCATACCAGGTTCCAATGCCTCCCTCACTGCTCGCGGCACATCAGCTCCTAGTTGCAGCTTGACATACTGCATCAGTACCAGATACATGTGTCGACCAGCAGAACGTTTGGCAGCATCCGTTGCCGAGTCCAGTGTTCTCTGGTGTTGTGAGCGTGAGAGAGCGCCAGCAGTAGGCTCGCAGATGAGTGTGACCAGTCGTGTATAGAGATGTGCCCTCGACTCCTGAACTCCTTGGTCATTGGGTTCGGAGGCGGCCTGGTTGAGAATAAGAGTTCGCAGCAGATTTTGCATCGTTGTCAAGAGCAAGTGGTGATGACCTTCCAGTCGGAGTCGGTGCTTCTTGATAATAACTTCAACCAGCTTACACAACCAGGCGTAAGGTACAGGTGCCCGGCCACCCTGTTCAGAAGCGCTAAGGTTACAAACCGTACTCAAGGTAAGTTCGACATTCCATTGAGTCATGGATTGTGGTTTCTTCTCGAGGATGGTATAAAGGATTCGACAGGTTCGTGTAGCAATAGACGGCGACTTAGCCAATGATAGCGAAGAGATGAGCTCTCCATGGACGTTCGCGAGGCCAAAAGTGTCACCTTTGCCTTGTAAATCGGAGCATTCTGTTCGTTGTTGTAAGCAATAAGTTAAAATCACACAAAGGCAGATTATTACCTAGCAATTGGTTCACAACCGTTTGAATAGCCGATGCTTGACCACTTGAGTCTGAACCTTGAGTAAATGCTGTCACCAAGTCCTTTAGGTACACCACCTTGGCAGCTGTATCCATTGCTCGAGTCACTGAAACGACATTGCTTGTCAGGAGAGATTCTCTAAACTTTGACGGCAAATCGTCCAGGCTCTGAAAAGTTGTTGGTCGGGCTTCCTCCATCAGTGGCGAAAAGTACGTTCTGAGGAAAGTCTGCATCTTCCACCCTCGCAAGTCACCGGATTCCATAGCCGCATGGCTTCGTTTCTCAGCCTTTCGGACCTCGGACTGCTTCAGCCGAGATGCCCCATCAAGGGAGTCGAGAGCTTCGGCAGCATCTACAGCGGCTAAAAGCCGCAGATCTTCCATGGTGTCATGTCCATCATAGGCCTTCTTTTCGTTAATGAAGTAGCATGTGGCAGCCACTACACACCTTACAAGCGCATTTTTGGCGCTTTCCGGGAGTGAAGCGAGGTCGGGATGGCTTCGGCAATTTGGTGATCTTGTTACTTCAACCACCAATGCTTTTAACAATGTAAGACGGAAAGGAGACAAGTCTTCAGCATTCTCACAGTCTAAGATAAACTCCCGACTCCCCTTGAAATACTCGAGACTTCGGTCGTCAATATGCTCTGCCATTTGGCGGATCGTGACAGATGCTATTGCAAAGAATGCCGTAATAAGGTCGCTCAAAGTACCGTCATCGGTCGAGGTTGAAGATGGCAGATCTGACATTGCATCGGCAACTTCAACATTGTTAGAGAACTGCATCCCTTCATAAAAGGTTGACCGGCTCATGAGCTTGGTTGACAAGCCTAAAATCAGTTTCCAGCCATCAACAGGCACACGCTTCTTGGCGTTCGCTCTATGCATGTTCAAAAGCTTCATAATGCGCTCACGCTGCGGACGAGTGATGGCATCAGTTGGAATGCTACTCAAGCTTCGGATCCATACCTGACTAGCCTCGGCGGGCCAGCGCTTTTCTTTTCCATCCTCTTCTAATGTCCGAGTTAAACGGTTGATAATATCTTCGACCAACTTCACGTCATTCAGGTTATTTTCGTTGCCTAGTAATGTTTTCCAAATCGTCTCCAGTTGTACAGTCTGGCTACTTGGGATTTCTAAAGCATTCTGTACCGTTTTCGGGATCGCACTCTTTTGACCATAAAATAGTCGATTGAGTCGGCTTGAGCCACGCAAGAACCAAGCCAGATAGTGTTCCAAGGCAGCGTCTTCAAGATAACTGGGCTCCGCTTCCAGGTCGAGATATTTCGACAAATCCTTGTCTTTGACAGCGCCGGAGGTGACCAGTTCCGCAGCGAGGCGAATGGTAAAACCCTCAACCAGGTCAACAGGTTCGGAAATGCGGTCGTCATCTGGGTTCATCGAAATCCATGCTTGACAAGAACACTTAAAAGCTTCGAACGTTTCTCGGGATGAAATGGGTGCTTCAGCTAGAATCTTTGACAATTGCTCTTTGATAGTAACCCAAATCTCCGACCTGTCCTGGGAAACAACCCAAGAGAGCGTCTTGGACACAACACCCCATTTGAGGGCCGTCAGGGTCGATGAAGACTTGGAAATATCCTTGACCAGGTCGAAAAGCTTCCTTCCTGCAGCATCGCTGTATGTCTCGGTCTGAATTCCTTGGGCAATTGAATTTAGGAAAAGACAAAGAGCACGCGGGTGCGACTTTTCGGTTTCTGCCCATTGCAGGACGTCAAGGAGTTGCTGGTGTGACATTTCCTTCTCAATCAAGGCACTGAAGAAGTCATCTCCGTATTTTCTTGATCCCACCAGAAGCCATGGGGAGGATTTTGACTTTTGCTTCTCAACCTTGCAAAGTTGTTGAAACCACAGCTTTAAGAAACTGGGGAAGTCTCGTCCAGTTCTGAACCCTTGCGCGATAACACCAATCACCCTTGACACTGCTTTCATCTCGACATCATCAAGGTCTTCCGTCGTACTCAGCTTGCATACTTCGTTGAGCAAGTTCGCTCCATCTTCGGAAAGTTGGAAAACATCAGCATCGCAACTGGAAACATCTGCAAGCAAGCTCCAATTTGTACTCTTTTCATTCAGAGCATACTCGCGACAAATGAAACGAAGGTCGTCGTTATCGACAAGCATAGAGCGTTTGGCCGCGCACTCAAGGACGATTTGTATGAGTTTATCCCGATCGTCCTGTACGCGGATCGAGGCCTCCACGGCTTTAAAGACCTGTTTCATCCAGTCACCGTTGCTTTTCCGCAATGCTCCCTCACCCAAATAGTCAATGACTCCAGAAGCAAAAAAGTAAAGGGCCGGTGCGGTGGTGCTGCTTTCCTTGCCTGTAACTCCAAGAGCAGTGGTGATAGCGTCAAAGTTTTGTCGAGCGATGAACACTGCTCGAGCTGGAAAAATTAGGTTGCGGTGCATCAATTTCTGAACATCGAGTAACCATTTTAGCCGAAGCGCCTCACTAATGTTAAGATCTTGGTTCTCCGAAATCCCTTCCAGCTTGCTGAGGATTGTTGCGCAAGGGTGATATAAGTGTGTCGCAACGTCAATTATGTCGTCGTCGCCTTGGAGATGGAGATCCCAAATTGAGGATATGGTCTCAATCCACGTCTCGCGTTCTTCGTCTCGGTCGGAATCTTGACTTTTCAATGCCCCGTCGCAAACGGCGAGTCCCAGAGAAGCCAACGCCGCCGCCTCCACTGCCGTCATACAAAACAGTGACCGGATGTGCTCGGCACCAATTCGATCATGCGATGACTGGGTGACCGTCGAATCAAGCCGACATAGCAGGCCTTTGAGGGCATTGAATAGGGCATCACCAGTCATCAAGCACCCATCTTGGTCCTTCAACTCGTCAAGAACATAGGCCTTCGTCGTTGATCTCTTTCGTTTTGATAAGCCTCCTAAAGGTGATTCTGTAGATGGCTGCGAAATGTCTTTAAGTGTCTGTTGAAGCACCACAATGAAACGACGGTCAGCCAAAGATTTTGCCAGCGAAAACAACGGGATCCGTTGGAAAACGCATTCCAAAATGGTCCAGGTCGTAGGCCATCTCCTAATCGTTTCAGCATCCGCTGATGTGCCGTTCATCGATTTCAATAACCATCTCAGGCTGCTCTCCTCTGCGGCGTGAAATTTTCCATTACGCGAAGCGGCCAATTTCTTCCATAGATTTTCCAAGTTTCCTCCATTTTCTCCAGGACCATTTTGGTCAAGGCCTCTCACAGTCTTGATTAGATCTAACTTATCCTTGTCACGTGTAAGCTTCACAATACTCCAGTTTCGCATGAAACCACTTACCTGAGGTTGGATGCTCTCATCAGATGGCCTATCCGTCATTACCACGTCCATGGCGACCGATTTTTATTTCAGAAATTGGCCGTGTAGACGAATAACAAACGAATTGGCTTTACGACTCTGCCTGTGATGCAACTCACGGCTTAACTCTGGCGCCGCCAAAATTTCCAAATTTCTGCCAGCGCGCTAAACCTTACCCGGCCACCGCCTTGGTGTACACCAGCCGATTAATCCTCGTGAGATTGACATCAAGCCTACCCGAATACAAGCTCGCCGTAGCTCCGTACTTCACTCCCTCGTCCGGTTGTCCGCCTTCACGTAGGTCAATCCCTTCCACGAGTCGCAGATTCAGCCATTGAAACTAACGCGCCAACGTCTAGTACATTCACAATGGCCGAAGCCCCCGTCGTCACTCGCCCTCCCCCGAGCGCCATTTCCAGGCCCCTCAGCGAATCGCTGCTCAATGAGAAGGTATAGATCAGCATCCGGAAAATGCGGTATGCAATGGATCTTGATAGATGCTAATTGAATGTTCAGTGGGATCGCTGCCTCTCCAACCTCCTCGTCAAGTCGACCCTCGGCCTGGGATTCGGTGTCGTCTTCTCCGTCCTCGTGTTCAAGCGAAGAGCATGGCCCGCATTTGTCGGTGTTGGTTTCGGTGCCGGTCGAGCCTATGAGGAGTGCAACAACAGCCTCAAGCAGGCTGCACGTGAGCTGAAGAAGTAGGCTTAATCGAACGGTTGGAGCAGTGTGGGAATTGAAGGGGACGAGCGAGATTTCCGCCGTACAAAACACGACAGACGGCATGGCGAAGAGTTAGAAGGGCGAGTCAAAACGCTGCGCCGCGGGCTTCCAAAAGAGCCTATGTCAGAGTAGGATGGTTCTCAGATTCAATAGAAGTTCTTATGTACAATACTTTGAATTTTCTATCTTCCTCAACATGACCGTGCCAGCTCAGGAAACAAATGTCAACCCACAGCAGAACCCCATCCAAACATTAAATCTCCAAGCTATTCCATGATTCCTCCCCGGCTGGCATGTTAAGTCTGGCTCTCTCTTGGTAAGACCATCCTTTCGCACGGTTGCGAAGGCCAAATAGTTTCAAGGATATGCAACAAGTTCGATACCTCTCCAATCCAAAGCTTACCTCAAGAGAAGCCGACTAGAGTGTGACCTGACAAAAACGCACAACTTTTTCTAGCGCCTAGTTACTACCTAAATACTACCTCTTCGTACTACCACTTCATTACAGGACACGTTACAGCGAATTTCCCTGCTCCTCTCATTAAAGAACGTTGTATTTCACTCCTACACCACTCATGTAGCATAATTTAGACTTCACAGTCGGGCCACATATATCCCATAGTTACATCTCAAATGCAATGTAGCAACGATAACGCCATCCTAGCTTGCGAGCTGGAACACTACACGACATAACAATGCCTAAACTTGGCCGATGCTCTTACAGAAGCGGCGCCATTTCTTTTCCGAATTGAATTGACAAATGTGAGCCTACAAACTCCGAGCCTAATATGTCCGCTTCGCCATCCTTCATTAATCCAGGCATCTTTCCTTACGCCATAAAAGAGAAAACCTCATACTCTACTTCTTTTCCGCCAATTCCCAGTCGCTCATTTTATCGAGGCCATGGCTCAGGTTTTGGTAGTCGTAGAATGTGCGGTGCATTAATCCGACATCGACCAGTTTACTTTCCGTACACTAGAAACAATCAGTTACAATCCAATCAGAGAGGTCCTGGCTCTGCGGCAACATGTTCCCGTGCAAAAAAAACAATGGGGTTCACGGCAAAACATGTTTCACTGCTTGTTTCTGTGACATTTCCTGGCTGGGGAATGGGGGCAAAGACATACAAGGGTCAATAGGGTGTCCCTTTGAAGAACCGTTGTTGCCAGGATCGCTGTCCTTGTTGGCGTTGACAACGGTGCGAGTAATTGCGGCCATTTTCTTTAATCGATGAAGAGCTTATTGGGGGGTTCAAGTGGGGGATGAAGTTGTTGAGGTTCAGATGATCACCAAGTTCTAGAAGAAAATAAATAACAAAAACTAGGGATAGGAGTATTATTCGAAGCCTTTCTGAGTGTGTTGTAAATCCAGAAGAGTCATTTCATCTGCGTGGGCAATTTCGTGTCTTATAGTCGGAAGGCCGCCCATCTATGTCAAATTTCCCAGGTTTTGAATGTTCAACAAAAGCATAGAAACCTAAACACACAAACACACAAACACAACCTCTCTACACATCTGACTAGCTTTGTGAGTCTAGTGGCGTCACAGTCAAGTTCATTTTTACAGTTCAACGGGCCCGTGTTGCTCATACAAGCTATCCTCGTCAGCTTGAACAAGGTGCGTGGGTTGAACTACATAGCCCCAGCTATAAAAATTTTAAACCTCAGATATGACACAAAAGTGTGAGGATGGAACAAAACTTCATGTCACAGATGGGGGCCGCCTAATAATTATTGTGGAAGGCGTGTGCGTTGGCGAACCGTTGGCGAACCGTTTGTGGCGTTGACGAACAGAAGGCCCATTGAATTATGAGCCAAGTTTTGGGTAGCATCTCGGCTCTTTTGCATATTGAGCCACATCAGTGTAATTCAACCGCATCTAAGCCTCAAGTTGGACAACTTGGATTGCAAGGCAACAGAGACAAGGGCGGGCAATGACTGTCATAACGCCGAGTCTGCTCAAGCAGCACATTTCCGACTAAGAAACCAGCCGATGCCTCGAGCCGTACAAAAGAACCTAGCTCATCAACACCAGGGTGTCGCGTCAATATTTTTGTCCCAATATTACACGACATCGGGCCAAAGCATAGTCGATTTCGTCGTCCTATTTCCTGGGGTCGAAGCGGCTATGTCAACTCGCCATAAACACAACACACAAAATGACCACTCGCCTAAAAAGCTCGCTGCCTAGCTGTCACTCAGCCAAGTCTCCGCAAATAGCAACACCAGTCAATGCTGTTTCATAAAGTGGTGATGCGTGAACGCGAAATTGTGCGTACAACGAAGAGACCATATACGAACAACATCGCTCGAGGGGTTTGCGTAAGTCGGGTTGCCAAGTGCCCGCAACCTTCTTCAGGGTGCACAATTACTACTTCTAAACCACCCATTTACCAATTTCCGATAGGAGTAAAGCTCTACTATGTAGCTACGTCGTATGATGATTGAACCAAGATGTCGGAAATCCAACACCGCTCAGCAAGACAGGTTGCATCTTGCCGCAAAATAAGACGATGTAACACGTCCAGGGTGGGAAATACGTTGCTCTAGCATGCAATATGACCGACAAGAAGTGGACGAATCCTCATCGGTTGATTTATGATGCAGGTATGTGTAAAGATCAGAAAATAGGAATCCTTCTAGTGCCTCCACCGTTATGAGAAAATAGCAATATCACGTGATTATGTCGGCTCGCATCCACTGTTCCCAGCCTCTCGCTTAGTGGGCCCTTTATTAAGAGTTTTTTTCCTCCTCTACATCTTTCTTTAACCAACATCTCTCACACTCTTGATTCTATCCTCCGGCAGCTACTCAAGAATGCTTCGCTATGGAAAACGGACATACCGTGGCAATATTGCAAAAGGCATCGCCGAACGGTAGCAACACTCCAACAGTGGTTCGACGACTGATATTCGAGTCGGAGACGGCCAGCGATGGCTGTTCCTCAACACGTCATGTCGTGATGCACGAGACGTGAGCGAACCCGGCATGTCGTTGCACCGGTCGGAAGGCATTGATGCTGAGACCCAATTGCTGTTTTCAGTGCCGTGAGCGCATATTCCACAGTGGCAAGGGTACAAGTGTTCCTAAGCCGGGTAAGACAAGTCTTCAAGACGCACAAAACAAAGCCCGCCCCGGCGGCACCCACGAATTGCCTACACCTCGCGTTTTCAATACGCAAGTGTGTCAACTTTATTTTTATCGTTCGATGTGGGAGAACAATCAGAGGTCTAGACAACCAGTCCGCTCCACCCTGCTGTTATAGAATCAAATGTAACAACAGGACTAAAATCGGGCAAACATTCTTTCCAGTCAAATATGTATATATGTCTCGCATTGATGATACCAAATACAATCAATTTTCCAAGTACCCAAACGCTGTTGTCCTCATCGTGGCCTCGTCATCCTGTCTTTTTATAGGGGTATCCATGTTCGCCGCCGCTCCGAAACTTCCATTACCATATCGTTGCAAACTCGTTGCCTTATTTCCGAACCAAATCCCAAGTGAAATGTTGGAACAGAGAGAGCTCCTAGCTAGAGTCACCCCAAATGACTGTATCATCCATAAAGGACTTCAGGAATCTCGCCACAAGACGGCCAGTGTAGTACAGCTGCGGATCCCTCGGGAAAGGATGCTCTTCTTGGTTGGGCGGGATAGCGTCCCAGCACAGGTAATCGATGTCTTGCCCTGTAGCAAAAGCAGGTTAGAATTGTTGGTCCTATCAGATTTCGTAGTACACTTACAAAGGTCTCCGTAGAAGAATTCTCTCAGCTCCGTTACCAGGTTGATCGCCGGCTGATCCAGCTCGCCTTGTTCAATAAAACTATTGTCGAACAGGGGATTGAAGCTCTTCGCGTTGGCCTCCTTGGTATGCGTCTGATAAACTTGGTGGAACTGGTACGCAAACTGCTTGAATGGCATGTTCTCAACCTCCTTACATGTGCCGAGTGCGACGCTTCTCTGGTACTCTGGACGGGATCCATTCCTCATGTTAATCTCGTTCCCGGAGATGACAAAGACGTCGGCAGCTGTCTCTATGGCCTCCATGAATAGACATAGCACAAGGAACGCAGCCAAGCAAGGCGCCCACTCCCGTCTAGATTTGGGTTTCAGCGATTTGGAGAATAGCTCAAAAAGCTGCGTCGTCTCCCGCATCATCATTTCATCAATGATGGACTTGACTTGCCTGGCCAGAACTCGGGGCGTGAGTTGGTTGGCATTCTGAGGAATCATGCCCGTAGCCTGAAGCGAGGTAACGCATCCAGAAGTGAGACAGAGGTGGCGAGTCATTATGTAGTGCATGCAGTAGATAGAGAGGGCCCGCTTAACAATCAAGGAATCAGACTCTTGAGCATAGCGTTGGATAACGCTGAGGAGCCTCCTGGGCAGATCGATGTGTCTAAAGGAGTCCGTGACCTGGTTTGCGAAAGCAGGCTCGGCCACGACGTCCTGCACATACTTCTTGGTACGTTTCTTAAGCGCGTCCCTTTCGGAGTTGTCTTTAAACTCTAGACCAATGGCCGCGGATCCATTAGACTGAAGATTCATTCGGTTTGAGCTGCCAGTCAGGTGCCAGTGCTGCAAGACATCACAGGTCTTGGGAGTAAAAAACTTGGCCTCCACTGAAAGAACCGTTGAGAACAGAGGCCCAGAGAAGAGCTGGACGGAGCAGGTCTGCTTGATACCGTCGACTACGAACCCTTCAATGTTGTCGGTGATAAATTTGTTCATTTCATCCTTGCGGAAGTGTCCACGGATGAAATCTGGGAACAGGGTTGGGATAAAGTCGGCAAACTGCCAGCAAACAACTTGGGGAACTTGAATCATGAGCTTTTTGCAGCTCTTGCAAGGGCGTTCCTTGTCACACTTGACCTTTCGGCTATGGCAGCAGAAGCATGCGCCAAGTCGGCGAACCTGAAGGGCACTCTCCTTGGTAGCGTTCGCCAACGGGCCCTTGCGACCTCGCTGGCTCGTCCTCATGGCCTCGAAACATTCGAATGGGTTCGGCCGGCCAGCGTGGGCAGAAATTGAATTCGGTGTAACAATGACAAACTTGCCCGACTGTTCTGTTTTTTTCTTTTCCACTTTTCCTGTCTTGACCTTGCGGATCTGGGCGGGCGGAGACCTACTCCCGCCAGGGCTGGCTCTGGAGCTGGGTGAAGAGGTACTATGTGAATACATGCTCTTTGGCGACGAGCTAGAGAAGTCATCCATGACCAGGATGTTTTGGTCGGCTGCCCGGGGATTTGCAGGGTTCCACGGCGGGACGTTGGGGTCAGCCTGGAAGGGCTGTGGGATGTTCAAGTCAATCTGAGAGAGCTGAGGCATGTCGGATTGGAAAGTGGTCATGAACGGAGCCATCTCTGCTTCATCGTCAGCACCCTGGGACGAATGAGACCCTGTCCTCTGAGTTCCTAGCATACCATTAAACTCATCCGGGGATAACTGGTTCGAGTCTTGCTGTTGGAAGAGGTATTGCTGAGGGGTCATGAATCCAGGGGCTGGGCCAAAAGTTCCGTCTGTGGCCACTTGCATTGATGCGGCCGGAGCGAAGACATCGGAGCTTCCTTGGTCGGACTGGGGAGGGAAGGCAGCGTTGCTGGAGAAGAAGCTCGACTGGTCCATCTCACCCAGCAGGAGCGGTGATGCAGCCGGAGCCGATGGCGATGGTGTGTTTCCAGGGACATTTCCGATGACGGTAAAGCCATTCAGGCTGCCACTCGCGGGGTCAGATAGGAAGCCGATGGATGAAGGCGTTGAGCCGGCCGTGTAGTCAATGTACTGCCATGAATCGTCGGTTTCGGCGGCAGAATCAAAGTCGTAATGTGACCCATTCGGGGACCGTGATGTGACAGAGGCCATGGCGAAGGTGGTTCCAGTAATATTACCTAACTTTGTGGGATACAGACAAGATGGCGGGGTGGTCCGATGCCAGTGAGATGCGATTTATCGTCGGGATAAATCCGAAGGTCTTCGAGACGATAAAGCAGTTGGAACTGGATATAGGTATATTAAACCTGGTTGCTGGTGGACATGCGACCAGCTTTCGTGGGTGCGATACTGGGCCTGTCACTGTCGCAAGTGCATGGAGTTCAAGCTGGCGCCCAGTGTGTCGCATCGGCAGAGGGCGGGCGGCGGAAATCACGGAGGGGCAATCGCAGGAATCGGCAGCGAGTAACTGGGGATGATGGATGAGGGACTACAATGGGGCATGTCTGGGGCATTTCTGTTTTAAGAGGCGAAAAGCTGAACTCATCAGGATCACTCTCGGTGACGCTCTTGGTTGATCGGTGCTGAAAGCTGCCGCTAAGCCCAAAGGGAGACCGAATGAGGCGTTTCGACTACACATCGAGCCTCATCCAATCAATTTGCACATGTTCCCGCTATTCCAATTTTAGACAGCCCACAAATACACATAAGTGTTCATAAATGACCTATTGGAATTGTGCTGCGGATAATCCAAGGTTGTGCAAGCACCGATATCAACCGGATCATAGCGCATTTGCAATAATGAATTATTCATATGATGTCTATCGTGTTTCAATGCAGATCAGAACACAAACTTGAGAAGGCCTCAAATATATGTTGTGGCACTTGCAAGAATACCAGTCATTTACAGGTTTATTGTGAATTTTTTTAAGACTTAATGCTGTGTAATAAATCCTATTACACTCAGACATTCGCTCTCTTGTTTAGTCTGCAACCTACCCTAGATGAGAGACCCACGAGGCTACGATCCAGCAGAGCTTGGGATACATAATTTTCATTACGTGTTCTCGACGACCACAGGAAAAGGTCCTATGGTCTAACGGTTATGACTGTGGATTTTGATTCCACCAGCGGGGGTTCGACTCCCCCTAGGACCTTGTTTTTTGATGCGATTCGCGACGTTGAATTGATTGCGTTTGGAAAATACGGTCGGCCCCAAGGGTCGAAATATTTGTTGGAATTTGCATTTCCCATCGACTGGAGGTTTTTTTTTTTTTTTTTGGGGTGGCTGCAGGACCAATGTATGTTTAGCATTACACTGCATCACATGTACAAATGAAATAGAGACCTGGACTGTCAGAAATATGGAATATCTCTACTACCAATAAACTGCGATACTGGCTCTATTATGTCCAAACGGTCCAATACCGACGACTATTCTGCCATTGAACTGTGGTGCTTCTGCCCGTCGTTCTCTCCAATAACCTCCTCCCACCACTTCAATCACACGGGAGTATAGTTAATACCGCACTGCCAATCAGAAAGACATTGTTGGTCACAGCAAGAAGACATGTATTTGCGGAAAAAATCTCGGCTTTTCTTCACTCTCAAGGCTTCAATCTCATCAAATTTAGCCGGCTTGCTCATCATACTAATCCTACACCGGGCTGAAGCAAATGAAGCGAGCTGCGCTACCACAAGACAAATGGACCATCCCTCCCTCATACGGCTACCCCAGAACCTCCCGTTTATCCCATTGCCCAATCCCAACCTCGTTGATTCCCAACGCCACTGGTGGACACGACATTTGACATGGCCTATCGTGTACCTCACCAACACAGGCCCTAACCAAATATTGGATGGTCGTGAGCAATTTTCTTTCTCTCGAGTGCTGTGAGAGGTTTGTTGGTAAAAAGTAAATGCTGCAAAACTAGTGCTCAAGACAACAAAGCATGTTCGCTAAAAAGCACAGAAAACAACGCAACAAATTCCAACTCCCAGCACGCTCCAAATGATGGCTTCCCTCCCCAATTATGGGTCCGTATTTTTTGGTCATCAGCCATTACCCGGCATGCATGCCATCCCAATCATAAAACAAAAACATTATCATTCAAATCCAACATCGTCATGCCGCCAACGTGTGGGCTCAGGTCCGATCCCTGTTCCTGCATTTGCGCCGTACTGGTCGTAGGCTTGTGCTCATTCCTGTAAACAGGATATGTAATATAAACGTGGTCATAGTCGTCTTTCATAGACTCGTATAGTAGAAGCGTTATTAAGAACGGTACCGGGCGGCGGAGCGTTCTTGAATTTGCTTCTCGGTGGAAACGTATAATCTGTCGAGGTAGTCCATGGCCGAAGCATCCTTTAGGATCTTGGCCACTTGGATACCAGCAGAGATCAGCTGAAGGATGTTTCTATCATCCTTGAGAGGGCGGCTCTGGTGCTTGGCAGCGTGCCGCATCTCCAGCGAGTTCTCCAAAATGGTAACAAACTGCTTGATTTGTCCATTGTACAATACTCGCGCGGGGATGCGTCTTTTTGTTGCCAATCTTTTTAGGAGATATACCCATTCGGTCCACTCTCTATCCTGAGGCCGCTCAACAGGTCTCATGTCCTGCGTTAATGGAATCGGGAATTGGTACTTTGCGACAAAGTCGTACGCGCACTGCGAAAGCCGATCGTTGACTTGGCTAAGGACACTGTCCTGTTCCTGAACGTGGAGATTCGTGGGCAGGTGAGGGAGTTCTCGCTCCTGCATGGCAATAACGTCGGGTGGTGGGCGCTGCAAGAATTGATGAGGACCGTCAAACTCGTCTCTGTTTGAGGGCCGTCTCTGTGATCGACCCTTGCCGCTTGTCTTTGATGACTTGCCCCCCGGGGCTGAAGTGTTGATACCATTTTCCAGGGAATAGTCGGATAGGTTGGGCGATGCGATTATGTCGTCGACTGAATCCGTCGGCGAGTATCTATCTCCGGCGTCCCATCCCTGGGAGCCGGAGCTTTTGTATGAGCCATGGCCTACCGCCCCCTTTCCGAACGAACCTGAAGGAGGGCGGGTGCTGTAAGAGGGGCCGGAGTGGTACATTGACTCGGGCCGTGATCGATGCCCACTGGTGCCAATGGGCACGCTGCCGGCAAGGTTATAAGAGCTGGATGAAAAATTGACACTTGAAGAATGTGTGTTAATAAACCACCCAGGAATATACCGGGGGGATGGGAGATTGTCATACCTTGGATTCTGGTAGAAGACATTATCGAAACCTCCATGTACTTGAGGTTCGACAAATGAACTGCCGAGAAATCGTTAGCCAAAGCATTTGCGGGTAAGAATAGGATCCAATAATGGTAACCTACCTTCGCGATGGGTTCCAGGGGCTGCTAGACATGGCGGTAGATCTGTAGGCAAACTCGGGTTGGGCCATGTCGTACTGGCTCATAATGGTAAATGCGCAACGTCAACTTTTTTTTGGCAGGACTGACGAGACTTGCGGCTGATAAAGAGAAATCCACAGGTGCCGAAGACGTAATGGGTCCGCGCCTTGGGTTCCAAAAAAAAAAAAAAAAAGAGACTAAACAGTTGCACACTATGGAGCCTCGGGCTGAGATCCTTGATTTCTCCAAAAGGCTGGTTCCAATCACTCCGGGGGAATCCACGGTGACTAGGGTTTCCTGAGATATCGAGTTCCTGGGTCTTCCTGTCCGCGATTCCAGGCGGTGTGTCCCGAGGCCTAACCAGGGGATCTGTCCAGAACAGCAATACCAGCTGGCTTGAACAAGGCAGGCCTTGCAGGAAGCAATGAAGCACTAGGGATGGTGCACGATGCTTGAAGCGTTTTCAGCGAACCAGTCTGCAGTGCTGGAGAGCCGATTGAGTTGGCACGGGAGGGGACCACGGGGTCAAGCTCGGAATACTGTCGATTTTATCTTCGTTCGTGAGGCATCAAGGGCGCTGGGCCGCATGTCCAAGTAGGAGGACCCTGGTTGCGATGACAGTGACAGTGAATTCGTTCGCCAACAGCGGAGTTGACAAGGACTAGCGTTCCAACGTCGAAACAAAACACCAAGTCCGTTCAGGTAAGATTTGCAGCAGAATTCGCCCCAGTACCCCGGGTAGTTTGGAAAGATGGAGGGTTCCAGAGCCCGCCTGGCAGGAAAGGGACGCGAGGGTCTGCTAGCTACCTATGCAAGCAAGACGAGAGAGCCCACAGCCATCGGGCGGACTAGATCTTGTGAGACGGGGTGCGCGCGCTTGAGGATCGAGGGAAACCTAGACTGAGCGAGGATGGCTGGTAGTGTAGCCGAGGGGAAGCGGAACGGGTTTCGTCACAGTGTCCAGGACTACCCCAGATGTTTGTGGTTGAAGGGTGGTAACTTGGCCCGAGCGAGGCAATTTCAGGGTTATCATTGGGCGCTGGTATTTTTGCCCAAGACGCGCTGGCAGCATCAGGTAGAGATGACCTCAGGTGAGATAATTGGAGCAGGGAACTACCTGGAACCAGGAGGAGCGGTCAATGGGTAGACTCAGATGGTAGTCGGGCACCAAGCGTCTTGGGTCGTGCCAGCTAATAGCACCCAACCGCCTCGGATTGATGCCCACCACCACCCATTTCGCACTGCGCTGGACCAGCTCAGCGAATATACTGGCTTGCCCAGCACACCATCATGCTTGGGATTGAGCCCCATACACGCGATGCAACTTGAGGTGTGACTGGGAATGAACGGGCACCGACGACGCAAACACTGGAACTCTGCCACAGGGCTAGATAGGCATTTGAACGGCAGGATGACGCTAATTAGGCTCAGAGACTTGAAACTTGACCCAATGGGTCACTATTGGGGATGTGACAATTGAAGCTTCGCAACTGTGCCCAAAAAGAGGAAAGGAAAAGAGCAAAGAAAAAACGGGCGGTATGCTGCTACACAAACCACAAGAGAAAAAAGCACCTCTGGTAAACTATGAGGGTATCATCATGTCCAACAAAGTCGCAGCGTGTGGCCTGACGCTGATGCATCAGCAGCAGCTGGCTACGTGGGCATTGCATCCTGCTCCACCAAGCGTTGGCTCGTGGCATTGTTGGCACGCTTGTAAGGCCAGAGGGCCCTGCTTTTCCCTGTGTTTCATGATCCCCCGTGGTCCATCCCTGATTTCAGCTTCAACTTGAGGCGAAGGATTGTGGGCCGCGCTGGTGCGGAAGATGCAATGGAAGCGGGTTTAAGTGGACTGGCCATTTCTCCCGGACGTCATCTTGAGGCCAACAAGATGAGGATAAATGTCCATAATGTTTCGCGAATGGCTGGCGAATCGTCGTCGAAGGGCTAACAAGTGCCAGATCCGAGCCCACTCCTCGCAGAAATTAACAACCGCACGTCAGGCACTGGAGATGGAGATGAAGATGGCAGGCATATGCCATATGCATGTGACCGAGCACCCGCATGGATCTGCGCAGTGAAGATGTGACACGACTGACAAAACTGAGATGTTCCTATCTTGGACACTTCTTTAAAAAACAAGGTTCGACCACGAGAGCCGTCCATCGACTCGGGTCTTTATGCCCTTTTTTTTTTTTTGGTGCGACAATGCCAACAAAGTGGTGGTCCCTGGGCCTGGGCCGCAACGCCACACATGATAGAACACGTGAGTCACCTCGAGTTGCTTCCAGCTGCCGGGTTAGCTGCGCCGCCTTCTTGCTTCCCTGTTGAACCGTCACATCTTCAGCTTTTGCCTCGAGTTATGAGGTGGCAATAACATGTCACACCCACCCGTCTCGTACTCGCAATATCAATCCATGCTGGATGAGAAGAAGAAGAAAAAAAAGAAGACGAAGAAAAAGAAAAAATAATAATAATACGGATATTGCCGATGAAGACAAGCTGACAAAACTGTCTTGCTTCGTGGTCGTCGTTGCCCTCCCTTGGTCCGAAGCTATGAATTGGACCTCCGTTTGCTGGCAGGCGGGTCAGACGAGATTCGAGACCGACAGCCGAACATGACAATGTAACAGAGCCCGCGGGGAGAAGCCTAATCGTCATGATTATCACCGTCGTTGCCGTCAGTATCGTCGTCGCCATATGCTCCGTACTCGGCCGAGCGATATAATCTTCCAAGACTCGGTTCTCTCCCCTTGTCGGAGATCCTCGTTATCAATCGCGTACCACTAGGACACGATGTGCAAGACACGAGCTCCCAATCCCAAAGCAACCCCTTGGCTCATATACCTTGTCCAACTCCAGACACCTGGACCTAAATAAAGCCTCCCTCCCCCACTCCTGTGCTACCATCACGTCTTCCGACATGCTCCACTCGCGGGCCGGACCTCCGCTACGGTAGGGCGGCCGCTCGGAGGCGATATAAACGGGGGTTGTTCGGGGCGCATGTCCGTCTTTTCCCTTTCTTTGGATCCAAATCGGCTCATAGTCTTGGCAAAATGCCGTCTTGGACCACCATCGGCCATCTGTCAGCTATTAGCACAAGCCACACGCCATGCCACTTGACTTACATCCTGCTGACAAAGATTATGTTACTCGCCACAACCCCGGGCAATCACCCATCTTGGGATTGCCATCGGCAAATTAGCGCTAATCCGGGGTTGCAAAAGAAGCTCCCGACACGGGGTTAAGGCCAATCTGCATTCGTGACGTAGGATAATTATGGCTCAAGCAGTGAAAATTGTGGCACGGACTGATATCTTCATAATTAGAACTGGTGATGGCTTCAGACGATCTACAGCCCCAAGGCTGCCGAGCGGCCGACTCACTTTGACAAACTGCCCCGCCGATGGGTCCAAGCGAGTCATGGGCAGGGGAACGCCGCTTCTGATTGGGTGAAACGCTGCATCCTTCGTCTAGAGAAACGAATTTGCTCCCTGTCTTCTATTTGGAGCCAAATTCCACCATCGACTTGGTTTGTATCCGGCAAGGGCGGGTTTCAATACGAGTTGCAGCATCTCTTGATAGCATTCCTTCTGAGCTTGAGCCTTGTCAGGACGTTGCGCCCTTGGGGCATATTTGCTGCGGTCTGTCCCCGAACCCAAGTTAAAGCTAGAGGCCCCGACAACCCACGAGCATGCATGTGAGGCGACTATCATCGAGGGTAAGTCACGATATGCACACGTGAGAAAATGGCTCCCCCCAAAGAGCGCAAGAGGAGATTCCACCGAAGAAGCAAAAATGGCTGTCAGACATGTAAGAGACGTCATGTTCGATGTGACGAACAGAAGCCACTGTGGTATGTGCTCTCCTGGCACCCTTGACACGAGGCGGTGGTATATACGAGTCCTGCATCACCGCCGCGTTAGTTGCCGCGGTCCACGGGCCTTGGTATACGGTACGCGGAATCTTTACTAACGTTAAATGGCGACTCAGCACAAACTGTCTCCAAACCGGGAGCGACTGCATCTATCCCGTTCCACAACAAACTCTACCTTCCAGCGAACCGGGTCCCTCCAACCACGGAGGCAGCGACGTCAGTGTTGACGCCGGTGCACAGCTGACGCTGCCCGATCCTCCTTCTCCGCTAATCAATGTCCTTAACGACTATGTTGGGGGATCCTTTGATGCCCTTCCCGAGTCGTCTAAACGGTTATTGCGCCACTGTACGTGTTTCAGCAGATGGCGGCTATCTAAGCACAGATGTACTAACGCAACTCATTATAGTCTCCCATTATGCCGTCTGGGGTCAAAGACCTGTTGCCCGAGAGCTTCAGTCCTCGGCGTGAGTTTGCCCTGGACACGGAGTCAGACTGCCCCCCCCTATGCACACTGACTGACAAAAAAACCCCAGAATCCAAAAGGCCTTTGAAAATCCTGGGTATATGCACATGTGCTTGATGCTCTCGGCAACACAATGGGCATGGGTAACAGGCTCAATGGACGAAGTTAGGATTCCGTTTCTGTACCACAAGGCGGCTACATATCAATTTGCGAGAGAACAACTTCAGAGTCCTGAATCGGCACAAAGCGGAGAAACCATGCTGGCGATTTCTGCGCTCGCTCTAACTGAGGTGGGATTTGGGAATGTTTCAAGATAGACATGTAACCATGCACTGACACCATGTTTAAACAGGGCGCTATTGGAGAGCTGGATGCATCATCAAGACACTTGAAAGGTATCCAATCAGCGGTACGGGAATGGAATACGACGGAACATACCGCAACACTACCGCAAAGGATGTTGAAAATGCAAGTTGTCGGTGTTGGGTCTTGAGATGTAATCATGCTAACGTTGCATGCCAGGGTTGGAAACGGAATGCGAACTGGAAAGGCGGATAAACTGGTCAATGAGCCTGGCTTCACACCGACCTTTCTTGCTCTGCTATTTGCATCGATCTGGGACATTACGGCGCTGCCGCCACGTGAGGCGCCGAGATATGGATGGTGGAGGGATCAAGATACACAAGCGGCGAGGTTGTGGCAGAACCACACGAACGACCTTAATCTCAACTACGAGATATCCCGAGACTTTAATGCGACTCAATACATACCACAGATCCTCAACCAGGACCCGAGAAGCAGTCGTACGAGTTTCATCGCCACATTTTTCTACCTGTGCTCGGAGCTGGGCCACCGATACTTCGACGTGACGCTAGTCGACTGGCTGCTGGAACAACTGATCGACGATGTCAATGCGGGCGAGGAATATCTGAGGTCAAGTACATGGACACGTCCATTATGGCTCTGGTGTGTCATGTTCGGAGCGGCCATTGCTTCGTCAGGGCGAGCAACAAATGCCGTTGAGGAGAGACAGCTAGCATTGTGGCGGGAGGTATACAACGATAAGATGCGACTGGTCAGCCGAGTGCTGGACATTTACGGCTGGGACTCGGCGAAGACCGTACTTGAAGGGATTTTAGGGAGCATCGACGAGCAAGCGGAACAGGGACTGAGGGAGCTGTGGGAGGAAGGCGTAGTTCGGGGGGGAAGCTCAGGTGAAAACACTATAGAACCGACTGTGATAGAGCTAATGGATCAGGACTAGGATATGCATGGTGCGTCAATATTGTCCAACCCCTCATCCCCTTGTGGACGGGAATTTCGTCATTCTGGAGCCATTGCTGCCAGTGCGTGATGTAGACCACGTCGACAAAGTGAGAGATGACGACTATCGAGCGGCAGGCAGAGTTGAAAGAAAATGCTGCGGTGCCTGAGTGATGCATTGCACGCTGGAGTTGCATAGACTCAATTCCGAGCTGTTCTCGACCCCGCTTGAGGCTAGGGCGAACGAACGACTGGCATACAAGGCTCCGAATTTTGAGGGAAACAGTGAGCCGCATCAAGCCATCTGCAGAGCAGACGGTTCATGAGCTGATTCAGGAGCCTGCAATGTCTAACATACGAACTCTACGTGGATCCGGGCGAGGGAGCGAGCCAGAGAGCGTTGGCCACATAGTGGCTCAGCCGCTTATGGAAAACTTGGAAAGCCAACTGAAGTTTGAGGTGGACGAACAACACCAGCAGGCATCAACCTTCATCTACGTGGCACCTTTCATCCGTCGAGGAGCAGGATGGAGACGGACTTGGAGGCGCGCAATGCGATGAGCCCCTCACTCGTCCTTCGTGGTCGTTCCGACGACTCGCCCACACCACCTTCACATGCCCTCCTACCGTTGACCGCACTTGTGTGTCATCACGCGTGTTGATGCCATTCGTCGGCCTATTTTTGAGGCCCGCTTGCACTTCTGCATCGTGGGCGACGCCGTCTCAATAGAGGGCGCCTCCAAGGGCAATACCCCGCCCACGCTCTTCCACGGCCGTCAATCAGATGTCGCGAGCGGACACGCTGCCTATCTGGCGCAGGCTCGGTGTGCCGCCGGTCGCATGCCGGTTCGCAGAGCTGACAATGGTTGGCGATGGCTTTACCTCACTTGATCCACCGCGCTGACTTGGCCAGCCCAGCCAGACCATGATGCAGACCATGATGCAGGGCATGATGGTGGCCCGGACGGTGGCCGACCGGTCAGCCGTGGTCACCATGGTCGCCGGTCCTGTCAGTCGTCGCAGAGTCGCAGCATAACCCCGCGAAGATAACGGTTGACTGGCCCGTCCGTGCCGCGCGCTCCCGCAAATCCCGCCAGGGAATGTCACCCTCCAGGCGACTGGTCCGGAAGCGAGCTTCGAATTTCCAGGCCAGCGGGCCAAGGCCCAGCTAGCTCACTCTTCCAAGCTTCTTCGCCCTTCCGGCCTCGTGCGCGCAACATGGGCTTCTCAAAATGCCGTGCTTCGTTGGCGCTCGGACTGGGTCCTCGTGAGGATCCTCGGCCACAATGCGAACTCTTTCGTGCCGCGTCCTGGAGTAATTTCGGGGTCGACCTCCTTTCCGTCCTCGCCGGCGGCCTGTCTTGCTTCCTCATAGTTGACTTGCTTTTGCGTTGGTCTGCTGCAGTGCTGCGTTGTCCAACAGCCATAATCCCTCCTTCTCACATAATCTGCCTCCGTCGCTTGCACTGATAGGGTGGCTAGCTGCGTAGCTCCCCACCGGGCCCCCTCCCGAAATCAGGGAAGTTGACCAGTCGCTGGCATGCCTCGCCCTAAACCCCTGCACGAGACGCACTTTGCGCTCCAAAATCACATACGCCAGCTCACTCCTGCGGCCAGTGTGACGGCCGCTTCGCCAGCGCTTTCATTGGCACTCGTCGCTCCGGGTGGGGTGCTGCGGTGAATGGCGGTCGGCCCACGACAACAATAAAACCCGCAGGGTCCCTCGTAGCCCAACGTCTCGCTTCTGTTCCTCTATCTCTCAGCCCAACCAGCCCCTTTCTGCCCAACTCACCACATTTATCCACCTCTTTACAACTGCTTTCTTCTCTCGCACTTGCTCTTACCGCTCCCCAAGAGGAACTCTAAAGCAACCCAATCCATCCAAGGATTATCCTGTCGCGCAACATCTTGACGACATTTTCACGACAGTTTTGCCACTGGTTAAACTTGCAAGACAACGCCCGTTGATCTGCTGGATCTCAAGAGCCAATCTGCTCTACTGTCCAAGGATACCATGACCGTTGCCCTTGTGCCACATCCGGCTATGCCAGGTTACAATAACTCTGTTGAACTCGACGAAGTTCACTCCCTCTCCAGGTACTGTTTCCTTTACACTCGACTCCTCGGAGCCTCTCGTTTTTGCACTTCATGTTTGGCGCGAAGTCATGTATCGTTTCTTTCAGTTCAGTCTCTTGCTCCGGCGGAAGCTACATCAAGGACCCTCCTATCGCTCCTGGATTCATGGACCCCTCTTCAACCCAAGGATTTCTTCACATTCGACCCATCTGGATTCATGGACCCGTCCAAGCCGGACTTGAAAAAAGAAATAATCAAACTTCTCTTGGCCTCTTGGCCCACAGTAAGTATCGCCCGCTACTTGAGATTGAGACAACAGATTCTAGACAATGGATTCTACTGGATTTCCTTTTCTGCGTGGTGCCTATGGATTCTTTCCGGACATTATGGACGAGGACCCCGTGTACTTCAAAGGATTCATACATGGATTTTCACCTGGACCTTCTTTCCGACAGGACTCTTCGCTCCCATCCTGTACTTTTAGTCAATGGATCAGGGTAGCACGGCCTAACAGCCGAAGCAATTCAATTTAATTGCAGTGCAGCCGCACACTGGTTTCCAACATGGACTTCGACATGATTGATTGCCGGGAATCAACTCTGCCAATTTAACGCCCCTGAATATATGGACACTGCTGGACTATACGGACCCCGGAAATCTGCTCTCCCACATCTGATATGTCTTAGCTCGCCACAGCCTTCAGCCCCTCTGGTCTTATGTAGTCGCACAATCCTTCGGAATATTCGACATGACGCCATTGCCAACAGATGGACATCCACTCAGACGACAATTGGACGGCCCATATGGATTACACGACCCAGCTTGATGGAACTTTGCCCACCCCTGTCCCCCTCTCCAACCCTCGCACAAAACCACACGACCCGTGGAAACATTCTTGACTCAAACGGCCCAATGGACTTCGACATGGACTGCAACATCTTTACTGGAGACTCCACTAATCCTCCGTCTGGCCTGGTCTGTATACATCCATCGTAGCCTTAAAGTAAACTGAGCTAACCCCGCGACAGATCAAAGTTGATTCGAGCCAAGACTTTGATTGTCTTTTGTTTTTCTTCTTCTACTCTTCAAATTGCTAGTCGTGAATGGAACACTAACACTTTTCCGCTTTACAGCTACCCTCAGTCTTCTATGGCTTCTACCACATCCGGAATGTTTTCTTTTTCTCAAACAGAACCATCAGCGGACCTGTTGTCAGGTTCGTCATGGGCTACGACAGCAGAAGGACCACAGAACTTTCAAGATTTCTCAGACAATGGATCTGCCCACTCTGGAGAAGCCGAGGAATACATTTTCACATCTGGCCATGCCACCCCAAGAGGAGCCCGTGTCCACTCCCAAGGACACCAGGACATTCAGAACACATGGACCTCAAGGACTGCTCCTGCTATGCCCCAAGGTGGACAAGCCATGTCCAGGGTCAGCTCGAGCAGATCCAGCGGCTCTTCACTGTCGCACACTTCGCAATTGTCCAATCTGGACGTAACAGGTAATGCATCCGCTTTCCGGAATGGATCCCAAGCCGGTTCTTTAACCGGAATTGACTCCTGTCTGCTCCTGGACTCTGAGCCCTACTGGTCTGGATACACGCTCGACATGGGACTGAATGCCGCCGATACCTTTTCTCTCACGGATTCCAGCCCACTCCATGTTGTCCCTGCCCACATGCAGCTTGGCCCTGATGTTAGCCTGCCTGGCAACTCTCCCACAAACTGGGACTGCTTCTCCAGTTCCATTTCTCGGTCTTCTTCTCCTGCCACCATCGATGATGTGTGGAACCTTGCCCAGAGCCCCAACTCTTCCCCTGAGCTCGCTTGCCAGTCTCCCAGGTATGTATTGCCCAGATGTATCACGGCACATGAGTCGGTCTCTTACCAAATCGATCCATACAGCAGTGACCGCAAGGTTACCATTGTTTCTGAGGACGTTGCTGCCCCCATGACCGCTCCCGCTACTCTGCCCAAGCTTGAGGAGTCCCTTACTCTCCCCCCCGCCCCTGCCTTCACTGGACCTCGCCGACAAGGCTCGGATGGTGAGTCCGCTAGGGACCATGACCTGTACAAGAAGGCCGCTCCCATGGAGGATGGCCTCTACCACTGCCCTTGGGAGGGCACGGCCAGCTGCAACCACAAGCCTGAGAAGCTCAAGTGCAACTACGAGTAAGAACAGATGATCCCGGAATGTCACCAATGTGCAAAATAACTAACCCACTCCCAGCAAGTTTGTTGACTCTCACCTGAAGCCCTACCGCTGCAAGGCTGAGTCCTGTGAGGGCGCTCGCTTCTCCTCCACTGCTTGCCTCCTCCGCCATGAGCGTGAGGCTCACGGCCTTCACGGCCATGGTGACAAGCCTTTCCTCTGCGTCTATGAGGGCTGCGAGCGCGCTGTCCCCGGCAATGGATTCCCCCGCCAGTGGAACCTCCGTGATCACATGAAGCGTGTTCACAACGACCATGGAAGCGCTGGAGGCTCCCCCCCCTCCGGTGCTGCTGCCCAGACCAAGGGACGTAAGCGCAAGACCGAAGTTCCCGAGACCCAGACCAACAGTCGCAAGGCGACCGTCAAGTCGATGGCCGCTGCGGAGCCCAAGGACACTTCCCGACCCCTTCTTGACCAGTGGATGGAGCACCGCAAGGCCGTGGAGACCATTATCCAAGGACTTGTTAAGCCCGAGGATGCCCAGAACATCAAGCAGATCAACAATGTGCAAGAGCGCCTCTCCATCATGCTTAAGCTTACCAACGACCTTAACGCCCCCAAGGTGGCTAACTTCAATGGCACTGGTTGAATGAATTGTAAGCACTCACAAATTCTTGACTTGAATATAGCAATGAGCTAACCACAATGGACTACAGGCGAAGGACATCTGCTACCGGGATTTAAACGCATCAGATCGTGCGAGTGCACATTTTTCACCTGAAAGAGACATCATTTTATGTCTGACAAAAACCAAACCAGACCATACCTGGACATAGACCTTCCTAGGACCTGGCGGGCGGACAAACTAGACGCCTACGGTTCGCCGGCAGAGACACACTGTCCTGCCTAAAGGAGGAATTCCCCAGAGCATTTGGATATTATCTTTTCCGGAGCCCAGGATGCCAAACACCATATCCCAAGGAACACTGCACCGAATATCAATCGGTTTGCATCCTTTTGAGGACCATGGCCCCGCCCTTCCGGGATAGGGATAAGGCAACTCGACCATAGCGTCAGTGGAGGGAGCCAGGGGGATTTATATTTCACATTCACATTCACTTCACATAAACAAGCAACAGAATTTTGATCCAGTCAAACATATGGGTAGCAGATAAGGATTATGACATTGGAGAATATGTTTTTTTTGTGCTTTCTTCTTTGTTCTTACTTTTCAGATGTAACTTGAAAAAAAAAAATAGCTAGCAAACCCCCAAAATATTGATTTCAGCAAACTTGAAATGTGCACATCGCCCAAAGTGTGATAACATTGAAGATGAAAATACTAAACTTCGGTCTCTTGAAGAGAATTTGTCCCGTTCGCACTGTGGCCTTCGGAGGCACTCACCCCCAACAGAGGCGATTGCTTGTACAAGCCTGACAACTCATTCGTAACAAGTCGGCGCAGAGGCGCCAGTTAACACATATGACATGCACATCGGAATAGATGAAGTAGAATTTATTGGCACGTCGTGTGGTCGGCCAGTGATTTGGGAGAGGCAAAAACGAAACGAAGGATGGCGAGGACGAGGGAGAACTCAAAGTGCTATTGAATTACAAGATGGGATGGCGAAAGACTATACTACTACTCGAGCTAGGTTAACCGATGGAAGCACGGGGGTCGACGGTCGTGATGGTAGAGGCTGGGGGTTTGGGGCTTGGAGGGAATGGATCTACAAGCTTGGAAGGGCCGATGGTCTTGGCGACGACGACGACTTGAAATGAAACAATAATTTGACCATGGCCTCATTGGTTATCACACTTCGCTCTGTCACCGGCCCTTGTAGAGATCAACGTATCTCTTCGTCGACAGCCGTACCTGCGAGTTGTTTCTGCATACCGCCATCATCCTATCTCATCTTATACCAATATATCCTCTCGTTCCAGTATTGTGGCTTCAACATGGGCAAAGCCGAAGCTCTAAAACACATAGCTGTAGGTGCGTAATATACGCGAGAGCAATAGAAATAGGTCATGTAGTAATTTGATATGAAGATAGCGTTGGTCTTTTTCAATGACTGCTCACTTCAGCACACAATACGTGAGCAAACCCGAAAACCGGTCAAATCCAAGGCAGGAAACATTCGTTACGACTACTGCCGTTTCTGGCAATGCTAATATAAAACAACTATTAATGGGTAAACGGGAAGTGGTGGAGATCATACGAATATTGGCGGGTGTAGTTCATCTTCTACCATTCACACGTCCATTTCTGATCAAGTAGTTTGTTTCATCCGTCATCTGTCATCCGCCATTTACATTCATTTCAGAGCCTCGACTAATTGGGGAAAAAACTTGCTGCTCCCTCCGCACCTAAAACTTTCCATACAATTTTAGATTTTACCTTGGTGTTCCAAAAACTCGTTGCATTTTGAAATCGGTGTACTGGCGTGTCTACTGGCGGCTCTACTTAGAGTGTCTCACTCAGGTGATTGATGGCAGTCCTATCATCTAACCCAGTTTCTATTGTCTGTAATATTCCCCTCGCTGATAAATTTCGCTCCCTTTATTTGATGTGATGGTATTCTTCAGGTCTCTCTCGCCTAGTGTCATAGTCGTAAGGTAGTTTTGAGATTTTTGATTCTAAATCGTACAATGTCCTCGCAACCCAATGCTTCGTGGCGCCCCCAAAAATTGATACATATATACGTACACGGATGCCCAAACTTTCCCTCCCAGCAGGCCAATTTACACCACCATTCCCTTGCCGTGGTACGGCGACCAGACACCTCGCACACTGGATTTGGCACTTGTGACCGCCCTGTTCTGGCGCTTCAATTTTTCTCCGCTGGCGTCACGCAGCAGCTCCACCTTCTTGAGGATTTCGTAGGGAGACAGGTTTCGTACGCAGATGGGCTTTGTTTGACCGTTGATGTAGTGGCCAATGACGACGGGATGCTTGCCTGGTCGAGGGGAAACGGCAAACTCGATCTGAGGGTTGACAGCAGCGAACTTGGGGAGGAGTGACTTGATGAAGCCGCTGTGCCAGTGTCAGACGAAGGACATAGGGGTATAATTGGAGTGAGGGCCACATACTTCATGCCTTTGGAGCTTCCCGCCCAGTCACAGAAGTGGAAATCCAGCTTCTTGCACTGGAGGATGAAGGAACCGACGCCATTCTGCAACAGCTGTAAGCCTTGGGAACATGAGATAAAGAAGAATGTCAGAATCCTTTCTCACCTGGCCGGTAGAGACTGCCCTTATCGCCTTGATCGTCATCTTTGTGTGGCCGTGTCAATCGCTATCCTCATGATCCGACGTCCACGTAAGAGAAGATTTGGAGTAGCGGCAACCATGCCCGAAAATCCGATTCGCAAGGTACCAAAAGGGGTTTAGTGCGGGACGGCAGAACTTCGGCAAACCACAACCTTGCGCTGGATAATTTCACGACGGCGCGACAGCCTGGAGCTTGCCCTCACCATACTCTCTTCTCGTCATCTGTTAATTCCGGCGGCTTCCTGTGCCTCGCCAATTTCACTTCGCTCCTTTGTTCATGATATCTTCTTTGCGTTTTTAATCCCCCCCGAGCATCCGACACGGCTCCGCGCCATGACCGACAAGCTCCCCCCAAACTTGCTTGCGCTCTTCGCGCCGCGCCCGCCCCTGCGATGGGTCGAAGCCCCGGATCATGCGCCCCAGAGTCGTAAGACTGCGCCCATCACCGGCGTCGCGGCTTTCCTGCCAGAGCTCCAGAAGTACAAGGAGACAGACAGCTACAATCCCACCGAGAGCTGGTTGCAGCAGCGCGATCGCAAGAAGCAAGAGAAAAAGGAGACTATACAGCAGCATCTTGCGGATGCGCCCAAACTTTGTGCGACAAACCCTACCTACCTCTTGTTGGCTGATGTGCGGTTGCTAACTTTTCCCTTCGCAGTCAAGCCCCACGAAGACCCCAATATCCGTGGCGATGCCTTCAAGACACTCATTGTCGCACGTCTTAGTTATGACGCCGACGAGCGAGACTTGGAGAAGGAATTTGGCCGGTTCGGCCCCATCGAGCGAGTATGTACCCTCCTTTTGATCCAATTGCGCGACTAATAGCTGACCTTTGCCTAGATCCGAATCATCACTGATACACACGCACACGAGAAGCCCAGAAAAAAGAAGAAGCCCCATCGAGGATATGCCTTCGTGGTTTTTGAGGTTGAGAAAGATATGCGAGGTAACTATTTCCGCACCATCCCCTTTCCTTTCTAGACATATCCTTTCCACCCTGGACGTACCTTTTGAGATGTGGCCCTCAGGCTTGCCCTTCTCTTGGAGTGTTCTACGAGACACATCGGGCCCTCAAGCTTGCCCGTCTCGGCCTCATGTTTTCCTTTGTTTTGACCCGCTCAACACCTTTGGTGTTTTATGGTAAGATTTACTGACACCCGCGCCCTTCGGCGCAATCGCGAGTAGCTGCACTGGAATCTTGCGATGGAATTCGCATCAAGGATCGACGTATCAAGGTAGACGTCGAACGAGGTAGAACCGTCAAGGGTTGGAAGCCTCGCCGATTTGGTGGAGGCCTTGGTGGACGAGGATACACCCGGTCGATGCCCTCTCGCCCCATGGGCCCTGGAAACTTCGGCGGTGGCGGCCCCGGCTTCCGTGGAGGTTTTAAGGGCTTCGAAGGCGGTGGACGTGGACGGGGTGGCTTCCGTGGCGGCTTCGGCGGCCGAGGAGGCGGCTTCCGAGGTGGTTATGATGGTCCACGCGGCGATCGAAATGGTTATGGAGCTCCCAGCGGCGCACCATCCGGACCAGGCTCTGACCGTAGGAACGGCTATGACCGCGAACGTGGCGACCGTGGCGACCGTGGCGACCGTGGCGACCGTGGCGACCGTGGAGACCGCGGTGATCGCGGTGATCGCGGAGACCGCGGTGATAGAGACCGTGGAGAACGTGGTGGGCATGATCGAGGTGGCCGCTCATATGACGACAGACATGGTGGTAGCTTCCGTGACGGCGGCCGATTCGGAGATCGTGAAGGCCGTAGGACGGGCAGCAACATGGAACCTATCGGCCGCAGAGAAGGTGGGTATCGCGAGAGGGACTTCGACCGACCCCGAGACGATGATGGCGGCAGAAAGCGCGGTTACGACGGCGGCGGCTACGAAGATCCCCGCAAGTTGCGCCGGTACTAAGTTGCAGTCGTTGGGCTTCTGGTGGGTTGTCGACTTTGTCACTGATCCATTTCCCCCTTTCAACTCCCAATCACGCGTGACATCTTACAACCCACAAAAGCCCCTTGGCAGCTGCCAGCCGCATATTGCACCAATAGCCTGGATTCCCTGGCCTCCCGCAAATATCCATTGCTCTTGATTGGTACTCAGCTGCACAGTCTTCCCCAAGCATTGTTGATGCTCAATCGCAGCAAGAATATATACAACTTCCAGAACGGACCACGGAGGCAGATAACGAGAAAAGCAGAAAACACGTTACATGTATTCTAATATAAATTGAAAGGATGGATGGGAGAGGGAAGGGGCCAGAACTCGAACTGAATGTAGCTTGCAACAGTGGCTACGAACCGAGGTAAGGTCAAGAGGTAAGCACTTCGTGACCTGCTTGCCACGAAGCCTCTCATGCCTGCCGACCTTTGGTTGGCCCAGTAGGGTGATTTTGTATTATTTTGAAATTTCAGTCGTTTAGGAATGACTTAGATTCATTCAGAACAAGGTTAATGTTGATAGTTGTGTCTTTTTTATTTCTTGTCTGTGTATCATCCAGGGGCTTATCTAGTCAACATGATGCCCCTGTATCCCATGGCCCTCAACGCCGAGATCCCATAAAAATGTCATGCTGGTATCAGTCATATGAACAGAAGATGTGTCGAACCCAATCTTTAGCACCCTTTTATTGTTTCTTTTTCTCCCTTTGCCTGCTTCAATTCTCGGTGTTGACTTTGGTCACTTCTGAGGTAGCAGAGCTCCAGTAACTGAGAATGTTTTTGTTAGCCCTCATCGGTTCAACACGGTATTTAGAAATATGGATAAAAACTTACGCCTCCACCTTGACCTTGAACTCGCTCAAGCACACGCTAAACAGCTTGAGTAGTCTCGTCTGTCGTGAGTCCAAGATCTGGCCCTCCTTGCAGACGACGTACTCCTCGCCCTGGCCAGACTCGTCGCCGAGAACGACGCGGCCCTTGACCATGCGGGTAGGGACACCCAGACGGCGCAACTCGGGCTCAATGGTGTGCTCCATAGGCACATCATACTCGGCAGGGACCTCGCCGCCGGTGGCGTAGACGACGCCGGTGGGGATGGAGAAGTCGCGGGAGGCGGCGACACCAGCGCGGGCAAAGTCGACGGGTGAGAGGTTCTCAAAGTAGGACAGTATCGTCTCGACGGGGCGGTTGGTGAGGATCAGGCCCACCGTGCCTGTGAGATAGCGGGCGAGGTCGTTGATGCCCGGGGCGATGGCCTCAGCGGGGGTCTGGCCGAGGGCCTTGGCCATGAGCTTGGTCTTTCCAAAGAAGATTCTGTATTAAAAAAAAAAAAAGAATAGTGTTAGTTTTCTTCTTCCTACTTTGATATCGCAGATGCAAGGCCTCGAGAAGAAGGGCAAGACATACCGACAGTCGGAGAGCTCGCGCCTGACATCCTTGAGGTAGCTGTTGCGCATATTGTCGACGCTGAAGACGAGGCATGTCTGGTACTCGGGAACGGTGTCGCGAATGTTCTCGAAGAGCTTGTCCTTGTCCTCGCGGGTCTTCTTGTCGACCTGGCTGAGGTTGACGACCTTGCTGCGCTTTGACTTGGGCATCTTGAGGAATTGCTGTTTCCCAAACTGTGCTTGGACCCTTTATTTCTTTTTTTGTGACCCGGCCGAAGGTGAATCCCTTTTTCCCGAGTGATTCCGATCTGGAATATATGTGTATCCTCGTCAATCAGAGAAGGCGGCGGGCGTGGGAGAGAAAAATCGACACACGGCGCGAGGAAAAGAAGGACGAAAAGTCGAGAAACCAAATTTTGTGCTCCGATAAGATTAGAGAAAAAAAATCAAGGCAGGCCAATGGTCGAGTAGCGGGGTGGTTCCTCAGAATAAAAGCGGGTCCTGGATTGGCTTCACCGCGCATCAGACTTGCGCTGCGCCCTTCGCATTTTTGGCTGTCGCCTGGGATTGAGGTTGGGCTGGAGTTTGCAATTTCTGGCCACGGATCTGGGGATATCTGGCATATTAACCCTGGACTCCGACCGGCCAAGTAGCCCAACGGTAGCAAGAGGCCAGAAATTTAGAACAATGCCAACACCACGACTCCCTTTTTTCTTATTCTCTCCATTCTCTGTATGCTCTTTTGTGTATTAAATGGTTCTGATACATGTGCCATGTTAATTTTCCCGTGTGAAAAAACTAGGCGCTAAAATTAACAGAAGCACCACGCCTGCAAAGTGTTGCTAGACAATACTTGGGTCACAGGTAGGAAGGGTTCAGCAACCAGACAGCAATGGATTGTGTGTGCCTCGGTTAAATTATATTGTCATTGAGCGCTTTAAACAGCAATTAATACAGTATGTTAGTCAATCCTAACCATGTTTTCAACACTGCTGCTCATACAATTGGTGCTTTGAGGAATTTCGACTTACCACTGGTAATTTTGACGGGAGCTGAGTGGGACTCGACAGAAAGTCATTACCTAGAAGAGGCAGAGGTTTTCATATAACTAGTCCCTATTCTCAAGAAGAAGGCTATTCAAGGTATATACACACAAAATAGAGGGAATACCAATAAGACACCCAAGTAAGCAGATATAGTGAGCCTTATCAGAACTAACCCACAGCAGGCGATTATAGCATATTGACGTTTTTGTCGACATGAACGATTATCGGGCCCTTCATGCCTGTGTGGACCAGATGGTAGCCTTACGTCCATCCTCTACATCCAATGGCATGAATTCCTAGACTATAAATCCTATTTTTACAGTTATCAAGTATTCAGTTGCAGTGCTCGTATGTAACCCCGCTGGTGTGTTCAATTGGTAATATGAATAAGGCTGTTAGGTGCTGGGCCTTTGGCAACACCCGGACCCACTCAGTGGCTTTAATATGTGCCAGAAATTCCCAGCGGACAAGTCCAATTGCTACGAAAATACAACATCCGATTCTAGGGAAACACTTTCCATTTATGGATGATAGAATTCTCTTCTGGTCGGCCCCAAAACAAGAGCCGAATGTCGGACTTCCCCCGCCGTTATCTCAATGTCAATCATACGCAGCCAATGACGCTAATCCAGTGCGGGGCATTTCCCGCGGGAAACCCCTCCATCTGGCTGTAGATCTAGTTCGATGCCTCTGAATGTTCACAAGCCGGCGGACAACGGCCTTCTACATGCGGCCAATGGCGGGGCTCGAATTCCACGGACAGAACGAGAGATACCAATATTCCGTGGGCCGTGTTAGCTCAAGTCTGGCTTTCAGTCGCAAACGGGTTAGTTGACATCCGGTTCTCGGGAATCCTCCCCAGCCTTGAGCTTTAAGAACGCTCCATTTAAATAGCTTTATAGCCTTGTCGTGTCTCTATTGACTACCGCTTCTTGCCATCGGATCTGGCAGGTTTCATTACCCTTCAACGCGACCATGACCATCACAACATCCAATGAGACCGTATTTGCGCCTGCCATCAAGGCGAAATGGACCTCGGCGGCTGAGAAGGCCTCGCGAGACTTTCGTTCCGATGTCGTCACAGTGCCAACAGAAACCATGATGCAGGTATATCAAAGCCAACCGTTTGGATTTGTTGCAGAATTGGTCAGCTGAGTATTATTATCTAGGCCATCTTGGAGGCCAGTGTCAAGGATGACATTTACGATGATGATGGCGACCCTTGCGTCAAGGCTCTTGAGGCTAAGCTCGTCGAGCTGACAGGCAAGGAAGCTGCTCTTTGGGTCGTATCCGGCACCCAGGGTAACCAGGTTTGCCTGCGTACTCATCTCACCCAACCACCACACACAGTTCTGCTTGATCATCGAGCCCATGTGCATTGCTGGGAGTCGGGTGCTCTCCCCGTCATGTCTCAAGCGTCTGTCACAACGGTTCACCCGAAGAACGGTGTCCATTTGACGCTGGAGGATGTGAAGGCCAACATGATTGCAGATGGAGACAGTAGGCCTACTCAGCATCTTGTCATTCAGGCTCGCTAATGATACGTTCATCCAGTTCATTTCCCACCAACACGTGTTGTTGCCCTGGAAAACACCCTGAGCGGCACCATCCTGCCACTCGCTGATGCCCAGGCCATCTCCCAGTTTGTTCGGTCTTTCCCGGTTCCGGAAGGGCAAAAGCCCGTTGCCATGCATCTGGACGCTGCCCGTGTCTTTGACGGTGTCGCTGGAGAGGGCGTTAACCTCGAGGATTATGCGGCCTGCTTTGACAGCATGTCCATCTGTCTCGCCAAAGGCCTCGGGGCGCCCATGGGCAGCATCATCCTGGGCAGCAAGCAGTTCATCGAGCGAGCCAAGTGGTACCGCAAAATGTTTGGCGGCGGCACGAGACAGCCCGGAATGATGGCTGCTGCAGCGCATGCGGCGCTAGAATACAGCGTGCCCCGACTTCCACAGGTGCATGCGTTGACCAGGGCTACGGCGGCCAAGATTGAAAATCTGGGCTACAAATTCGCGCTGCCGGTGCAGACGAACATGATTCTTATAGACCTAGAGGCGGTGGGCATTCCCCCGGCTGCCTTTGTAGAGTACTGCACGGAGCAGAAACTGGGTGTCTTCCCTAATGGAAGGTTGGTGTTCCATCATCAGACATCGCAGGATGCAGCAGATGGGTTGATTGTTGCCCTAACAAAGTTGATGGAGGCCAAGAAGGGCGGTGCTTCCCTGAGCACCAAGGAGGTTCACGGAGGATACTCTTAATTATGTTTAGTCTGTAGTTGTGGTGATGAGATTTGGCAACCTGGAGTTGGCCTTCAGCCTCGTCTAGTTTCCAAGTACACACGGTCCTTCCAACCAAAGCCCCAAGCGATGCTTCGTCGTACCTAATGCATGCATGTACACCCTCCATTTCTCACCATCCTGCCATCTAGGGCTCCTCCTCTTCGCCAAGAAAACACGTCTTGGCGCACACAACAACTGTGGCAGCGACGAAAAGAGTGCGGGGTGAGAGTGCAAATGCCCAGCAACGCCCGACCCACCAGACTGCCGGTTCATGGTGGCTCGCTTCGGAGCAACCCGCCTCGGTTCCGCGGGGAAACATCATCGTCACTTGACGTGGGTAGCATCCGTCAGCCGGCGACTTATTGGCTATTGGCGCTTGTTTCTGATTGGGGTAAGTGTCGGTGCCAGAGTACGCCGACAATGGGGAGCCGATGTCGCCTTTCTGGGATAGGAGATAACCGGTCAGCATTTAAAGAGGGGGCTATATGCTTACTGCTAGCTGACCATATTGTAACATTAAAACAAAGACCGATTTTTCCATTGTTCAACCTAAAATATTAAATATTTGAAAGAAAACAAAACGCCATGGATGAAGAAAGAATTGTAGTCGTTGGGTAAGGACGTTGTCATTGTGGCCGTCTTGGTTATGCAACTACTAATGACATATTCACAGGGCGGGTGTAACAGGTTGGTGATAAATGAATAGGGGGGAAACTACATCGCTCAGTGTAATATGACAGGTCTCACTACTGCGTTGCTTTTGTCCAAAAATCCTCGATACAAAGTCACAGTTATTGCAAAGCACATGCCGGGAGATTATGATATCCATTACGCATCTCCTCTAGCTGGTGCTTGCTTCATGCCGTATAATCTTTGCCCCATCCAGCTATCCGAGGTTACACAACTAACCATAGCTTAGATTCTCCATTGGCGGTACAGAGGCTGCCGAATGGGAACGGCGCACTTGGATCGCTTTAGAGGAAATCACAAAGAATCAACCGGAGGCCGGAATTTGCTTTCAAAGTACAGCCCACACACTTACTTAATAGCGTATGGCTTAGTTACTGACGCCGTTCAGAGGCAACCATTTACAACAGAAAGAAGGATGCCGGAACGGCCACGGCTACTTGGTTGTCAGAGCTTCTCTCAGACAACCCTTGGTGGAAACCATTGCTTCCCAATGTTAGTCAAACAACGCTCATGTTTGCATCTCAAGAAAACCCCAACTAACGAGTCGAATAGTTCCGACACGTACCAAAGGAAGAGCTTCACCCCGATGCAGATAGTGGGCGAAGCTTTACATCTGTCTGCATCAACACGGCTATATATCTTCCCTGGCTAGTCTCGCACTGTATCAAGAATGGCGTGGTGTTTAGACGTGCCAATATTTCACATATTGCTGATGCTGCAGTCCAAGGCGTCCACCACAGCGGCAAAAAAGCAGATGTTGTCGTAAACTGCACTGGCCTGGCGTCTCGAAGTCTTGGGGGGGTCTCAGATGGTCTGGTCTACCCAGCCAGGGCCCAAGTAGTTGTCGTCAGGAACGAGGTAGATGGAATGGTGTCCGTTTCCGGTACAGACGATGGGCCAGACGAGGCCATGTACATCATGGCCCGAGCTGCCGGCGGAGGTACTATATTGGGGGGATGCTACCAGAAAGACAATTGGGAGTCACAGCCAGATCCCAATTTGGCAAGCAGAATCATGAGCCGGTGCATCAAGGCTTGCCCGCAGTTGACCAACGGACGAGGCGTTGAGCACCTGGACGTGATCCGACATGGCGTGGGGCTGCGACCAGTCAGAGACGGCGGGCCGCGAATCGAAAGAGAGAAGATCAATGGAACATGGGTGGTACACAACTACGGACACGGCGGTGCAGGATATCAAACCTCGTTTGGCTGCGCACAATCGGCGGCCAAGCTGGTGGGCGGCATTTCCACCCAAAAACCGCGGCTCTGATTTGAGTTATATAGCTATAGCTGTAGCTACCTAAGCCGGTATAAGTCGAGGGTCTCGCGCACGGACCACATGTCCCTCGCGCCGAAATGCCAGAAACTAATCCCTGTTGTGCGTGTGGTATTTTTCACACCTTCACACACAAAGCACCACAAACGCCGAGACCTCGCAAACAACCGCCTTTATCCTCCCTCTCCCTCCTCCATCTTCCCGTTTTCCCATCTTCATCTCCCATCCTTCATCGTCTTTTCCGTCGTATCGAGGTTTTTCTTTGTTCCGACCCATTCTTCCCTTCCAATCCCGCCACCTTTGGTCGCCCCTCTCCAAACCCGGTCTCTCGTCTCCGATTCTTGCCATCGGGCCTCTCTCCCTCTGCGACGCCACAGCCCGACCGGAATCCTCATATCATCTCTCGACATTTTCTAGGAGACGTTTGAGCTTCTCTTCTTACCCTGTCCCTCCTTATCCTGCCGACGACGTTTTCCCGCGACCGCTCCCCCTCACTTAGTTCGCACATCTGCCCCAATTTTAGCTCCGAAACCACCCTCGTCGACATCGCCTAGATTCTCCAGCTCCACACATCAGCCATCATGGCCTCCAACGGTAACCTCAACCCTCAATACCACTATCAGGACTCTTTCAACCAACACGATGTAGCTCCTCCCGCCCCCGTCGCCAACGCCGATGCCGCCGCCACACCTGCTGCCAACAACAACCTCTCCAAAGATGAGGTTGGCTGGTACTTTGTCGAGCAATACTACACCACTCTGAGCAAGTCCCCCGAGAAGCTTCATGTATGCGATATCCTCCCTCTCTATGTGCTACTCTCGGCTTGCTGACACTTTTTTCATAGCTGTTCTACGGCAAGCGCTCGCAATTCGTCTACGGTCTAGAGGCCGAGGTCGCCAACGTCTCAGTTGGCCGACAGGTACATTGAACCCACCCTCTGATATTACCATTTGGCCCCTCTCAACTAACCGCTCATACCTCGCACAGGCTATCCAGGAGCGCATTAAGGCTCTTGACTTCCAGGACTGCAAGGTCCGCGTATCCAACGTCGACTCCCAGGCCTCATTTGACAACATTGTCATTCAAGTTATCGGCGAGACATCCAACAAGGCCGGCGAACCCAAGAAGTTTGTTCAGACCTTTGTTCTTGCGCAACAACCCTCCGGTTATTTCGTCCTCAACGACATCTTGAGATACATTGATGAGGAGAACGACGACGAGCCTGCCCCTGCCGCCGAAGAGACTGTTGAGGAGCCCGAGCCTGCCGCTGAGCCCGAGGTTCCCGCCGAGGTTGAGGCCGCCGAGGTCGAGGCCGCCGAGCCCGTTGAGGAGGCCCAAGAGGCACCCGCCGAGCTCGACACTACTGTTGTCGATGAGAAGCTTGAGGAGGCCGCTTCTAAGGACAGCGCTGCTCTGAACGGCAGTTCCACCGAATCTGCTCCTGAGGAAGTCAAGGCTCCCGAGCCCAAGGCTGAGGCCCCGGCCGTTGACGCCGAGTCCACTGCTCAGGAGCTTGCCGAGGAAGACGCCAAGGTGCCCGAGAAGCCCAAGGACCCCACCCCTACTCCCGTGGCCAAGCCCGTCGCTGCTCCCGCAGAGCCTGCTGGACCTCCCAAACCTATGACCTGGGCCAGCCGTGCTGCTGCTGCTGCTGTTGGTCCTAAGCCTGTGGTCCCTCTTGCTAAGACTCCTACTCCTCCTGTGCCCGCCCAGAACCGTGCTCCTGCTCCCCCTGCTCCCACTTCGCAACCCGCTGCTGCTGCCCCTGCCGCTTCCACTCCCGCTGAGGGTCCTGCTAAGGACAGCTCTGGATGGCAGACCGCCGGCGGCGACTCGAAGCGACAGACCCGACCCCAGTCCATCTCAAATGCCCCCACTGAGAAGGAGGGAACTCTTGGATACGTTAAGTATGTGACAGAGAAGGTTCAGGATGCTGAGCTCCGTGCCGCCCTTGCTGCTCACGGTGAATTAACCTACTTCGACATCAACCGCCAGAAGGTACGTAATCGAAAGAAAGTTTACAAGTATCTCTGCTAACAACCACACAGAACTGTGCTTTCGTTGAGTACAAGACCACTGAGGGCTACCAGGCCGCTGTCGCTGCCAACCCCCACATTGTGAACGGTGAGAACATCGTTGTTGAGCCTCGCCGACCCAAGGCCAACGCCTACGGAGGCAGCAGCTACGGATCCGGCCGTGGTGGTGCCCCCGGCCGTGGCCGTGGCGGCTTCGATGGTAACCGATCTGGCAGCCAGGGTTCCCGTGGCAACTTCTCTGGTCAGAACCGAGGCCGCGGTGGTGCCGCTCGAGGCCGTGGTGCCGCCCAGGCTAACAATGCCTAAAGCATTTAACATATAATACCGCCCAGACTCGGTTGGCGGTAGATTCAGCACTCGAAAATCCCGGACGAGAGAAAGTGCTGACATGGCGGAGGAAAGAAATTGTATGACTTAGTCATCGCCATGATGACTACCAGCCATGACCATTCGTTGACATGGCCACGAAAATTAAACACAAATGCTCAAACAAATTAGGGAGGGTTATCTGGTGGCTAGGGAGGAGCGGAGTTGGGCATTCCCTTTGGAGGATTAGTCGGAGTTGGAGCCGGAGTCATAATTGTTCGTTTTTCGTTTTCAGTTTTCGCTGCTTTGCGCGCTGCATCTGCATCTAATCCTCCCCGACCAACGATTTTGGCTCAAGGATTCAGCAAAAAAGGGAAAGAAAAAAGGTCCTTGGCTGGGAGCTCGGATTTCGGCGTCATTCTTACACCTAATGGTCGTGTATATTTTCACACAAAAAGCAATAGGGGGCGGGGAATAGAGACTGGAGTCGGATGGTGCACACAAAGGGCGGAGGATGTGATGACGGACGGGAACATGGACATAGGGAACTCAGGATGACGAGAGAATATGGACAGGCCTGGCTGGAAGCAGGGCGGAAGGGACCATATCTGTACGTTCTACTGTTGCAAAAGAAAAATAATCATCAGCGTTTCTGGTCTAAGGGGAGTTGGGCGGGGCAGTGAGGAATAGTTGGGCAAAACTGATACCAACAAGGTTGAATCAAGAAATTAAGAATTACGCAACACAACGTGTCATGATGAAGCCAGCTGGACCCTATTGAGCAATGAAAAGCTCGCCTGTGACAATACAACACTGAACCCGGATACGTGAGCTTAATCAGGATGTGAAGGGGATTAATCCATGACACTTTAGACGGCGGATCAGTTCATGCTCCATAATCATGACAAGACGAAACCGGGATAGACAGACAGCAACGACATTTGCAGGGCCTCCGGGACTCGGTTAGTTGGTTGGTCTCTCCTGTTGCACTCAAGTGCCACAGCTGTCGCTAACTCACAAAGGCATTATCCAGTTGAGCCAAGACAGAACTTTTGCACTGGAGAATACGAAATTGAGGCTTCATTTGGCCCGGTTGTTGTCCCGGCCGGTCGGATGGTCGGGAGAGCATCTTGGTGCCGGCGTGGACGGGGTTCTCGGAGGGGGTGAATGTACCCACACCCCCGGAACGATGCCGAAATAAAAATTAAAAATTAAAAAAGTTCCGTTACGACCTTCTTAAAGCAGCAAAAATGGTAAGCCATGGTGCATGGTATTCGGGGCGACTTTTGGGGCCCAGTCCTCAACCTTCAGCTTGGATTTTGCGGAGAGGCCAACCAACCTCCAGCGAATCTCGTGTGGCGAGTGAGTCAGAGGACGAATAAGATTGCTTGGTTTTCTGTTTGTTGAAGATCCGGGGGGGAGGCCCAGAAGATTCAAGATCGGTTCGGAACGAAAGGGGCCCCCGGAGGGCATGTGGAATTTGAGGACGAAGGTGGGCACAACCAACCACGAGGCACTCTAAGCTTTTCTTAATGGCGACATGGGGGTTGTGATGGGCGGTCATGGCCGTAAACAAAAGGTGGTGGGAATGGGAGATGGGGGATAGCGATCGGCATCTAAGCAGCATAGCGTTGTAATGGCTTCGTTACTGGATGGCCTCGATGACTAGTTGTGAGCGATCGTTGAGCGCATGGGAAATCAAGCTATAGCCTGGGATGTACACATGGATGGGTAGCAGTTGGAAGCTGGGGAGAGGCGTGTATGTGCGGTGTGCAGCGACGGACCGATGTCAAGTAAGCAAGGATGTTTTTTTTTTTTACCATGGTTCTCGATGATGGATCGTGGAGGCCAAGAGTCATGCTGTGCAACGATGCGGAGGTTTTTTTTGTTTTTTTGTTTTTTTTAGTCAACTCCCCCGTCCATGATGCATCTTCGGCCAAGGCGCAACACGCCCGCGCGGGCCATGCGGACAATCAATCACGCCTTTTTTTATATAAACCAGGCGTGATGGTCCGGGGGACAGCCAAGTGGAGGGTTGCATCCGAGCCGTTAATCGCGGATGGACACCGGCAAGGAGGGTAGCCAAGCGTCGACGGCAGTTTCGTCCGCGGGATAGGAATTTTAGAAATTTAGTTTAGGAGCCGGAAGACGGAGACCTTTTGTTGATTTTAGCGTATCATCTTCACTGCTAATGTTAATTGTTGAGGACTAGCTCTTCGGGGACGAGACGGAAATGAATCCCTCTTTCAAAGCCTTTCTCTCTGGCACAAAACTGTCAGCACCTACCATGCGGTTCACCGGGCCAAGCGATGGCGCCGCGAAGCGCCAACGGGCGGGATGCACGATGCGTCGGATTTAAGGGCGAGCGGGGAAGGGCCTTTTTGCAGCGCAGGGAGATGCAAAAAGCAAGCCCACAAAGGTTGTGCTTGGGCGACAGTGACAAGAGGCGAGCACGCGCATGCACGGATGTTACAGGACAGGGTATCAAAGGTATGTACGGGCTAGGGCGCACGTAGCGACGAAAGTGCATTGCCGGAGGCATTGCAAAAAGGCATGCTTGTGACGGATTACGGTGCTTGAGGTTAGAAGTAATGAAAGAACGAGAGCCAGACTTCGGAAAGTGGGGAACCCGAAAGAGAAGGGGGGGGCAAACAAAACAAAAAAGATAGAACAGTTCAGAAAATGCTAACATACCAAACCAGTAATAGCTCGCCAGAGAACTGGCCGACGCAACTAGCTGGGTCTTTTGGGGAACCAGGGGTGTGGGTTGGCCGATTTTCAAAGGTGCCAAGGGCTGCGGCAAAAGTTCCTTACCCAGCAGCTTGGGCCCTCGTCGGGTACCCGGAGAGAGCGAGGGCGAATTGGAAAAAATGCGACACGACTGTTGACAAGATTATTGGTCATCATTGATTCACAGTTCAGGTGGTGGTGCATGTGTGTGTCGGAGATTCTCTCTCGGAACCTTTGGGAAGTTTGCGTACCAGCGTGTGCGTTATGCTGCGTGCCCTGCTCGTGTCTGGTGGAGATGAGGACGGTATTATTCGATACAGTGTGCTGCAGATCCCTCAACAGGAGGGATGTCTGTTGCATGTACAACGTATGGACTGATGTTTTGTCTTTTTTCTGTTTTCCATCTTCTTCTTGGATGGCGGAGATGCACTTCGCCATTTTCACTTCGAGACTCGACATAGGATCTAGGCCCAGGGCCAACGCCACCAGATGACTTGCAGCGTCCAATATTTAATTTTTAGAGGCCAAGAAGCGTTCGACGGTGCCAAGTCGAGGCTTCCGGCCGAGAGCGCGACAAAGGGTCCGGACGAGCTACGGCAAAAATGCGTTGCGGAAATAGTGACTGCTGTGCAATGACGCGTCCTTGTTCCAAAAATGGCCCAACCCCCAAGTCACGGCGGAATATCGCCAATACTTAATTATATGGGGAACGTGTACAGTACCCAGGAGGCCCTTGTCCATTGCGGACAAAGACGAGACCTGTTGCATGACCACCGATTTTCCTCTAGGAGTAATGGTTGTTAATCAATGCCAATCAATCAATCAATCTCGGGCAAAATGTTCAGTGTCAAAAATGCCCGGTACCGTCAGCGGGTGCCGCAACATCCGTCTAAGGCACGCACCTACTAGTTTGGGATTGGCGCCGTATTTTGCCTCATGGCCCCCCGGAACACCCCTTTCCTTTCGTCTTGCCCTTTTCCCCACAGCACCAACAGAAGGCATGGCCGACCCAACGCGCGCCCTCGCATGCCCTGGCAGGGCCTTCCTCGGTGGTGCACCCGGTGGGTCCTGACTTCCCTCTGCGGTCCTGTGGGCCCGTGGGACCTCGCCCGGGGACCTTTTGGCGGGAATGGGGCCGGGGGTCGGACCTGCCAGGTCAAGCAAGTCATGCCAGACTGACTGCTGTGCTGCGCTTGTTGGCCTTGCCTCCCTCTCGCCTCACCTCAGAACGACTGAGCTGTACTGCACTCGGTTGCATAGCACAAGGCTTCCTTTTCGCCTGTAACCCACACAGGGTCAATACATCCGAACTCAATTCTCACCCTACCTTACCTTGAACATATTATCCGAGTCTCTCAAGGTGCTGTCAGTTGCAGTTGCGCAGCATTGCGGTGCACGCGCCTTCGTATCTGCTCCTATCACATATCGCCCCAACTCGGCGAATGCAGTCAATGTCACCAACCTGCCTCTATCTCTCTCTCTCCGCGGAACCTCACAACTCAGGATCCTCGTCGGCACATGCCCGGCCGCGCTCCAGCTTTGAGACTTAGCTTTCCATTAGGGGACTGATCGACAGCCACATTTCCCGGTGTACCAAGATTCACCCCCAAACTCGAAACGATACGTACTATCCGTGTGCCGCAACAAATAACACACCAAGGCCCGTCCCTCATCCCTGATCATCAATGTCGATGCCAATGCCAATGTCAATGTTGCAACCTTTTTGAGTGCGGCTTGCACCCATCCCCCGGCAAGCAGCACCCATCGCATCGGATCCCGTCTTGGGCGAGCAAACCCCAAAAAGTACATTGCCCAGACACACGAAACAAAGCACCCGCCGCTGCCATTAGGCCAACCAATCTCGCCACTTCCGCCGTCGCGGAGCCAGATACACACACCCAAGACACAATCACCTCTATGCTCTAGTTGCCGCATTTTGCCCCGGGATCGCCTGCTCTCTTTTTCCCCAAGTCTCCAGACTTGATCCATCTTTGCACGGAATTCCGTTTTGCTCTCCACCCCCCTTCGTTCCGCACCTCAACGTGGGTCCCTTGGTCTACGGTCCTTGCGTTTGTCTGGTCTTTGTGGCCCTGACCCTGCGATCCTAGTTTCGAACAAAAGAGCCGCCGTGTTCCACGCCCCTTCTATCCCCCATCCATCCCCATCTTCTCTCCTCATCAAACGCCCACTGAGGTGCCCGGCACCGGCAGCAACTGCGACTGGTTCAGTTCAGCGTTACCTGTCGTCGTTCCGCTCGGCCCACGCCCCCCTTCTGGACGCAACCCCCAACGCCCCGGTGCTGGTGCCCTTCCCTCAATGACAGACGGCCCTCGTTTTGGCTCCACGCTGACTGTCGTCTCATTGTCCTGGCTTCTCTGTTGGCTCGCTCGTTTGCTTCTCTCCACCATCACACTCCAGTGCGGGTCGGTATGATCACTCTCCTTAGCTATCCGCACTCTATGGAGACTCCTGCGGCAACGGTCCCTTGAGTCGCACCCCCCAGATCCCTTTGACTCTTCCCGTACTTTCCGCACTGCTTCAAACCGGTCTCCGGACTCAAGAGACCCTCTTATATATAAGTCTCACAATCCCCCATGGACCCCCGTAGGCTACCGGCCGAGGACCATGGACCATCGCCGACCACACCTTCATCGCCGCCTGAGAGGCGGCGTGTCTCGATGGAAGAGGACATGCGCTATCGTCAAATCATGACGGGCTCTCGCCGTCCTTCGCTGCCGCCTCCATACCAACCTGATCCGCCCGCGCCCTCTGCTAAGCATCATGAGAAGACCTTCGGCAAGGGGAAGGAAGTCGCGACTGGTGGGGGCGGTAACAAAAACCGTCATTCGTATGTCAGTTTAGAAGAAGGGGGTGAACAGTTGCCAGAATACAACACATCAATAGCTTTGGAGGGTGTGTTTTGCAAGAAGCATGAGATCGAAAACACCACAAAAAGGGCCGAGGATCGCCAGTGGCGCAACGTATATATTACGCTCCAAGGAACAGCACTCAACGTTCACGAAGTCAAAAAGGCCTGGAGCTGGGGTAGAAACCGTGATGATGGCCCATCGATTGATCCTGACAACCCACCTTGGATAAAAAGAGGGAAGCTCGAAAAATCTTACAGTCTATTATATGCCGACGCTGGCATTGCTGCCGACTATAAGAAGTAAGTCAGCTCACATACCGCTAATCATTCATGACCACCATGTAGAGTCATTCGCTGACATGATGGTACCCTTCATGTAGGCGCCGCTATGTCATTCGTGTCCGCGCAGAGACGGATCAATTTTTAATTTCTTGCGTCGAACTGAGCACCTTCATCAAGTGGCTGGAGGCTTTATTTGCAGCCATCGACGTTGCTACGCCTCTTGATGATCGAGACTTTCCCCGTGATATGTCCATTCCCCGGGTTCAGCGTATTCGATGGTTCCGTGGTCAGGACCCAACCTCTACCACGCTCGACTTGTCGGAACTAGAGGCCCAAGACCAACGTGAAGCAGCCACTACGTCCATAGTCGAGGACGGACCATCTAACGCCTCCATTGTTGCACCCCCGGAACCACAAACAGATGTTGAACCCGAAGAAGCACAATCCGAATCAAACTATCACTCATTGCCTCCACCCCGCATCGAGCCAGTACACCGTCTCAGCACTTCATCATACCCGGCTCTCGAAATAGACCCCAGCTCAGGCAAATGGTTTCCAGAGCATAGATGGTCAAGAGCCCACGACATGTTGTACGCCAAACTATGTTATAGCAATCTTCTCTTCAGGAGCCCGCGCAAATCCAACTACATCATCTCCAAAGGCAAGCAGTGGTATGTGGACTGGACAACGGGTCGAATGGTCCGAGTGCTGCCACCAGAGTACGGTGAAATCGACTACTTTGGGGCATGGCAGGTTGTCCATACGGATAACAGGAGGATATAGAGTTATACGGCCCCAAGGGCAAAAGATTATCGACACGACGAATTAACGACTCATCATTTCCTCCACGATGCATCCATCACGGTTCTAGGAGCATTCCATCGGTCATTCTAGGAAATCGCATCATACATCATTCATCATTTTTCACACATCGCATACCACACAGGGATTGTGACATCCCTTGCAATATTATGGCCAACGCACCATATTTTGCCTCTCAGAGGGACATCGGATGATGTCCCCTTTTTCCGAAACCACAACAACACTCTCACGAATACAACTTTTGCATACAGGAGCCATGACAACTATTTCTCGTATTTCCCGATTGGGTTGGCATATTGTATATCTGGCGCATTTGGGGTGCATAAGCCATGGTGGCATGGAAACCGGGGTCCATGGGCTGGAGTTGATGAGTTCTCTTTTTTGGGGTATTTTTAGTCTTTTACTAAAAGACTTGTTTCGAATGACGGCGTGTGTTGGAGGGGGGCACAGGGTTCATCCCCTCCAAGTTTCGTTTTTGTAACTATCAGCATCTTGGCATGCTTGGCATTGCTTGTACATAGGAACTAACGAATGGAAAGCTCAAGCAACAAGAACACCTTTGATTTTAAAGTTCTATGCTAATATTACATGTGACATTACGCCAGAGCTCTTGGCAGTGTTTTTAGATCATGAGAGTATGGCTTCGTTAAACAAAAAACAAAGTGGTATCATCAACATTTCCGGTCCGTTTTCCAAGCACAGCCTTCCGACTTGGGAGATCATCGCATCACAACCCCGGCTTCCGAGCCACCCAAGAATCGTACAATAAAACCATATCAACTGTCGTAGTGTGCCATGTTACGGTCTCTGCACCCCCGCAGCCTCGACAGCTGCGAGACCTTCCCTCGTCTCGGCGGCGAGCTCGTCGGCAATGGGACGGAGGGCGTCGTTTGCGCCGCGAACGTCTGTGACGACGGCATCAAGGCGGTCCAGCAGGGCGGAAATCTCCTCGCGCTGGCGGAGGACCTCGTCGTAGAGCAGCGCGTTTTGCGACTGCGTCGTCTGCAGGCGAGCGTTGAGCTGGGATTGGTGGGCGGCGAGGGCCGGGTGTAGGTGAGCGGAGAGGATGGCATCGGGGGGCAAGAGGTGACTGTCGAGAGAAATATCCCCGTGTTAGTATGTACAGTCTTTGGGTGGAGATTTAGAAATAAGAAGAAGAAACGGTCACGTACGGTGTTGGTGTTGTGACTTGGGCAGTTTCTGAAGATGCCGCGTCGGCGCGTCGGCGCGCAGCGTCGTGGATGAGTCCCTCGAGGTCGTTTAGTTTGGGAACGACCTGTCTCGCCATCATAATGTTTTCGAATTCTTTCTGTTGGCATCACAGCAACCCCAAATGGTCAGCATTGCGATTCTCCCACAAACGGGCCTTTCAACTCTTCGGGCCTGCCCATCCCACCATTGCACATCCTGAAGCTCATTGTACAAAAATGACCCCCTCCAACCATCAACCCATAAGAATCCAGTTGAATCCTCTCGTGTCTCAAGAAGGGGGAGGGGACGGTGGTGGGAGAAAGATGAGGAAGAAAAAGAGAAGAAAGAAAACACTCACCTCGCACTTTTCGCTCAGCTTGTCCACCATCTGCCCCTGCACTTGCTTCAGCACATTCTCGGCCTTCTTGGACACCGTCGGGTAGCACCCGGCAAAGTTGCCCCACGCCAGCTTGGCCATGGTGCGCTTCAGGCGCTGCGCGTAGAGCTCCTGCAGACGCGACGCTCGGGGTCCCGGTGCCACGGGCGTGTGACGTTCCGGCAGCGGTGGTGAGGCGGGCGGCGCAGGATGCTGCTCGTCGGCGTCGTCGTCGTCGTCGTCGGCGGCGGCGGCAATGGCGGCTTGTTCGCTGTTGCTGTCGACATTGTTTTGCGCGGCGTCATTGCTGGCATCTTCGGGTTCTGTCTGCTCCGCCGGGGGGTTAGCTGCCGTGGGGGGTTCGCTTTGCGATTGGGGCGCCATTGTCGAAGGGGGGAGGAGGGGGGAATGGCACGACGACGGGCCTTGGGGGTGGGTAGTGATGTACTGCTCGTGATGGTGTTCGGCGCGAAACGCGACGTTGATGGGCGGCGCGTGGGGTATCGTATCGCACGTGCCTCGTGGCGCTACGAGGGGTAATTGTCAGTTGGTGGCTGTGGCTTGCACTTGCAGCTATGACATCGACATCCCGATAGAGGGGATTAGGATCAGGATCCATCAGGAGATTTTCACAGGGGTCAGATACCCCAGAGGTCGCGATGATAATGAGGAGGGTATTGGTTCTAGTCATAAATTTGGTCTTTCGTCTATACGTATTTTGTAAATCCAGGGAATTGGCTTATCTAAGCCCATGTCTATATATCCTTGTGTTTTCGTCTCCACGTCTTTTGGTATCAGTCGACCTCCGACTTTTGCATCCCAAGAGGCTGGGCCCTCCTCATATGTACTATTAACCCAGTTCCACACCTCATTTGCGTGTGCACAACAGCACCAGCACTGTCTCCCATCTCAATAAAAACTCTACAGGGTATCGAAATCAAGAAAAAGGAAACCCCAAAGAAAGCCTCGTCTCCTGTCATGGTCTCATGCCGGTTCAGTTGGCAGCCAGAATTGCGGCTGCATCAGCGTCCGCGCTGTGATCCTTCTTTCCGCCATCTCGTCGTATCTGTTCCTCTTCTTTCCTCTTCTGGTCTGCCTCCTTCTGTCTCTCGTGGCTCACATATGTGGCGTATCGTAGAGTACCCAGGGTAAGCACAGCCATGAAAAGGATGCCTAGGACGGATCTTCGAATAAGAATCCATCGAACTTCTTCAATGTCTGATTTAGCATCACTGCTGAGCATGATACTAATCTTGTAGTTAATTTGTTGGACCTGGACCCGGTTAGGTTCATCATGGCCATCATCAACCACGACAATCACTCACAGCACTCTCTGCCGCCTTTTGCTCCTCTCGAACCGCCATCTTGCGGTCGTTAAACATGCCCCGGACATGGTCGTTGAGGGTCAGCAGCTCTTGGTTAAGTGACTGGTTCAATATGTCCACCTCGTGCTGTAGGTGCGTCCTCTGCTGTCTAAGTTGCTCTTCTTCGAGTCTTCGATTGTTCTTTATTTCGGTAGCCAGCTCTGAGCAGGCAGCTTTGAAGAGATAGGTTTCCTGTGCCCATGGTCAGTTTTCATTCGCATTGCGACCAATCTCGGCACGTCATATCTCACATTCTCCACATCACTTTTGCTAACTAGAGTTGACTGTGCAACTTGTAGGTTCTGGGCCAGGGCAGCACGGATAGCTTTCATGGCCATCGTCGCCTGTTCCAGCGTGTAGCCTCCATCCTGGAGCTGTTTTACGAGCGAGTACGTGTCGAAATGGTGAACATACGGTCGGGGCGTTAGGGTCGGGCCCGGCTGTGTCATGTTCTCTGGGGATTGCATGTGAAGGACCGCCTCGAGAGGTCCGCTCTGCTTCGCCTCCTCCCGTGCAAGTCGAGCTCGCTCTAGCCCAGGGGTCTGTTCTTCTTCTGGTGGCGAGGACGGTTTTTCGGGCGTCTCTCTGGGTTTGGGTTCGTCGGAGTCGTTGGCACTGGCATTGGCATTGGCATTGGCATTTGCGTCGTTGACGATTGAGCCGGGGTCAGAGGATTGGATCAGTTGTTGGGCGGAGCTCTGGTCAAGGGCGACTATTGAAGGCGCAGCGACCTCGATTATGTTCGGTAATGGATCTATCTCCTTTTGTTTCGTCCCGTGAAGTTGGGAGGGCTCGATGGCTTTGCCTCGCCTGCGGGCAAAGGTCCCCCGGTGTCGGGCCAGGCCGGCGGAGGCGCGAGATGGACCCCCCGCCCGGACGGCGCGCATCAAACGAGGGTTGAGAAACGACAAGCGGGCGGCAGCCGTCATCGCATTGACAGCTGGAATGCGGTGACTAACGTAGGGGTTGTTGCCTGGGTGAGGTGAGAAAAAAAAAGAGGGAAAAAAAGGAATGTACTGGAATTGTGATAGCTATCGGTATCGAGTTGGGCGAACCATAGGGGCGGTGGTGAGTGAGGCGGCTGGTGTCAGTAAGTTGAAATGTTGATGTCAATGTTCAATGCTCCTTCCAAGCTAGGGTGAGGGACAAGTTGTTCCGGAAGGCGGAGCCGGCTTCTTGCCGTTTCTGTACCTGTCTCGATCTGCACGTGGCGTCATCCCGACCAGGGAAAGGGGCCCGCTGGAGCTGGCTAGAGTGCTGACAGTGCCCAACCCTACCGAAATTAGCCGGACATAACAAGTTCCTCGTCTACCCTATAAAATGACAGGCAAGAATGATCAGGAAGGGAAAAAGTGAAGTGAAGATTATTACAGAATCGATCTGGCACCCCCCCCCCCCCCTTCTTTCCTCAGCCCCCTCAGCCCCGTGCAATTTCTCTTGTTATTTTATCATCCTGCTCACAAACTGAGTTGCGAGAACCACTACCCTAAACCCCCACAATAGAGAGGGTGGGGTGGTTTGATCCTTGGATATGGGTAAGCAAGAACCCATTGGCAATCATCGTCGGAATATCATGGGTCAAATTATATTGCCTAGATGATGATATTGTGTGCTGCCAGCCCCATGCCAATTCACTTGAGGGCAGCTCCAACCAGGCGTGCCGTTTTTACAACCCCTGACTCATTGTGGACGCGAATGTCATCGGAATCTTTCCTTTGTTTCTTTTTCATCTCCTTCTCTTTTTTTTCCTTCTTTTTTTTCTTTCTCCTTCCTCAGCCACGTGTGCAGCAAGTACGAATTTAGACCAAAGGGCTACTAACAAATTCCCGCCGCCGCCGCCGCCGCCCAAAAAGGACGGGGACTCTCTGCCACAAAGTATATCCTACCATGTACCATGCTTCGAGGCAACCAAGAAAGCCATCTGGAACAATGAATCAGGGAGTTTTGTTTTTTCACAAAAGTCAAAACATGTCATGCTTTTCCCCTCCTTTTGCTGGGCACCGAAAATTTGGCCGCTCACCGAAGCAAATATTGCATGAAACTGCAACTCAACGCCATTTGGTTTTTTTCTCACTATTCCACATCATTTTATTTTCATGAACAATCTCCCATTCTCCTAGAAACTCTATGGACAACCCTCATCCCTTGCTCTAGGTCTCACTCCACACCCACGTCCCATTCCTATCCATACCATTCCAGCCATAATGACACCCGCTGAATGTGACGTTTCCCATGATACCATATCCCCCCCCCCTCCCATTGGCCATAGTCTAGTACCCCATTTATCCCTTCTGCCTAAGCCGACCCCCCTGTGCCCGCTGCATTACTCAAGACCCTGGGAATACAGTACTGTAAACAACCTTTAAAAAGTAACGAAGTAAAAATAACAATACCCATATCGCCCGCCGCCCGCCGCCGCTGTGGTGTTTTGTTTCTGCCTTTTCCCACTGATGAGACCCGTCCAATCATGAGTAAAGAATCCTACTCCTCGGGATGCTCTGGCCCACCGCCGGCTGCCCGACGAGAATATCCAGAATTGAGACTTTGTGCATGTACTCCCATATCCCCCAGAAAAGGGTAGGGCCAGGGCCTGATCTACCTGCCCCATGCCCCGCCGTGTTGTATTAGTGAATCATGTAACGATGCCATATATTCCATGTGAAGAAGGTGCGAAGTGTGCCTGGGTGCTTTTTATGTTGATTCCCGCGGGGGCCCTTGAGCCTTTTGTGCCTTTTCCAACCGTCCATTGACCCCGGGTTAACGTCATAATACAAGTTATGAAAGAGACTGCTTGCCCAAATGGACCCTGCAGCCTGTTATGCATGCAAATTTGGTAAATCAGGCCTCATTGTCCTGCACCTGGGGTGAGATATTGTCCCTGGTGGAGGCCTTGATTGATCCATCCTCAGCAGGGGCTCCCACGGCGCTCGCGCTCGTGCTGGGCGGGCCACTGCTCTGGGGGCTGTTGGTCTCGTCCGTGAGGCCGGGTGTGGGTGCCGACGACTCGGACTGGAGACCATTCGCCCCCGTCTTGGTCGGCGTGCCGTTGGTTCCGAGGCCAAGCAACTTCTCAAGAGCCTGGAGCTGTCGCGAGGTACCGCTCTTCTTCAGGCTGAAGTACTGTGGCTTAATCTCCTCAACCAGTAGCTCTCTCTCAGTACCCTCGAGCTGCCCAAGAAGTTTTTCTGGTCGAGTTGTTAGCGTCACATTCATCGAAAATGGTACCACTGTACTTACGAATGACATAATTTCCATATTGGTCCCTCATCATTTGTTGGAGAGGGCTTGTTCCGTCGCTTCCGACAGCCGTAAGCTGTTCCCGAATCTCCGAGCGCTGTTCTACCGAACCGTACTCTATACACTTCTCAACAACGTTGGATGCGAACTTGTGCTTTGACAGGGTCAAGAGTTGAGACATGACCAGCTGGATGATCTTGGCTCGGTCTTCTGGCTTTCCATTCTGGATAACATGCTGCGTCACGTAGTTGCCATACTGGTCGGTAATGAGGATCTGGATAGAGCTGTGAAGTTCCGCCATGATCTTGGCCTTGTCCTCTTCGGTACCATGCTCAAGCATGCGCTGAATGACACGGCATCCGTAGGCATGAGAAGCAAAGCCCGTCACATGACCCTTGAAGGCCGCCATGATGAAATCAAGGTGCTGACGTGGTACAAGCTCGATGATTTTCTGAACAACGTGATTGCCGTTTTGGTCTCGGATTACCCTGACAATCTCAGGCTCGAGTTCCTTGGTCAGCTCTGCCTGCTGCTCCACCAGAACGTGCTCCAAAGCCTATAATAAAAAGGTTAGCATAGGTCTAGACAGACGTTAAGAAACGGGATCAAGCTGGACGTACCTTTTGCACTACTCGGCAAGCATAGACCTGAACTGACAAGTCGACAACCTTGCCCTTCATCTTCTCCGCCAGAACCTTCTTCTGTACCTGGTTACCGTGCTCAAAAAACTTCTGGATGACGTAGTTTCCAAACACATCCTTCATCAGTTGAATTGCGTTGGGCTCAATCTCACGGAAAACCTGATCCTTCTCGTCACTGTTGGCAGTCTCAAGCTTCTGTTGGATGAACCTCGACCCGTGCTGATCTCCACTGAACTCTACGACATAGTTGTAAATGTCCTTGAGCTCGTAGCGCTTGTTTGACTTAGAGCTTAGTCTGAATTCATCGAGAAGGACACTGCGGACGCCCTTGCCAGGGTCTTGATCTCGAGCTGGTCGGATTGGCACGTTCGTGCCGAGTGCATAACCGGCATGCAAAGGAGGAAGTCCATAACCGGGAATCATAGGGTGGCGAAAACCTTGGGTGTAAGGATCGAGAAAGTTGGGTGGGTATTGAGAGGCAAAGTTGGCATAAGCATACTGGTTGGGATAGTATGAGGGAAAGGTGGGGGCGTACTGAGCCTGCGCCCTTCTGTCATGCTCCATAGACCTGGGATCTCGGGAAGAAGGACGGCCGCTCCATGGGTCGGGAGTTGGCGCGTAGCTTCGGGGACTATTGCCTTGCTCGAGGCGATAGCTTGGTCCAGGCGAGATGCGGTCGACCGAACCCCGCTTCATGGCCTGGAACTGGGCGCCCAGTGGATCCGAACCTAGATCGATGCTGTTGCTGAACCGAGAAGAACCGCCCTCGTTTGCCCATGATTGCGAGCCAGCAGAATTCATTTGGAAGGGCTGGGAGGCTGGGTTAAATGTTGATGTTCCAGAGCCGGCACTTGCGCCATCCAGAGTGACCCGCCGGGCGAATTGGAGTGACATCTCATCGTCCATCTGCTTGTTGTTGAAATTAAAAGCGCGCTGGTTTGCTGACTGGTTTTGAAACGATGATGTGTGGGTAGGCCGCTGTGACTGAATGGAGTTACTGGGGGTGTGGCCGCGTCCATGGCCGTAGAGATCAGAGAAGGCTGGAGAGCCTTGAGACTGGCGCGAGGGAGGAACATTGGAGTCGCGACCAGAGCCGTAGCCGGCAATCGAGTCAATGTATGAAGCCTCCTGAGGGCTCCGCTTCTGGGAGGGGAAAGCTGCACCATGTCCATTCGACTCGTCCTGGAAGGCTTTGCCACTGAAGCCACCCTTCTTCAATCCGATCGCAGGATGCGTGGGGTCGAAAAAGCCCGATCCATCTCGTGTCCGGTTGGGAGATGTGCTCGTCGACCGAGGAGGATTCTCTGTGTTCCAGGGACTGGGGCCCCAGACGTCGACTTCAGAGTTTGCGTTGAGGGCGCTCGATCCGGTGGGGTTCTCTTCGGCGTCTGCATTATGAGTGAGCACGAGAGGGGCGCAAGGGAGGGGGATGGAAGCGCTAGACTGACCCTTGGAGGCGATGGAGCGGTCTCTGGCGTTGGATATGGATGAAGACCATATGTTCTTGTTGGGGTAGAGGTTGGAGCCTGGGAAGGCAGAGGTGATGGGCTGCTGCTGCGACTTGTCGCTAGAACTCGCGGGCATGGCGAAGTTTGGGAATCCCCTCGACCGCGTCTAGAAGATGAGGGAATGAACGATTAGCTTGCGACCGAGATAAAGATGGAAATTGTCGCGCGGTGTCGTGATTTCGTGGGATATATTTTTTTTGGTGAGGGCTTGCAGAGCACGATAGCAGGTGCTGTCGTTAACGTGGACTTCAGAGGCCGGGGCAAATCAAGCCTTCGGCCGATTGTGCGCTAGTTTGGCGCATGGTTGAGACACACGAGCACTGTGACGTCGCATTCCGAGCTCTGAGCCGTGGGCAGGGGGATGAAGTGAAGTGGCTGGAACCGAGCGACAGGGTCAAAAGAGTAGGACTTACCGCAGTCGTCATGATTGGGAATTAAAAAAAAATATTTATAAAAAAAATCGTCTCGTCTCTTCGTCGGGCGCGGAGGCGTTGGTGGACGAGGACAGTTTTCAGCGGTGTCGGACCCAGGTTTGACTGGGGCTGGCAGCAGTTTTTGTCTGGTCGAGGGTTGAGGAACAAGGGCGGCGTCGGTGCTGGCTTTGGCTTTCTGGCACTGGCACTGGCGCTCGCGCAAGGGAGGGTTTGTGTTTTAGAGCGGCAGATGGGGCCTAACACTACCTTGGCTCGGCAGTGGGACACACACACAGACCGGGGGTGACAAGGCCAGTTGGCGACCACTGAACAAGACACGCTATCGACGCTGGGCGACGGAGCGATTCGACTGATTTTTTTTTCTGTATTCGGCCGTTGGCAAGGATGATCTCCGGCGAGAATGTAGAATCGGAATGATTCTGAGTCTGGCTGCTATGTGTGATAAGTAGATGATGATGATGAGAGATGGTGCGGCAGTTGTTTATCGACAAGAAAGAACCTTATATGGGTCTAAAGAGGCAAAAGCCGAAACAGGCGTCAGTCAGCATACATTTAACACCTGGATGAGCACCAGTCGCAGGAGCGCAGCGGCTCACAGCCCATCAGGGCGCTGCGGAGGTCGGAAAAAAAAAAGACGGGGAAACCTTGGGGCTGGGTTGGTAAGGCTGTCCAATGTCCAGCCGGACCAGGGTGGCCAGTCAACTTAAAAACACACGAAGTGGCGGGACCTTAGGGAGCCGGCCAATTTTGTGTCTGCCCGTGTATCGCCCGGTTGGAACAGTAATGCTAGTGGGATGGGAAGCTACTCACGGGTTGGATTTACCCTGGAGATGTACTGGAGGCGTAGCTGGAACGGGAACAGTTGCAGTCGCAGTTTGCAACCGCAGGAGGCACTGGCAAGGATTCTGGACCAGTCCACTGGGGTAAGGGGCTCGTTATGGATGACGAAACGTGGAGAATCTGAGCTGTGCGAACCTTGACCAACACAACCGAATGGACCAAGAGGAGGATTAAATTTTTGTTTTGGTGTGGCAGTGAGAGCGCGATGGGTGCGGTAGCGACTGCGGCGTGTCGCGTGCGCAAGTTCTCCGTATTTGTATGGTAGATGTTTAGGAATGTAACAGGATCCTGGTCGTCTTTTGAAAGAAGATTATGCGACGGGGATGCCTGGAACCGAGACGATCTGCAGGATTGAATTTTTTTTTTCGTAAATGCGGAACTGTGACGGCATGTACAAAGGAACGATGAGAAATCGAATCCGTAAGTGGATGTAAAAAGAAGAAGAAAAAAGTAAACAAAAAAAAAGAAAGGAAGGTAGGTACGGTGGGATGGCTGCTGAAGAAACGTGAAGTAACCAGTCGCAAAGAATAGTTTCGAGGTAATCGACAATGATGTCCTCACTCAACAGACCCCAACGATGTTCGAATGGAGGTGCTGGGATGTATGTGTTCTTTGCCCCAATTATTGGGCAGGGAAGAAGAATAAAAAGAGAACAATGTATGGGGAAGGATTGAGCTGAGGGAGGGTAGGTGAGGAGAAGGAAAAGGAAGCGAGGGAGACAGTGTGTGCAAGCAGAGGCGACAAGAGTATGGAAATGGCTGAATAGAAGGCGGGCGCAGTAGTATAGATGTAGTAGGTCGCGGCCAAAACAAGGGCAGGTCGCCAGGTCGCACCTCAGAGCCGGAATGCGCGGGTGCGGTCAGAGATCAAGATGGGCTTGCGCGGGTTTCCCCTCGAGGCAAAGGGATAGCTCATATGCGCCCGGGGGGGAGGAATGATGGGCGAGACAAGACCGATAGTAGCGGGTGCGTGCTACCGTCCCCAGTGTGCGAGGATATGTGATTGTGCCCGCGTGTGTGAGGGCGAGTGTGACTGACCAGCTGGTCGACGGTGGAGGAGTAAGAATAAGATGAGGTCGTATGGCTAGGGGACGAAGGAGGAACGGGATGAAAGCGAGGTCCCAGGGAGGGGGTGCCTGTGAGAGGAGGATGTGGTGGAGGAGCCGAAAAAGACAGGGAAAGCAGAGGATGCAGAGGGAAGAGAAGCAGGATAAGCTATGTCAAGTCGTTATCGGTAGCTATGGGTAGCTGCAAAACCAAAGTATCAAGGCGATAGTGTCAGATGCTGACGGGCTCATGAAAAGTGAAGCTCCTTCTGGTCAAGGTGTGGTTGTGAGGGGGTTGTGAATCAATGACGGTTGAGGGGGAGAGGGCGGAAAAGTGAGGCATCCAGTTACCGACGATTGAGCATCTAACGGAGAGAAGGCGGTGATGCGAGAGGAGACGACGAGATGATTGGAGGTGAGTCCCAAGCAAAGCAGGCAAAAGCAACGAGAAGCAAGAAGCAATGCAATGGGAGATCTACTTCTACCCTACATATTGACGGACTAAACGAGACCATCAGATGGACTATAGCATCATAGTGGTTGTGGCCCGTCTCTGCGCCGCGCACACGCACATTCTCCCGCTCGCATGGGCGCACACACAGAATGGATTTATTGCTACCTTGGGCAGTGAGTGTGTGGGCGACATTCTATCCCTTCCCTTCCCTTCGTGGTTGATCGAACGAACGAATGCATCGCATCGTAGCACGCACTCGGTACCCTCCCGCCGGCAGAAGACCTGCAGCAGGGTGTTCTGCCGATGATGGCCCGCAGGATCATCTAACCCTGTAATCGCCGACGTACATGAGCTGCGCAGCGCAGACGGCAAACATGGGCCAATCTAGCTTGGTTTGTATTTTTCTTTCCTTTTTTCTTTCTCAACTTTTTGTGTGCATACGCAGAGGGCAGACCAAACAGGACATGGCATCTTCCGAGGGTTGCACTATGACATGGCGCCCATACGACAGCGACTGATTGATTGGGAGCGTGAGTGGGTGTGTGAGGGCGACATACGTCCGTACACCGGCCGGTGTTGCAGAGGAGGGGTTGGGCTGGAAACAGAGACTGCTCTGTGAAGCTTCAATCGTAGAGGACTAGCGGCCAGCTCCCCTGGGGCCTCTCCCGGCCGTGGCATTTCCAATGTGCAGAATGCGCCCTTTTCCAAATAAAATCAAACGACATGTCAAAGACTCGCCCCTCGAACTCGATAATCTGTCTCCGTACCGGCTAGAATTCAGTCCAACAGCCCGCAAGCCAAGCCAAAAAAGCCAAGCCGGCGCGGCCCCCCCTGCTCCGGCCCAGATCGCGGCTTTAGCTTCCCCTCACCAGCCCTAAGCAGGCTTAGCGACGGCCCCCACCACCCGCCATCAATCCTAATCAGGGAGTCCCCAAGTTTAGGGTTGCCATATCATCCCTTATTTCGACCCTGACAAGATGGAAGATGGAAGATGGAATTTGTAGAGGGAACAATGCCGCAAGACAGCCCTCAATGGGGAGGCCGCATGCCGTTTCTCTGACACCAACATTCGATGCCGCCTGGGATCCCGGAAGCCCGGCCCCCGCGGCTCTAGGTTAGCCAACCAAAACTCACAGTTCCATGTCCCTCCCTCCTCGCATTTGGCTCTACTTGCGACTGCACACATTTTCTTTGTCTCTCGGCCGTTTCCCTGGTCACTCACACACTCTCTATCTACTTCTATCTCTCTCCTTCTCATCTCTCCACCTTCCTATACCACCGGCTGTTTTCCCTGCTGCCTGCTGATCTTTGGTATCCTGCTAGGGTCGCACTTGCATTGTAAATGGTGGGACCTCCACTGTCTCGGCCTATCGAGTGAGGGCGAGAATGAAGACGCAACTCGCGGGAGGCAGTGAAGAAGGGCTCACAGGAGGGTCGCCTGAGTATGCTACCTTGACAACCTGCATGATCCATTCATCTGGGACTGCTCCCTCTTCGTAGTAACATGTAGCAACTGTGACATTATGCTTGTGCTCCCCGACTTGTCTATGATACGAGAGACATGCTGCATGCAGTTGGTGCATGAGCTCTGCAAGAAGCCAGAAAACACTGGGCGTTGGTGATAGGTGACCAGGAACGTTGCGCGTTTTGAGGCGAAATGTTGCCAGCCCTGAAAATTGAAGACATTTCAGGCAAACCGTGTACTCGCTCGCCATCTATCAGATCATCAGTGCTGAACGTCTACTTTCGTTGATCCCCTGAGCAACACTCATCGGAGCAAGTGTTGAAACTAAATCCAGTCAACAATCCAGGTCCCTTTTCGTCATACAGGTAGGGTGAAATCAGTGATGGCAGTTCGTCACTTTCAAGGGAGGCTGCATGCTGTGAGGCAAGGGAGACAGGCGCCCGTCTCCCCGCCAATGCCATCACCCTCGTTCTGTATCACCGTCACTAATTTGTTTCCAAGGTGACAAAAAGGCATCCTGTAGCCATTGGAACGCGGGATTTGACTCTGAATTGTTAATATGAACTAGGGTCCCGCTGTGGTATGTCGACTCCGCTGGACTTGCAGAGCCAAGAAGAAAATGAGGCGACCACTAGCCATGAAATTCCAAATCGACACTCGCACCTTGACCGGCCTACCTTACGACTCGTTTGTCTTCCACCATATTCGGATATCACTTTCAGGCAAGCCTGCGATTGTATTGACTAACCCACGGTACTTCGGCCCTATACTCATTGGTTGCGTTGGTGACCAGATGACTCTCATGTCCAACGAAATGAAACGGCCGACTCGTGCAGGGCGTTTGATATGCCATGCTTGACCACTGATTTTGATGTACAGGTAACCAATGACAGTCGGGAGTCTGCAGCTGCTCGAGGTTGCATGAATAGGTCTCACCCCCTCACGGTTCTTGGGGTTCGCCTTTACACCAGCCGAGATAGTTGTGGACATCTCCTTGTACGTTGACTTGGTAGCTCAAGTAACGTTACGATTTCCCAAATTCTACACCACGGAGCCAGAAGCAACTAGGAAATGAACTCTGGCACCCGAGCGTTCACATGTTTGAATCGATAATTCTATTCCACGTGGAGATCTATCTGTCAAATATTGTTTTCGCATGCGGATAGAAAAACCACGACAGCAACGAGCAACGAGCAACGAGTCTCCCGCTTCCATTGAATCTACCCACATGTATTTTCTGTTTTTGGGATCATGCTGTGATGACACGTGTTGATGTGCCGTATTGGAACATATAGATACAAGCAATGATTTGCGGATCAAATGCTCCGTGATTACTTTGTGGCCTTGGTCTCAGACATTACAGCAAACACAGGAGCAGGAGAAAGTGCATGGCATGTTATTTGACCATGGTAAGAATGCCTCAGAGATATGATAACTGTAAAACCAAGCACCGGACAAACATCACGGTGTTTATTTGTATAGGTATCTCATCAAGTCTATTTTTGCCAAACCATTCTGAACTAGGAGGCGAAGTTTGCAACTTGGGGTCGTGCCTTCTACCGGCTCGTGAGACATGGCACCTACATTGGGAATCCCATGACGGCTAACGCGCAGTTCTCGGTCAGTTAGTTAAAGTGAGGAGGCTTGACGTCAGCCCGTAGAGCCAACATCGATGGCGTTCCCCAATACTTGCCGGCTTATTCGTTTGATTGTCATGTTTTGGCACCTGATTGAGAACTACCGCCCTGGCGTCATAATATCTACGTTTGGCAGTGTAACTGTGGCAAGGCACGCCATTTGCAGACTATTTGTCCTAAAACACAGAATCGAGAGGCTTGACGAGGTCAGGGCGAACACGAGCGTACATCCGCCGAATCTGGAATACCAACGCTGCTTGCCATACGTGACAATGTGACACCGAAAACAAATCGCTTGGATCAGACGACTGAGTCTCGCTTGACACGCTGGCTTGACGAAAATGTGAACGTGAGAACACATAATGGTCCAACGCTGGCAAACAGCGAACGAAGTAGGACCGAGGAAGAAGAAAACATAGGTGGCAATCCACTATGCGGGTGGCGGACGAACAAAGTCGTCAGTGGTTCACTGGCTTGCCCAAATGGGATGTTGGCCAATTTACGGACGACGAATCTGATTGATGAGAGTGAGTGGAGGCTGTAACAGTGAGAAAGCAAAAAGCAATGTGCATCCGGCAGATCTCGACGTATGACATCTGAATGATGATGGTGGTGGTGGTCGGCGCCGCCCGCCAATCATCAAGGTGATGACAGAGACAGCGCATTCAGCATCGAGGAATACCAAAGACATGATGGCCTCACCGCTTGAGGAACTGATCAGATTCTTCCTGTGTTGAGATGCTAATACCGTCGTGCAGAAGGCAATGCCAGTTGTTTGGTGGAGCCATGCGTGTTGGGCGTCACCGAAGTCGAGGTGTCTAGTCAGGATAAGACAGACTGGGGCAACCACAAGAGAAAGGGCCGACACAAGGAGATGCCTGATCAGGAAGGATGGAATCGTAGAGACGGAGCAGCAGGATGGGAGAAAGGCTACTTTGGACACGTACGGTACTGGTACAGATGTAAGAGGCTGGTCCCTGCTGCTTCGCCACTTTCCGGCTGACGGCGTGCCTCCGGTTGCTGCGGTCGAGTCGGAACTTTCAAATATACGAGTCTGACCTGGGTAGGGCGAACGCAAAAATAAAAAAGGCAATGAAGAAAACAAAAAAGACGGAAAAAAAAAATAACAACAACAACGCCATCCAAACAAACAAAACAAGGATCATGCAATGTAAAGATGAGATCTCGCGATTCAGGTAGTAAATGAGTGGAAGGGGGGCATTATGAGCAGTAGGGCATACTATAGCCTGGCTGCGAGTAAGGATGGCGTGGATGACATGACCTGGACCTAGGCCATCAGAAACGAGATGAACTTAACCCCTCGCTAAGACGGCAGATTTCGCTCCGGGGCCTCGACCACGGTGACGGACAGAATGCAGGTACAATGTAGATTGGGACCTGGACTGTGCATTGCTCTGTAGAAGAATTCCAAAAGCTAACACAATCCATCCATGAGATTATTTATTGTCTAAAGATCTCATGCAGACCGTCTGGCCTTGGTGCTACGTAGTGGTGATTATGGGCCGCGTGGGCTCCATCCTTAGCATTCAGTGCTCACCTATTTCAGACATCTTCCCCGCTCTTGCCTGTGGACCGGGATGGACGGACCAGAGACATAATAATGTCTAAAATAGCATCGGCGCCAAGTTGCTTCAGTGATAAATTGGACAGGAATGAACAAAAGAAAAAGCACTGGGCCTCGGCGGAGGTGGAGGTGTTTGTTTGGACCGGAGGATTGGCATGTTTCCGCAGATGAGCTTTGGTGAGTGATTCTGCACTGAGCCAACCATGTGGCCGCATCTGCAACGACGGACAATCAGTTGCACACCTTCTTGCGATGATCCAACCGCCCGCCTGCAGTCACAGTCACAGTGACCGCACGCTCGCTTTAGGGCAAAGGGGATGCTCCAATCACAACCTGGTTCCGGCTATAACATTCGCTTGAGCCTTTTTTTCTTTCCCTTTCTCTCGCTATTGGGCCCTTGCAAAAAGATTCACGCCACGCCATAGAGCGCCGGATCAGGTCCAGTGGACATCGACAAGGACCAACACAAATAGAAGCACATGTCTCCCCACCTCATGGGTCCTCGAGGAACCCCCCTTTGGGATGTCTTGGCAGGGGAAAACTGGGCAAAGGCCAATCAGAGGCCGTGTTTGGGTGATCCGGAAGGGGGGGGGGGGCCTCGCGAGCGGTCCTGTGGGCCACAGGCGATCCGGCTGACGCATTCCATTGGCCATGGCAACTCCTCCCTGCTGGCGCCGTTGCCAGCGGCTGGATCCAGCGACCAATTGCAGCGGCCGCGCCCCTGAGGAAACTGCGCTGGTTAGCCCCCATTTGCCCCTACTATGTAGGACGATCCCCAAAACGAACACAAGACCGTCGCCGCGACCCAGGGCCGCCCGATGGCCCCGGCGGAGCTTACCAAGCCCCTGCCGGGCAGGGCTTACGACCACTGGATGCCCACTGGTCACCCACTGGCCACCACCAGTCCACACTAAGCACTGGCCTGAGCCCACCAAAATGCCTGGAGGGAACACCGATGCATAACAAAACACAACCAAACAACTGGCGCTGGACCACCACAGCGCCTCGCTGGCTGGCTCACACCCTGGCAAACCTTCATTTCCCGCTGGAGCCCCCAATCTCCCCTCTCCTGGACACCCCCGTCACCCCCCGGTTCATCCTGTTTTTTCTACCCCGTCCCCCCCGATCGCCGACTGCTCGTTTTTGTTCTTTTGCTCGTCCTTCCTTCAATCGTCGCGATCAGGCCTTCGAGATCGTCCCCCAAGGCCCAACTTCAACTGCTTTGCTGCTGTACAACCTTCACTCCCTCTACCACCCTCTCTTTCTTGGAATCACCAGCTTCACTCTTTCAGCTGTATTCCGTCCAGTCTTTCGACTCCTTTACTCACGGCCCTCCCTTTGCGTATCACCAACCCCCTCGTTTTCCCCAACTAAGCCAGCCGGCATTCATTCTCTCGAGACTATTGGCGATATCGCTCCCTGGGTACGTGATCACCCGCATCCCGCATCCCGCCTCCCGCATCCCACATCACTCTTCCCCGCCTCCCTCAATTTGTATATCTCATACAAGTTGCTTCTTCTGCAACAATGCATTGCGTAGACCAAGTGGAATGGGTGGGAGACGCTCGCTTGGGGTTGGTCCCGGATCAACTCGACCTCACTTTGTCTCTGTGGGCGGAATGGCCCATTTGGCATCGCATTGGATAATGCGCTCCTGGGCAGTGCATTGTCTGCAACGCCATCGCAGCCACCGCAACCTCCTCGCGGAACTTGAATCACCTTCTTTCAAACGTCTGCTAACATGGCTCACCCGAATATAGACAATTCGGCCTCTCACTCATTATCCACTCGTACAGAGCAACCTTTGATCCTGACGACCACCACTGCCTTTCAAACAAACGCCTTGCGCTTTGCGACTGCACCATGCCTTCAATTCAACACCTCCTCGCCCGTGACTCCAACGAGTCCGACGATGGCTCCGACAACATGATCAACCTCATGCTCATCGTCCTCGGCATCGTCTTCTTCGCCTTGATCCTGATCTGCGTCCTCTTTTTCTTCCGCCGTGCCCGCCGCCTGCAGATGTCGCGCGCACAGCCCGTGACCCACGACGGACTCCCCTCGTACTACGACACCAAGCACAACCCCCTTGGTCTCACCATTGAGACTAAGCACAACGGCCGCTCCAGCATCCTCGTCATCAACCGTGACGGCCACCCCATGCTTGCCAACCCCAACTCCCCCCCTCACTCTCCTGACAATGTCCCTGAGATCCACATCACCTTCCCCGACGAGCAGGATGACAGCGGACGCCCCAAGAGCGGCCGTGTTCTCGTTGTTCGCGTTGGTGACAACTCTGCCGTTGGCCTGGAGCCCATGCACGACGAGCAGCTGCCCGCTTATGAGAAGGAGGCCAAGGGCCAGTTCTACTCCATTGACATGGACTCGATCGGCGGCCTCAAGGAGAAGGACCGCTCCCAGTTCCAATAAGTGGTCCCTCGCCCACTTCTCTCTTTCCTCACCTCTTTTGTCGCCGGCGATGCTTTTTTTTGACAGCGTCTTGACGACTTGTCACGACCCTCCCGTGCGAACCTCGAGTTCCATGGGGATTTCCTGAAGAAAAATCAAAAGTCAACTTGCTAACCCTTTGGCACCCTTTCCGTTGCTCTCATCATCACGGATGGGGACCAACACATTTCACGACCCGTTATTATATACCCCTCATGCTGCGGCTTACTATTCGCACAGCTATCGACGGCCATCTTGCCCATCGCATTTTCCCTGCCTCTGCTCCGTTCTCCGGGCTCTTTGATTTTTTTTTTTCAACTTGGCCAGCAGCTACCGCGGAAATCAAGGTCCCCCAGGAGGCAAAGATATAATTGGGGACGGTTGGGTGGGAGAGGCCGCATGCTCTGTGTGGTCTCGATGGGACGTCGTAAGGAATTAACAAAAAAGGCGGGACCTTGATCTTCCGTGGTAGCTGGGTGAGCGGTACCAGAGGCAAGAGAGCCTCCACAACACTTTCGTACATATTGCCATTTCGTCGCGGGGACGCTTCTTGGGACATGTCACATATGGGCCCTTTGGTATAGCTCCATCTATCTATATTCGATAGTGTATAATTTCTTATCTCAAAGCTTTGAAGCTTTTTATGACTTGAATATGGCATTACGACCCTTTTTTTGGTGTTCTGTTTTTCCTTCTCTACCTAGCGCGAGTATGATTAGATCAGAGTTTTCAATATGTCTTAGTATTGCGTTGTGTCTGTGTAGTGAACCCTTCCTCTGAACTGGTCGGTTGCCAGTGCGTTAGTGAACACGGCCCGGAAACTCATCGCGTTAGATCATCATCTAGGTATGTGTTTCTTTCCGCCATGTTTCTTGCCAACCCCCATACCTTGCAGGGATAACATGTAAACACGCTAGCGTCTCGCAATTATGTTCCCGTTATTTGTTTCCTCCCTGAATACATCATCATTCCTTGCCCATAACAGACATGATTCCCTCCATTATTATCCATCAACCAGCGCCAGGCTGGTATTGGTGTATTGAGTCAAGTTCCAAGATGCTCCCCACCCCGCCCCCTTTCGCATCTATTAATATCCACCAGGGTGAAGGTACACTGGCTGTTTTTGGTCATCTTCGTCCTGCGCCCATGACCCGCCAGCATACATATTATGCTGCTGTTGCTGGCTGCTATGTGCCTGTGGCTCCGAAATAATCGGTTGTGGCGGAGGCTGAATGATGCCCGTGTTGGTTTCGTATAATTCATGTGATGGGCCTTCGGACCTAAATACTTGAGGATTATCGGGCGGCCGGAGGTCGTTGATGCCCGGCATCTGCATCATCTTGTTTGAAATGAGCAAGAGGTCGTCCGTGGCATCAAGAGTGTCAACGTCATCTGTAGGCGTGGGAGATACGCCTTGGGCCTCGGCAAGAAACATGGGAAGCCCTGGAGGACCGTATTCTAAATCGAAGCCCCCTTCATGTGCGGATTCGGCCGTTATATTGGATGCTGGTTGAGGGGCCCCAAACCATCGAGCAGCTTCGGCAGCCTCGTTGGCCTGTCTGTCCTGGGGCTCTTCGACGGGCGGCACAAATACATTTTCGAGAATGTGTTGTGGGCCCGGTAACTGTGTGTGCCCCGTTATCTGGGTCATGGGAAGAAGGCCACCCGGCTTTTGGTCGGCATACGTGCGAGTCCTGTAGAACTGTTCGACTGCCGCCTTGTTGCGTTCATACTGGGAATCAATCATTAGCGTGAAGCTGTCAAGGGGACGGGTTGAGGGGGATCAACACACAGTCTGTTGGTTCCTGGGGATGATTTGGCACCATGATTTGCTGATCTTGAGGAGGCTGTCGATTAACCCGCGAATGTGAGGCTCATCTGCAGGCTCATATCTCCAGCGTGGCGCAGTCGTCTCCTCGTACATGTCTCGGTAAAAGTTGTGCTGCAACGCTGTCAAGAGTATCCGTATGCACTGTGTAGTAAATTTCACCATGGATGAACATCCAACGAGCTTGAGCTTGCCTGTTACCGGCTGCTCGTCTAGCCTGCGTTGGAGGAGTTGAAGGAACCGCCCCAAGCAGAGCGCATGTGCGACTGCTTGCTTTTGGGACTTGATGACGAACTCCCGGGGTAGCTTGTGTAGCAGTTCAAGGGGAGCCTGCTCTCGTAAGCCTGGTAGGCTGAAGCTGTAGAGGTCGATGTGAACAGAGGCCAGACATGTGTGGATGAATACGTAACCAGTTGCATGCTCTGATGCCATGGCGCGGGCTATATGCTCATCACCAAGCCTGAGATGATAGGGAAGGGAGGCATTTATTTGGGAGAGCTCGTTTTGAAACCCATTAATAGATGCCATAACCTTGGATGGCTCCAGACGACACTTGTGGATGGCTTGGCCGCCTCCCATTTTCCTGGTTGTCCTACAATGGCGGTTAGTAAGTGCTATATAACTTTTCATCCTTCTCTTTAGTTCTTCTCTTGTTGGCAGCTCAGGCAAGCAGCGACACTTACACCATGATTCGATGCTTGACATCAATGAGACGGAGCTGGTACCCATGCACACCCATGTTCCCTCTGGACTTGGCCGATTTCTCGTGCAATCGTTCTACCACGACAGGGCGATCCTCTTCAAAGGCCTCCTCGTTGCATGGTAGTCGAATTTTCATTATTTCGTCTCGACACCCGATGTACTCGTCGTAGCCGCCTGCAAGCAAGCGATCCAGGTAGAAGAAATGCCAGACGATGCGGCGCATCTTCTCCTGATCGGCAAAGGAGCGGTCTCGTGGGCGTACATCCCAGTTCACCTGCAGGCCGATCATGAGCCTTGTGGCCAACCCGAAGCACTGCCAGACCTTGGCCAGATGGCCGTGGAGGAAGTTGTGGTAGCAGTTGAGGGCGTATAAGATCATGTCATCCTCGCCAAATCTGAAGATGCCGCGGAAGCAGTGCAGCTCCACGTCGTCACTGCACTTCATAGCAAAAACGCGACCGGCCTCGCACGGGTTGACAAATAAACTTGTAATGGCGCACATGGCAGCCGCAGTCGGTGGGTCGAATGTGCCATCCTGGGCACTGTTAGCGAGAGTCTAAAGGGTTGGTTATATATAGACGGATGTATACTTGGATCTCCTCGTAGACTTTGTTCCGGCGAAAGAAACCCATGCACGGCATGTAGTAAATGTATTCAAAGTAGGCGTCCATGTGCTTCATGATGATGTCCTTTCGAAACAAGAGCTCTCTATGGATTGGTTAGAGGCGTAAGCCAACGAAACTTGGACTACAGATTTTTCTTCTTCTTCTTTCATGTACGTACTCGGCGGTTAAGCTCGCGACATCAATAGCGAGGACATGGTTGCCTCCAGCGCTAGTCACAGCCATGGTGGCACTTTCCGGGGGACTGGAGCTCTGGTGGGAAGATCTTTGATCATTGTCCTTTGGGGCGACACAGAGATTGGTAAACTTGCGCTTGGCAGGAGTGTATTCACAGACTAGGTCGGAGGCTTCACATCTCTTGCATCTGGGGATATCGCCGGAGCATTTGGTCTTGTGGGTATGGCACTGGTTGCACGCTCTTTGGGCCCGCTTTCTCAAGGTTCCCGCCTCCGTGTGACTGTGGGATGGTGTAGTTCTCGCGACTTTTCCTACGGATGAGAGAGCAGCATTGTTAGTCTGGGAAGGCTGTCGCGGCAGCGGCTGTCAGTGATGCTCTTACCGGCGGCAGCCTCTGCGGATGAATCGGGGTCGGTAAAGGTGCACGAGAGGTCAAGTCTAGCACAGTTGGAACAGGGCCCATTTCCTGGGTTGCCAGTGCATTTCACCTCGGAAAGTGTTAGCGTTTGCCGAGGCCGTCTCTGGACGCTTCTGTTGATACCTTGCGCAGTCTACATGTCCGGCAACAGTCAGCGAGCGAGGCGGCGGTCCGGCGGCGCTTGGTGGTGGGAGGAGGCAACGGTGCCGATATGAGGTAGTCATTCTTAGAGTCGGGCGAAGATGAGCCATTATCCTTGGCAGGCTCTGGAGGAGGTGGTTCCATTTTGCAGCGGATGCCAGCAGATGCTCGACCCGGCTGGGACAGCAGGCACCCGTGATGTAGGTGACAGGACACGATCGTGGACTGAGAGGGAAACGTCTATGGGAGGTGGTCAACCTTTACTCGGACAACGGCGTCAAGCGGGAAGATATGGGTGCCGCCTCGGGGCCCAGAGATGGTCAGGCTGATGGACGTTTGGCGAGAGCCAGAACCAGAACGAGAACCAGAACGAGAACGAGAACCAGAACCCCAGCTTAGAAATATGAGAGGCGAACGAGGGGGTGGGAGTGACCAGGGAAGCACGGCAGGGGCCCCAACAATCGAATAGAGCTCGTTGGCCGGGGACGTGGACCTCATGGGTTTAGGACTGGACTTTGTGTAGTCCGTAGCCTAACTGGAACAAGGTGCGAATATCTTGCTGCCGGGGACCACCGACCAGACCAGTAAGCGCAGGCTTCCTTGGACCTTCCATCAGGGAAAACATGGTCCATGACCTGCCAAGCAGCGTGCGCCATCCACGTTTGCCGCCTGTCGCTGCGTGCCATGGCGACCTGTGGACCACTGTGGCCCCGGCTGATTTCGGCATCTCCGCCTTTGGCCCAGTTATCCACTCCCACAGAGACTGTTTTTCGAGTTGGCAAGAGTCGGGGGAAACACTGGCCAGTTGCTGGCCGAGGGAGAGTGCGGCGTTCATTTGCAAGTGCGTAGTATGCGGTACGCGGCGGATTCGTCACGGAGATAGAGGGTGTTCCTGTTTTTACTTTTTGGGCTCCCATCTTTCTGTCTTGGCTGCCTAGTCCAGATAGCTCCTGAGCTTGTTTCGACCGCCTACTAATAAACTACCTACTCTCCTTCGTTGACCAGCGAAGCAGGAGAAAAAAGAGACACAAACCAACCCTGGTCCATGCCAGCTTCTGTCGCGAGATCCAGAAATCGATAAGCACTATCGGCACCAACGCTGCAAGTCTAGAGCAGCTACCGGGGCCGCTCGATCCTGACTGGCAGCGAGAGCCGAGTGGTTTCGCATCTCGGGGGATACTTTTGGCGATATCCAGAGAGATGAACGGGACCCAACATCACCGTGGTTTCTCAACCCACGCATGCACGAACTGAGCTATTTCTTTCCGCCAGGCACATTTGCCGGCCCGTGGGGTTTTACTGCCGACCTTTGCATGAGGAAATTTGTTTTGACGGCGAGTGAGACGCGTACCCATAGCAGCAATATGGCGGTCAATACGGGAAGCACTTTTGAATTGGATGATTTGATCCTTGAATGGGCTAATTAATGTATGGTAAAAGCTTTTCGCATCTTGACCGAGGTTCAGGAGTTGAGGGAGGATTGAAGCAGAACCGGGGCACAGGTGCATGCTGTCTCCATCTTCGTAAGCCAGGCCTAGGCCCAATCCAGATTGGAGATGTTGAAGGGGCGGATTGTTCCAAAGAGAAAAGAGGCAAGACCCTCTTTGGAGAAAAGAAAAAAAAAATGGGTGACGTGGTGGAACACTCTCCCAAGCAGAATTATCTAGAATACTTCTCCAAGAGCCATTCTGCCACCATCATCATCCCTAGACCTTCGCTACCTCCCCGGATTTTGCATCCTGAAAGTCAAACTCAATGATCTACCGCGGAGTAAGTTGACAGTCATTTATATCTTATTCATAACTGGTTCGCGACTAAGCGATATCGTGAACTGACCGAGGCCCTGGCCTCGAGCTACAAAGTCTAACTGCTTCACCAAGCCGCAGAGCCCACGGCTTATGCCGTTGTAGCTGCCCTCAAGTTGGGGACACGACTCGTGAGTCTTTTCACCATCAAGCAATAAAAAAAGGAGGAAGTAAAAAAACACGTATAATGTCAACTATTTCCCACTTCGTCTTATCTTGACTTTTATGCAAGGATCTGCAAGACTTGGAAGGACTAGGATCGCTTCCCGAGAGTCAATGTGATTAGGTTTCGACGTCCCCAACCACAACGCGTCTGAGCATAGGCGCTGATTGCGAAATGACCATGGATCGTGCTTGCTTCATAGCCGAGATCCCCGGCTCTCGCTTGTCGGCCGAATTTTCCGGAGTGCGCTCGAAACTTTCTTCTCTTCCCCCTTCCCATGCGGGGAGCGAGAGCAAGCGTGTTGATGTTGAATTACATCGTTGCCGCTTACACATCGCCGCTAGCCAGTTACAATGACAGATGGCCCAGCCATCTATCTACCTATTAGACATTGCCAACGAGGGCGTACGCACACAGCCAGCAGCAAACAACCCCCCACCAAAGATATGGCCTAGCTTCTCGGTCTCGGTCTCGGTCTCGGTCTCGGTCTCGGTCGCTCAGTCGGACTTGGTATTCGTATCTGTCCATGGCTCGATAGCACATTGCGCCCACGAATAGTTGAATCATTGATATTGTTTAGATAGTGCCGTTTCAAAACGGGATTTAGAGGAGGCAACCCAGACGGGCGGAACGGGACCGAGACCTAAGGGTCCAATTGCATCGAGCTTCTTCATTTATGAGTATTGAAGAAAGTAAGTATCAACCGACGCGAATGCGCTAATTAAAAGACAAATGGATAGAGTAATACCTCGTCTCGTGCCTTGGAGTATCATGGCCAGATAGATTTGGACTACAGACATCGTAGGCGACTTGCTAAAGTGGGGTTTACCACCATCAATTGGTGCCTATAGCGAAGCGGGCCATGCCTAGCCAAAGAAATGGATCATCTCCTGGCCAAAAGTCGTTGATTAGGCCTACTTGGTTTCTCTGAGATAAAGAGATCTTTTCCCCCCAGAACAAACGACCGGTCTGCATATATATACCTAATTTAAAGGGGAACAATTTTATAGCAAGATGGTCAAAATAGGAGCAAATGTTGATTGTTTCTCGAGAGCAGGAGAAGGAGAGGTATAAGGAATCTACAACCAGATAGAAGCCGTGGTCTTATAAATGAACTTGTTCTCTCATTATTCCCTTGTATTTTTCCGACGTGAGGCTATCACAGCAGGTACCCCACTGAAGAAGTATGACTGCCAGTTAGATTTGCAGCGGCAGTAGCCCAATTGGTATATATGAATCGAGGTCCCCTAAAGAGTGTCGCCAGTGCCTTTTTATCAACCCAGTATGCCCAATTTTTTTTTTTTTTTTTGTACGCAAGCATAGTCTTGCCTCGGCTACTCTAATTCAGGCTTTGGTGAATCGCATGATAGACTAGCAGAAGTAATGATGGCCAGAGCCTGTTGATCTGCATCTTTACTGCCGAATCGCTGTAAAAACTGAAGTTTTCAAATGTGCAGGAGAAAAACAAAATCCGCTATTAATTAGGCAATAGTGAGTCTTGGTTGTACCCACTTGGGAAGCTGGACGATCTACCTTTTTGTGGTGTCCTTAAAACTACAAGCAACACAGCCAAGCCAATGCGGCAACTGGACACAATCGAGAAAGCACTCCGGGCTCGGAATTTTTTTCTTTTTTTTTTTTTTTTTTTTTTTTTTTTTTTTTTTTATTTATTTTTTTTTTTTTTTTTTTTTTTTTTTTTTTTTTTTTTTTTTTCTTTTCTTTTATTTTATCCTTTCATTCTCTTCTATCCCTTCTATTACTGTCTCTTTT
>JAHVYB010000034.1:22411-156414 GCA_020623695.1 Calonectria henricotiae | reverse complement strand
GTCTACGTAGATACAGAATGAGTAGTAGAAATGGACAGAGAAATAATAAATCTTATTTTTACGATGAACATTATATTATTTGTTGTAAAAACTAGAGAAAGTGTACAAAAAACTCTTTACAGTACACAAATTACCTATTATTTTTATAGTTTAAGATTTGGTGGGCCTTTTTTCTTCTTTTTTTTCTTCTTTTTTCTTTCCTTTTTTTTTTTTTTTTTTTTTTTTTTTTTTTTTTTTTTTTTTTACAGATGACGACGTTATCGATATTATTCCCGGAAGAAATGGTATTTGGTGGATCTGGCGGTGGTGTCAAGTAGGAACAGTGGCTTGAACTCATGGCCGCTGACAACGTCCAAAAACAGCACTGCGATATTGAGCACTTGAAACGCAAAAGAAAAGAATCCCATGTACTTTGACAACTATAGACAGCAAAAGAAGGAAAACTAATGAATAGCCCGAGAGAAGAAAAAAAAACAGACCCGTGATCCATTTCGCAAGGGGAAAGTGAGCAAACGCCTCCCCCCCTTTCTACAGACGCCACCTCCCCCATTCTGATTTTCGTCAGAAAGGTTCCAACCTCACTATCCAGATTTCTCCCCCCCTTTCTTTTTTTTTTTTTTTGTGGTGCAGCTTTTTTTTTGGGTTGGTTTGCCTTTGCTTCTCCTCCGTTCTATACCTTCCCTATGACTACGGACTTGCTTATAACAAAACCCAAGGTTGACGGCTAGTTAATATCCTGCTCCCAAACAGTCTCGAACTCGCATTTGGGGATCACAGGGAATCCGCACTGATGAGAATGATTGCAGCGGTTCTTCTTCTTATTGTAGTCGCAGTGGCAGCACACCTCCTCGGTTGACGCGTCCCTCTCCTGAGGCTCCGAGACGGTATCGTTGTTGTCGTCATCATCGTTACCATCATCATCAGAGGCACGTTGGTTGACAAAAGCACCGTTACCATCGGAGACGTCATCGTTGCTGAAGTCGGCGCCCTCCTCATCTCTGATGACAATGGGGCCGACCAGAGGGTGGGCCCTCGGGGGTGGAGTCGGGGTGGCGGAGGTGCCGGGGGCGGGGTGGATAGTCGGGGCGCCGTCCGGGCACTTGTCGTCGGAGCAGGAGCAGTTATCGGCGTCGAGCACGTTGGTGCAGACGATGGAGCCGAGCTTGGCGTTGCAGCAGCAGCACTGGGGGTGGACCTCAGTGTCAACATCGACCTGGCGCCTGAACTTGCTCCGGGAGGTAGGCGTCGCATAGACGGACGTGAGGCTAGCAGGCACCACAGTCGTGGCTATAGAGGCCCCGGTGGCATAGACAGTTGGGGCGTTGCTGGGGCACATGACCTCGGCGCACATGCACTGGTTGGGCTTCGCCTGGGAGACGCAGACGACTTGCTGGGCGAGGATGTCGCAGCAGCAGCACTGGTTCTGCTGCTCCGTGGCAGGTGCCGCAAGCACGGCAGAGCTGCTGGCGAGGATAGCGGAAGCGAGAGCGATGAAACGCATTGCGAAGGGCGGTGTCGTAGGAAGTGGAAACGAAACAAAAAAGGGAGTGTTAAGATTCCTCGAGCGGGTTATTTCAAAGGTTGACGAGTTCTGCGTCCGCGGATGGGCGTTTTGGAAGAGAAGGTTGAGGCTGGAATGAGCTGTTGAGATGATAAAGATTTCTGGACCGACTTGAGTTGGAATCTGTGGATGCTTCAAAGGATGAAGACAACCTGCTTGAAAGGAATGGTTCGAAACTGAACGTTTCTTGGGATGATTCAGAGAGAGTGTGAATTGGCCTGGACGAGAGTCAACCCTCGAAGGAGGAGGAGAGAAAGGTCCCATATATAGACTCCTTGCCGACCAAAGGCCAGGCCCTAGCATAAGATCGCATACTTAGGACAGTTTTTTCCGGCGTAACCGAATCCATTCCTCGTTTCCGCTCGGCGTTGTCCTCCCGGACGCCAACTGCCATCGGATCGACGCTTATGGACATGGAGTTTGGTGGTGCAAAAGCTCAAGTTGTGGAGCTTCCTGGGCTGGGCCGGGCTGGGCTGGCTGGCTTACAACAAAAGGCTACACACGCTAGTCCCCTGGTGCTATGCTCAAACCAACTCTCTCCCCCAAAGGCAAACTGAACTATGCTGCCGTGCGCCAATGTTCCCTCGTAGCTCTGCCATCTTCACGGCATTTAGTTTTTTGCGGCAAACTTCTTGCCACCGCTGAGCTCGCAGAGTCTACTTTATCCCATCTCATGGCTTTTGTCTCTTTTGGATAGAACGTAACATGATTGCAAGCTCTCTGCCACGCTCCCTCTCTCCATCCCTTTCTCTCTCTTCGACCACTTGCCTAACACATCCAAATACAAATGTGTCACCCAGTGTAGCACCACGCTACTCTGGTCGTGCTCGCAACCACATTGCTCCTTAACCCTCCCCCTTCCACGCGTCTGCCACGCTCCAGGTCGACCATTCCCAAGCCACCTGGCCGTCATGATTCAGACCAGAAGAGTCTATTCTGGCCCAAAATCGCGCGCCGCCACACCGACGCCATGTGGGTTGTGGAACCAACCGAGAGAGGCCTTGCGCGCGCGATCTAGGCCGAAAGACTAATGGCATTGCAGAAGAGAAAGAAAGAGGAGAAGAAAAAAAGCCGTGTCATCGGAACCCGATGGGTCCAAAGGTTTGGTCGAGGCCGACGCACCAGGATCGAACCCGGATGCATCTGTACACTGTCCCATTCCGCCAGCGCTCTGCCGAAACGGCCATCCCCGGTGGCGTCGCTGTTTCTTTCTGTTTGTGCACCTGTGGCTTCTCAGCTTCTCCCAAGATCGGCCTCCTTTAACCCAGTTTCAGATCGGCCAGATCAAAGGTTAAATTTGAAAAATTTGGCACATGCAGCAAGACACTCAATGTCTCCTGTGGCCCAGCTTCTGCACTGTGGTTCGTCGGACCGTCGGGCTGTCGTATGGAGCAATAGGTGACACAGGTAGCTCAGCTCGTCCGTCACCACCTGAGTAACGGTGGTAGTCTTCAGCTGATTTACTATACTCGTCATGGCACCCACCGCAAGCTGTGACAACAGTAGCTGAGATGGTGATCCAGAACAGAGTCTCGAACAGGCACTAGATTCTTATTTCAAATACTCTGCACAACACCCATGCAAAACACGACAATCGTGGCTTCCCGTACACGCGGCGCCCGACGGAGCCTGCCTAGTCTAGTTTGGTGGCTTCGTCAACGCGCTTGTCAACAGGCGATTCTAACCTCTTTCAAACAGAACTCACAGTCCAGTCACGGCGGCAATTGATAAAAAGGCAGAGAGCCCCCCCTTTGAGAGAATTCAGCATGTCTTATTCCTGTCATTTCATATAAATAAGTAACTAAGAAAAAGTTGTTTGGACTATCATGAATCCACCGAGGCTCATACTGAGCAACGCTCCATAAAAATAAAATAAAAAGACATATTTTCCAACCTCCAGCGAAATAGTCCCGTACAGCAACTAACTACCGTAAAGTGCGAATAAAGGGCAAATCGTAAACACGTGTGGCCAAAACAAATGGCCGCAATTGCCTCCCTGGGCGTCCCAACCAAGAACAGAATAAAATTCATACAATTACAGCCAGAAGGTGAAATGCCGCTTAGGCGCCAGTCATGCGCAGAATAGGATAGAGCGAGCCACCCTCACGGGCAGCGCTAATAGGAGGAAGCTCTCTTGAAGGGCTCTTGGGATCCACATCCATAGCCTCGCCATCACCAGAAGGTCGGCGCTGTTGCTCGTCGCTGATGTACTCCTTGCGCTCCAGACGCCCACGGACGTATTCTCGAAGCGTCTCAATGACACGCATATTCTCGAGCCAACGGTCGTACTGCTCCTCGCGCTCGCGAGTGGCGTCGCTAACATCCGACTCGGAAGAAGGAGAGCCAACGGAAAGTGCGGACTCGTTACCCTTGGGTGTGGTAGCACCATCCCTGGAGTCCTCCTGGAGCGGAGGCAGAGGACCACCGCGCGCCCTCTGAAGCATGCCACCAGAGTAGCGGCGGCGCTCGTTGCTCTCAAAACTAGGGCCAAGGGTGGTTGTGGTAGAGTGGCCAAAGCCCTGGTTCACAGCGGGAAGACTGGTTGGCAGGTTGGGGTACATCACGGTGCTAGACGCTGACCCGTGGCGGGACTGGGGAGACATGGCTGAGGAGGAAGGGCTGGGAGAGTGGCCCGAGGTGTATGACATGGAGCTAGATGGAGGGGTGACGGCGGGGGTTCCTGTGGAGGAGATTGCCGTCAAGGGCGAGGCCATGCTTGCGGCAGACACGGAGTGGTAGTTATCGGCCGCCACAGGGATGCCACCAGGAGAGCGGTGGGAAGTGGGAGGCGAGGGAGTGTTGCGGTAGCCGTTGAAGTGATGTTGCTCTCCGCTGTGAATGTGGACGCCGGCGGTAGCATGGCTAGAGTTCTCATAGATAGTGTCCTGCATCTGACCGAGCAGGTTGTCGATCTGAACCAGATCCTTCTGAGTTCGCGCGTTAGGCATGGGTAGGTAGTACTGCTGGGCCAAGGGATTCTGGCTGGGGGCAGGAGCTCCATGGATCACTGCTGGGCCAGCGTGCTGGGGGATGTATTGCTCAGTAGCAGCCATGGGTCCGTTGGGGATGGAAAGAGCGCCATGCAGAGGCATCAAGGAGCGACCGATTTGGGCATAAGACGAGGGGTCAATGTGTCGGCGCTTGGTGTTAGCGAAGAAGTCGTCAACCATGTCGAAGGTGCGCTTGCGGTCGTAACCGCCGGAAGCGGCACTGTAGCCAAGGTGCTCATTGCGGGCATTGTTAATGGCCGGCTGGTTAAAGTACAAACCATAGTTTGTTGAAGGCTGGGGCGCATAGTAGCCACCTGGAGGAGCAGGCTGGTAACCAGAGGGGTTAGGTCGCATAGAGTTGCTGTGATCATAGTAGCCACCAGGTCCTAAAAATAAGTCCGTTAGCATCGGGAAGTGTCACACACTCCGAATTGTTGGTTGCAACTCACCCTTGGGGGGCTGTGGTCTGTAGCTAAGACCGCCCTGATCCTGGCCAGGACGAACCAAGACCGACTCGTCGGCATGGGTCTTGACGTGCTTCTTCAAGTCTTGAGGACGCTTGAAAGACTTGCCACAGAACTCACACTTGTGAGGCTTCAGGGGCACATGGACACGGATATGAGAGGTGATGTGGTCTCGCTTGACTGTGGTGGTGCGGCACGAGTTCCACTGGCAAGTCAAGTTCAGGTTGTTTGTGCTCTTGCGACCAACATGGCGCTCACAGATGTGCTCCTAAGATGCGGTGTAAGCGAGCATGCTCGCATGCTAGTGGGAGCCGACCAAGGACTTACATAGAGCTGCTCGGGCGAGCCGAACTTTTGGTTACAGGCATTCCAACGGCAGATGAGATTGTCGTCAGAAGAAGATGAGGGGGTGGCGCTGCCCTGAGATGTGTTGGAAGCGGCGCTGGGTGCAGGAGTGGTCGACTTGGAGTCGCCGTTGTTGCTACTGGTCGACGCGGAAGAAGTCGACTGCTGCAGCGACGGCTGCTGCTGGTCGCTGACCGGGGCAGACATGACGGTCGGAGTTTTGGTTTAGCCGAGAGGGAGGGGGCAGCGGGAATGGCGAATGACGAATGACGCGGGCGCAGTGCGCACGTAGGCGTAAAAGCCGAACCCAGTGGTTTTTTGAGACAAGTGGCGGTGGTTGCGGGCGATGCGTGCAAACGATGGTATCAACAACCACTTTCAGAAAGCAGAGCTTGGTTCAGTTTCGCAAACAAGAGGCGCGACAGGCAGATGTTTAGATGTTCAGAAGAGAAGAAAGGTCCGTTCAGAGGGCTCGGGGCGAGAGCTCCCTTTACATTTACGCAAAAGTCTGGGCAAAAGGGCAAGAGTGAGCGGAAAGTCTTGGCGGTCTTGGCATTCTTGGCGATGATTACAAAGTATCCGCCTCGAGAAGGTACTTTTACGCACGCTCGTAGTAGCGCATGCATGAGGTACTGATTACCGTAGGTACTGTGGGACGGTGGGCGGAGAGAACGGTGCCAAGGACGCCAAGTCTTGGCAGTCTGGGCACTGCCCCTCATCGGGGCGCTTCCATTGGCCTCGCTCACCTCGGGGCCTCACACAGGCCGGCCACGGCTGCGTCAAGCGTTTTATTCGGCCACCCAACGTCACCTGAACCATTCTCCGTCCCCCATTCATTCATTCCCTTCCCCTCACTACCTCCTAGGTATGGTTATTGTATTCCTTTTCAGCCGCTAACGAGCGATCTACCCGTGACTGTCGGAGCTGTGTCACACCACCACCACCACCCGCCTTCATTTGCCTCAACGCGGCTGAGTTGGGTGACACTCGTTTGGGCTTAAAATCTCTGCCCATCACCGGTGTTGAAGAAAAAGGAAAGCTCCCACCGGAGCCCCGGCGAGAGAACATGTTCCGGCGGGTGGGGCATACATTGCCGCCTGTCGGGTGTCAACTGGGTACGTACCTTATCCCAATTAATAAAGAGTGCGGAGCAGCAGGCATCTAGTGAACTGACAACATTGCCCGATGTACCGTAAGCCACGTTTGGCCTGGTTCCCTTTCGGACCAGGCTCCGAGCCGGGGGACAATCAGCTACATTGCTGCGCATATATAGGTAGCTGAGGCAAATAAACGTTGCTGTGGCCATGGCCTGACCGTGGCCCGAAGCAAGGCCAAGTCTGGATATATTTCCCACGGCCCTGCCAGACATGAGACTCTGAGCGACCACGAGGACACGCTGGGTGGCCAGGTATGGAACGAATGGGGAAATGGATGATACTCTGCAAATTGTTTGACGTAACATGGACGGGGCAAGCTGGGCAAGTTCAGGACCTTCGGCTACGCGTACCGTGCTGTGGCAGCCGAACGGAATACGATGACGGAGAGCGCACATGAATAACCTTCTCTTTAGGCTCTTGGCCAAGACGGGCTGCCACACACTGCCACGCGACTCTAGCAATCCCTGCCTCTTGGCCCCAGCCTGCGCGGCGAGTATCAAGCATCGCGCAAGGAGCGAAGGGCGTGCCGCTTCAATCAGTTACAATTCGAAGCAAGCTTTCGGTACGCCAAGAGGCGCCCAGTCGCCTCCCCCTTTTCTCCATCAGTTTTACATAACACTATTTGGGGGTGCCAAGCTCATGCCCAGACATTTGGCGAGCGCTTTTGATTCCCATCATGTCACGGCGTCTTGTTCTCTCTCCCTCTCATTTTTTGCCTTCTGCATCCCAAGCCTCTTGGCGCCTGTATTTCGTCTTGGCCTCTCCGTACTTGGCGTCTTGGCGCGTCTTGGCATATATTCTTTTCTTGGCCCCAGCCTGCCAAGCCCCGCAGGCCCCCAGGCCAAGAAGGAAGGGCCCACCCACCAAGCAACGCCGTCCAAGGGCTCGGCAGCAGTGGACAAAGTAAGCAATACGTATTTCTTTCACCCAATCCCGTGGCTGCAGTGAGTTACTGTGCCTATTAGGTGTCGTGTTGCTTCGGGACGTGACCCTCCCAAGCGTGTCAAAACTACGAGATTGCGTCAAATGGCGTCGGGGGGGCTAAACGCACAATGCAGTACATACGACACAGCCACATCAAAATCGCCCAGTAGCATCCCTCCTCAAGCCTCTCTCCTCTCCTCTCCTCTTCTTCTTTTCATCGCATTGCGGTGGTCCATGCTATCAAGTACGTAATACCACGTGCCCTGAGAGAGCTGAAGAAAGAGGACCGTGGCCAGAGCTCATCCGTCGTAGATCTGAACAATGCGACGGCTGCATCGGCGCCGTATCTACGCATCTACGATGTGCAAGACTTGCAGACGCACTGCGCCTCCCCGCGAAAGTCCGAGCAAGCCTCCGGCCCTGTCGGGTTTCTGGAAGAAGACGCGCTCCGGAGCCAACTGCGAATAACTACTCCCCAAGGTTTGTTCGTACTTCAACAACGCCGATGGCTTCCGACAGGTCCGAGCATGATGACAAAAGCCACGGGACGGGGAGCTCGTTCAATAGCGGCGCCATCCAATGTCCCGCGACGCCTCCAGAGGTGGGTAACGAAAAAGAAATGCCAGAGTAGGCAATTGATTGTGGGACGGGATCACACGCCGTCTCATCCAACCCCGACTTCAATGCAAGCTATCACGTAAATCGTCTCCGCAGCCCGAGGGCTCCGAGGACTGCAGTCCCTCCGCGCCCCATCATACGGAATTTCCACGATTGCTTCCAATCTGGCCTGTGCCCAGCATGGACAAACCCAAGCCCTGCCATGCCCGCTGCTTCGTGATACAACTCGGTTTTTTTCTCCCCCATACTTTCAACAAGCGTCTTCACCATATCCTTGTCAGCTTCCTTTCCTGCCAAGCGCCGGGCAAATGTCGGCCAAGACCAGCCAAGATAGGAATCATTTAGGAGCACGATCGCACCGATCCCCTGCGCGCCAAGAGCCTTGGTATGGGCTGTAGTGCGGCAGTGCAAACCCCAAACCCCAAACTCAGCCAAACGCAACCAAACTTACAGAGCGCGGGATGCTCCCTTGTCCCTGGAACACTAAATGAAAGTAAATTAAGCTTCTTCTCTCAAGCTTCAGTAGCCAAGACGATGAGCGTCTCATTCCGGTTTCCGTGCTAACTGTCCGTCTTTATTTGCAAAAAGCTTGTCTTTTTTTTTCTCTTCTTTTTTCTTCTTCTTTCTTTTCCGTCTTCCGTCTTCCGCCAAAGGGGCACGTCAAAGGGTCATGGTGACGGGGAACGGTGAGTTTGGTTGACGCTTCGTCCCGCCATGGCCAATTACCCACCTAACCCGCATCGCTCCCCGTTATTGCGTGATAGTGATGTATCCGTCTCCGCGAAGGATTCTTATCCTTATCCAGTCTACGGGAACGGGTGCTCCATACAGTCTACTCGTCCCATCGGTTCCTCTTATCCCAATGCAAAGAGTTTAAAATACGTCAACATGCACCGAGCTCGCCCAATCAATCCGTTCAAACGGGCGACTCGTCATTTTACGAGTGCTACGGGCAGGAAATGTGGCTTCACCAAGAAATGCTGCTACGTAACGAAATAGTCGCGCTCTTCTCACGTGACTGTTGTTAATTCTGCCATCAAAAGGAATAACATCATCCTATGTGCCAACCGTCCACCTACCTACCAGCCAACGAACAAGTCATAGTCGATGTCGTCTCAACTTATCTAGGTACTCTTGCACACAAGACACTAACTAAACGGATGTCCTTGCTCTTCAGGCGTTCAACATCTCAGCCTACATCCTGGACTGATGAATTTGTTGCCGCAACCGCCCATCCAACCACAAGTTCTTCCACATCTTCACCGCATCTGCCGACCTTCAACACCACCTGCATCACTCAGCGGAACCCTAGTGAATCACGCCTTAACTCATCAAATCACTTGCATTGTTCAAAATTCTCATGGGAAGGAAAGATCAAGACTTCCATTTGTAGAGCTAGCAGGGCTTTAACAATACTGGTGGCGGCCAGGAAGCTACCTAATCCTCCCAATAACCCAATAATTTTACTCCTTTTTTATTGCCCTATTGGTGCCCTTCGCACACAATGCAACAGTCGAGAGAGATCACTATCGTGTCTCTCTCAAAGGTTCCGTCCATCATATCCATAACATGTTTCCCGGGTCGATCCTAAGACCCGTTTCCGACATATCCTCCTCTATATAACAATGCTGTTCCACCAATATCCCCCATTAACAAGATTAAAAAGGAGTTGAGAAGGTATCGAGACAGACAGACTCAGGGTGAACTGATACGTCCAGTGTCATAGCAGTCCCCCCACAGGTAATGTTGAAGTGGTGATTTGTTGCCATGGATGTTCAAAGCCAACTGAGAAATTGGGTATGTGCAAAGAAAAGATGCCGCGAAAATCGACGACGCAACCTCGGAGACCAGCCCTACCCCATCAAGGGGTTGTTGAATCGTCAAGAGCAAGTGCTCCCGACACAGCTGGAACCATGAGACCACCCAAAATAAAACCGATAAGCCCCAGTGGAGTAACAATATTAAAAGCAGCAATGTGATACGGCCAACCAACCCTCAGCTCGTTTTCCCTCAGAAATCCGACCAGGTATTGCCGACAAGAGACAGACGTGCGGCTCATAGAAATATCTCAGAAAATTGCCAACCTCAAAGGTGGCTTTTGTGTTTTTTTTTCACCCGCAGTCCGGGCTCATCTACTCACGAGAGAGTAAAAGGTCGCCGGATCCCAAATGCGCCCAAGAATCGAAATGACGATGTGAGTAGGTAAAGGAAACCGAGAAAAAGAAACTGTGTAAAGAGCCGTATCGTCATAAGGATAATGAGATGATGCAGAGGACGCCGCCTCGAAGATGAAGGGCGACACGGCCTCCTTTGGCCCATCCAACCAACCATCCCGAAATCCTTTCAACCAAATTCCGGTGTCTCCCAAAACGCCGTGCATGCAGAAGAGGTATTATATAGAACCGAGACGGAGAAGAGCCTCGACGGCCTCTCGCTCCTGTGCGTCAGAGGTACCCGCCAACGCCGAAAAGTCGATATTTGCAGGCAGGGGTGGACGCGCCATGCCAGAACTAGCGGAGAACGACCGGAGTCCACCTGGTGTATATACAGAAGAGACGAAACCACGGTCTGTCTGGGCCGCGGCCATGTTGGGGTAGGATTCGGCTCGAAGGGCAGCAGCCCCAACTGTTGCCCAATCCTCGTCGTCAGTCACGTCCTCGGGGTCATCATTCATGACGACGTCATCTTCCGGAGCTTCAGAGCAAGAAGCCGAGCCGGAGCCGTCCATGGACATCCTGTCAGCCTCGTTCTCCTCCATGGAGATGTCGTCGTGGTCATCGTGAGAAAAGTGAACCGAACTGCCACCGCTCGAGGCGGTAGCCCGGGGTCTGTCCTGACCGCCTCCAGTTTTGTTGATGGGGATGCCAGCACCGTAGGATGGAGGCGGTGTGCCTTGTCGGTGTCGCGCCGGCTGTCCTCGCTGGCGAGCGTCCCATCGGCCCCATCCAACTTTTTCAAAATCCACATCTCCGTCCAAGCCTCCACCCTCTCCCCCCCGGCCTTCCAACGCACCAACAACCAGTCTCCGCGCCTTTGTTGGGGGGATACCAGAGAACCCCGGCACCGAGGTGGTCAGGTATCCAATAATGTGTCTGATAGCCAAGGGCCCGTGATTGAGCAAAATCTCTGGCAGGTGGTATTTGGCGAGGAGGGAGCTGGTGATAGCACCCGATGCCTCGAGAAGAGCGGGTGAAGCCGATCGGCGCTGATCGGTAGGATCCTGAAGGTCCAAGTCTGAGTCGACAGGCTCGAGCTTGGCCTTCTGGAGTTGCGCCTTGAGCCCATGAGGCGGAAAGGCGGGAGAGATGGAGTTGGGGGGAGTAGGAAGGGGTTGAGATCGTATCACAGTCGCAGGGACACTCCGAGCCGCTACAGCAGTTAAGTTGTCTCGGCTCGAGAAGGCCTGGGGGATATCGCGGGCAGCCGCTGCCATGGTAGCCATGATTACCGTTTATTCGGTTTCTGGTTTCGCTTCCGAACAGGTCTGGTTGCGAGCGATGATGTCAGCAACCAGGAGTAATTTAGAATTTGGGATAGTGTAGCGGTATGAGAGTCAAAGACGTATTAAGAGATCAGGCTCAAACCAGATGCGCAAGTCTTATACCCTTCCAAAGACAAACAATGACAAAGCGGGAGGTGATATAGGGATCGGGTTGACTCATGCGGTGCGGTACGGCGCACGCGCAACCAAGAGAGAGATACGTACCTGGTTCAGAAGGCTCGGGGGACTAATCGCTGACAACACTTAAGCTGGAGCGACAAAGACGATAGCGACGGCAGGCCTGGCAGAGCTTGACGCGATGATCTGGACTGTGACAGATGACTCTGTATGTGAGTGTATGTTTCCTGTGCGGTGTTGTTATTGCTTGAGAGAGAGGGAAGGGAGGGACGGGAGCTGCGAAAGTCGGATACAAGTACATGTATAAGCGGCCTGGCCAGGAGCCTTGCGAGTGTGAGTCGTCTGGTACGTATCTCCGGTACGTATTGCAGACGATAGACACCGCCCAGGGAGGGGCGTGTGTGGAGCAATGTCGGGTTTGAGCGATGCGCAAAGTGGATGGGATGGGTGATGTGTGATATTTTTGTACTGGGGGACCAAGACGAGACAAGGCAGGTCAACGCCTCGCCTGTTAGCAGCACGCCTCCCCTCATCCTTTCATCCATCCCCTGGACATCCATCATCCTTCAATCCCATTCAAGTCACGGTCACGGCGCTGGTCAGTGCCTGGCAGCTGGCAAACGCACAGTACGCTCGACGGTCTTCTCTCGACACGTTAGCGCAAGCGTGCGTACGTCCCCCGGGAGCGATGCTGTAGGTACGGGCCCTCAGTAATGCAGGTGAGCCCGGCGAGGGCGGGTCTGCGCCGACCTCTAAAGGAAAGCCTGGCCCCAAGTCCCCGTGTTTCCCATTCATTCATTCACCAATTCCTCGTTGGGGTGTCGCCCTAGTGAGCCCTGATAAGGTTGGAGAATGCGACGCCCACCCGGGTTATGTCGCCCAGCGGCCCTCGGGCTTGTGGATGAGCAATTCGGATGTGCGCGTCCGAGATGTGTCTCATCGCATTGAAGTCCGTTTAGCAATACAGTACTCATGTCACTCTGTGGTAGTTTTTTGGTTTTTTTTAGTTTATTTCTTCTCTTCTTTTTTTCTCTTCCGCTTCCAATTTTAACCACAAATTTTTATCACATCTCTCCTTTTGTGTGCCCTCTTACACCATGTCAGTGCACGGCGCCATCTCTCCCGGATCCTCTTCCGCATGGGGCCGGTAGTCCAGGGAGACGGAACATAACAGAGCTGGGGACAATCTAGGGGAGCTATCCGGGTAAGCGAAACGAGATAATACCCATTTCCCATGGCGCAACGTCCACAACGAGGCTCGTCCATTTCATTAATTGATTTCTTTTTCATTCTTCTCTCTTGGAAAAAATTCTCCAATCCCCTTTTTGGGGATTTTCTTGTTTTTTTTTCCTCGCGTCAACAATAACAACCAAGCATCAGGGTTAGGGCCGTCTCTCGGGGCATTTCGGCTGAGGTTCGACCGCCCCCAACGGGGTCCCGCAAAACCGTGGAGTCGGACACAACAGCAGCAGGTCCAGCATCGTCATTGTGCTTCTACAGCATCTACTCACTAAATGCGATGCTAGTTAATTCCAAGGCACCGTAGGCCCGAAGCCCAATATCTTCAGTAGTCTGACGTACAAGATTTCCCTGGCCCTCGTGTTAGTGACGGCTGGCCCTCGTCCTTCCAATATGTGGCTCGGTCCTTGTTTCGCGTGTTAGTTGACCCCATCAAAACACACAAAGTCTGGGGATCTGTTAGCGCGCACACTTCGCAGCAGCGCAAATCCATTCGATGGCTCCCTCAGAAATCAGGCCAACACCTCTCAACCAAGGGCCCACGAGCCCGAGAGATTGGGGCAACATCCCAGCTAGCCTCCTCCCTACACCTCCCTTCACCTGGCAGTGCCCGCATTCCACCAAGGCTGGCCAGACCGGCGGGGCGGTCCATTGGCTTGGGTTTTGACGCCGGGCTTGATTAATTCAGTCATTGATCGGGGTGTGCGTGGCTCGTTGTGGCAGGGAATCCGTGGGGCAGGGCAAAGAAGCAAGGAAACACACATTTGCTTCAGTCATCTTGTAAGCCGATGCAAAAAAAATTAAAAAAATTAAAACACATCACGGAAACGTGGCCGTCATGACATGCACCCGTACCCAGCGCAAAGCAAACCCGGCCCTAGTGGGTTCGTTTCCCAGGAAATGCCCCCTAACAATCGCAATGCCTAGCATCCCGCAGATCTCCAGCAATTATCAAGCGCCAGCCCAATTTCCAAAGCCCTTCTAGGCGTTCAGGGGCGACCAAGGGCCTAAAGGAGTTCTGAGACATGTCAATTCGTCGCCAATTGCTCGCTATATGCATATGTACATATTCGCACACATGAATATTCATCTTCGAGTAGAGTCATTCAGAGTTGGTGCCCAGGCAGCTGGGTTACCTGAGCCACTCCAAGTGAGCTAACAGGGTGTGCCGGTATCATGACAGATGTCATAGACTTGATGGGTACTCACTCTGTTCCCGTGGTACCGTATCCTCTATATTTTCGCACGGATCTGGTCATCGTCCCAAGTTCATTACACATTTCGCTCTCCAAGTCGCAAGTGTATCACCATCAACCCACCGCGCCAACGTTGACGTCAAGATATCAACCCTAATAATCCCCAAAGATTCCCGTAGGGCTAGTGCCTTACCCCAACCTCCATGGGCAAGCATACCTAATCTGAGTCTGACCCAAGCTTTGAACTTGAGGCGAAATTTTTTCCCACCTGGCCAGCTAATAGATCCGTGGCCTCTTCGCCGTCCCATGGCAAATCGACCTTGGGCTGAACCGTAGCTTTCTCCTGACAGCGTAATCGCCTCACCCCGATGGTGGTGTCCCACACTCTACCGCCACGCGATGCCGACATGGAACCCAGCAGGTTGTCTGGGTTCGCTTCGCAACGCCGAGAACATCGTGAAGGATGGGTTCCGGCGTGTATGAATGGCTACCGTCACAATGTACCTGCTGAATAGTCGCCCGAGGTCTCCAAACGGGCAAATTCGCGCAATCGCTCCCACCCTCTCCCACGCACCCACGGTTTCCCGCGCCGTGACACGGCAGCCCGGCTTGCGTACCTGTCAGCACCAGCAGACTCTCGCCCCCCGGCAACTTAACGTGCAGCCATCACGTTCCTCGTAGCCCCCTCTCTGATTGGGCTCGTAATGCCGTAATTGTTAGTGACCAATTCTCTTTTCGTGGCTGGCGTCGTCGCTCAACTGCGCTTTCTACCACCGGTAGTGGAGAGACTTGGGCTTGCGAAACTTCCCCCTCTCGGTGTCTTGTCGAATGGATGGCTCCGGCAATAAGCCTTTTCTTGACCCATCATCCATTGGCATGACCCCACGTTGTACAACGCTGCATCGTGGGCCTTCCTCAAAACACGATACTTCTTCATGACAGAGTTGCCGGCCCAGCCACAAAGAGGGGCGCCATGGGGGGGCACGGGGGCGGATGCACTGATAGCAATTCGTCAACCCAACCGCCACTGGTTCGTTCGGCGCTCGATCAATCCCGTTGCCCCGCGGCTGCTGCGCTCGCTCGAATGTGACAATAATCGCATCTTGCGGGGTTGAGTAGCCGGCCCCTTCATCGACCGATCCCGGTCTATCCCGCTCCGGCTAGGAGGCGTGAATCCAAGGTCCCAACTATGCGGTTGACACACAACGCCATTTTGCTGCCGTATCCACTCGCCTCGTCACATTGTCCTGCTGGGGCGCATCGCGACGACGCTTTCGGCAAGCCAAAGTCGCCCCGCTGCCAAATCCTGTCCACTAGGGGGTGTGTATTGTTGAATATATCCCGCCGCCATGTTTCGAGTCAAATCGTCACGATGCTCAATCACATCATCCAGATCGTGGGTGTGCATCAGCTCATTGGCCGATATACTTGACATCAGTCATCAGGTTTCGGAAAGTCGCTCGCTCCGCAATGGGGCGTTCCCAGAGAGATCTTCAGCATCCCCAGATTTGGCAAGCACAGCCCCACGATGTGATAATGTTTACAACTTTGGGTTCGGCGTTGTGTGCTGTGGCCATGACCAAGGGCCAACAAACCCTGGACAGCTGAAATGTGTCTCTCAACTTCCAGGTCGCGCAAATACGAACTCTCGGCATGCCTGTTTGTGCTAATTAGCGATGCGTCACTATTATTGCCGTTGTTGTTGTTGAGAATCACAACTTACAGCTCGCAAAACATCCAACTTTTCCTGTGTTTGCATGAACACATGGTGGTATTGGGCAATGCTCTCTCGAAGCACCACATCCTTGGTCGTACGGCCTTCGCATATGGCCTTCATCTTCAGTTCCATCTCCCTGCGTAGAAACGGCTTGCCCAGACTTGTCTCGAAATTCATGCGGTCGAAGCCCAAAATTAGGGCGACTCCCAACTGTGTAGGCACGAATACTTTCACACCCCTCCGGTTTCCGGCCGACAAGGTCCCTCCTCGCCCTCTACCGCCTCTGGCCGCCCGTCCGCCTCGTCCTCGACCACCTCTTGTGGGCGGGGTATTACTGTCCGGCTCATCGCTGTCAGCTGATGCCTGACCAGATCGGTCAATTGTCGCAACATATTCCCGGTCTTGAATTTTTTGAATGTGCTCGGCCATGGTCGCATCGGTGCCGATCCCATTGGCGTCCATGAGAGCAATGAGGTCGGCCTCGGTGAGGTAGCCGGGCGGAGATGTCTTTCCTTCTGTCATCATGGCCTCGGTCGGAGTGAAGCGTTCCCCCACCGTAAACTTCGGAAGCTCGGCAGTGTCGTTCCAGTTCTCGTAAACAAAAACATCGAGATAGTTTCTTTCCAACACGATTACTCCATGGGCGCTGAAGGTTTCTTCTCCATATTCAATGTCGATTTCGGTTGCCATACCCTTGGCGTCATCTGAGCAGCATGCCAAGAATCGCCGGACGACATATTCATAGAGGCGGCCTTCGTCAAAGTTCAGGACGCTCGGCGCAGCATAAGTAATTGGATGGATGGGAGGATGTGCTTTGTCATCATGTCTACCTTCCCTAGGCTGTTGAAACGCACCATCCACAAGTCCGTGTGCAAACTGCCCCCATCTTTGATCTGGAGTTTGCTTTTGCACAAGGGACCTGAGGTTCATACCTTTGTCGAATCGATCCGTTTCTGTTCTAGGGTAGCTTATGAACCCTTTATTGTAGAGCCCCTCGGCTATAGTCATAGCCTGCTGACCGCTCATGCGTAGGAGACGTGTTGCAGCCTTTTGTAGTTCAACTGTTGTGAGAGGAAGAGGCTTGAACTTTCTCGTTGGCTTCTCTTGGACTTTAGTGACTGCAGCAGTTTTAGACGAAAGACATCTCTCGTATAAAATGACGGTTGACATGCGATCAAAGAGGCGATTGCGCTGCCAACTAAAGTTGACTTTTTTGCCATCCTTACTATGCATCACCTTGATGCTCCAGAACTGTTCTGGGACAAAGTTCTTCACACGAAAGTACCGGTCTACGACAAAGCCAAGTGTTGGAAATTGGCACGACCCTTACCCGTCAGCGCTTGTAAAGTAAACAAGTGCATAAAAACACTTACCGTAACTGAGAGTCAGGCTCTCCATGGGTCCGCCCAAGGGTCGAAGGCTATTGGTAATGTATCGTGTGAAGGCGTAACCAATACGGAGATCTAACTCGATCCTAGTAGCAACTGCATTGACTTGCTTTGCATCCAAATCAGCTAATCGTCGAGCTGCCGACAAGACGTGACTGTGACGTCTGGTTAGAGTGTGATATGAGTGGATACAATCAAGGGGGCACATACGCCCGTTCAACGTTGCTGAACTTGGCCCGTTTGACCTGGATACCGGCATTTCCTACCTGGGCTGCTTGGACGATCTCGTGGCCAATGTGCTCGCCTTCACGATCACAATCTGTCCAGATGACCAGAAGTCGAGCATACTTGGCTTGCGATTCGATATTTTTAGCAATCGCTTTTTTGTCCTTGTAAACATTAGCTTGGGTTATGAAGCCGAAGGGTGGTGAATACTCACGTCATGGACACTGGTCACGACTGGAGCTCTAAAGAGCGTCTCGGGCGGTGGGTGGCTCCAATTCTTGTATTCGGCCGTGAACTCGACGTTGGTCAAATGGCCTGCGACACATGTCATTGTGACGGAGCATTTGCCCCATGGATTCCCAAAGTCGAAATCGAACGAGTAGTTTTTTATGTATTGGTTTCGTGTGTTGTGCTAGTTGCATCTGTGAGTAGCAAGTCAAGAAAGTCCATGTGACAGACCGGACCTACCGTCTGAAAAGAACCCCCAGAAAGATGGTCTGCCACGGCCTTTGAGATGGACGGCTTCTCGGCCACGCACAGGACTCGCATCTTTGCATTTCCGAGTAAAAAATTGGCCGCTGGTGAGTTGGTTTGGATCACGAGAGCGTAGCCTTAGGCATGTATCATTTCAAGCGAGCCCGAGTAAATACGACAAGTGAAGGCGGAACGCGTTCAAGGCGCAGAACTTGGACTGGCACCGGACTGGCTTGGTCCCGAATTTAATACCGATCTTTAAGGACCCCTTTAAGGTCATGTAGGGCTCACTGATTGGTTCTCGGACTGTCAAAAGCTGACTGTTGTTGTATGCAACAACTTTTGCACACGCTTGTTAGAGTCCACTCGCGAATTTTGTGTGGCGACAAATGGTTCCCTCGCCAGCAACATGGCGGTGGCCAGCGGGTTGGGCAACATGCACCAGCCACAGCGGCTCCATCCGCTGGTCTCCAGGCGGGCTGCAGGGGCTGGTCTGTATCCCCGCAGCGTCCAAAGATGGAGCTCAAGCGTTGTTTGACTGCCTAGACTGGCTGGCGCGAAAGCAAAAGTGGCGCGCCTGTCCATCATTCTCCCTTCAAGTCTATGACGTTGCGGAAGGTGCTTTCTCAACATCCACAACCTCTCTGAGCAGCCATCTCAAGCCTCTGTACCAGCATCAGCATATTCCCAAAATGGCCCTTCCGGTACTCCAGTCCATTCAAGACTGTGGGAATTACTCCCAAACGGTAGAGCCATATCTGCCCCAGCTCTATGCTCTCCCCCAGCAAATTTTGGAAAACATTGCCAATCCAGCTGCTTTGAAGCAGTTGTACATTGAAACGAATCCTCTCATTTCGGCATTCGCGGCTTCGTTGGCCTCGAGTGTCATTTTTCTTGTCGTCTCTGAGATCAACCGAAACTATTCCCAAGTCGACCGCCTGTGGAGTCTGCTGCCGAGTTTCTATACTCTCCATTTGGCCATTTGGGCCCGTCTTGCTGGCGTGCCGCATTCTCGCATCGACCTCGTCGTTGTGTTTACCACTGCATGGAGTGTGAGTGCCTTCCAGCTTTGTCCTTCAAGCTATCTAATGGTTTACTTTAGTGCCGCCTCACATACAATTACTGGCGCAAGGGCGGATATGAGATTGGGTCTGAGGACTACAGATGGTAAGCGTTAACCAGTCAATTATATTCTGACATGTAATCTCATTCTCTTTGGCAGGGCAATGATCCAAAGGAACATACCTAGATTTATGTTCTTTCTGCTTAACCTGACATTCATCTCCTTTATTCAGAGTGTTCTACTATTCGCCATTTCATGTGTGCCTTCATACACCATCTTACTATCCACCCAGTTTGAAAAGGACATCACCACTTCCGATGTTGCCTATTTAATTTTTGAGCTTGCTTTGGTTCTTAGCGAATGGGTTAGCGATGGCCAGCAATGGGGTAAGTTGCTATATTGTCAAGTTTTGCGTGCATGTAGACTAACGAACTAGGAAGATTACCAAACGGCTAAGCATCAATACTTAAAGGATGCCAAAGTTCCCAAAGGCTTTAGTCAAGCTGACCTTGACCGGGGCTTCATCACTTCGGGGATGTGGGCTTACAGCCGACACCCCAACTTTTTAACGGAGCAGACAATATGGTTTGTTCTTTACCACTGGAGCTGTTTCGCCACCGACAATCTATGGAGCTGGACCTTTGCGGGATCGGGATTCTTGATCCTGCTCTTTCAGGGCTCAACATGGCTCACCGAGTTGATCACCACCGGCAAATACCCTGAATACAAGCTGTACCAGAAACACGTCGGCATGTTTTTCCCGACCAACTGGCGAGCCTACAGAACCTCGGTGCAGGTCCCCAGGATTATCAAGACGAGTGAGTTGGCGGAAGCTCAACAACAGAAGGAGACGAAGAAGCAGAAGTAAAGGCCTTTAGATTTTGGCTCTGGGCAACAGTGTTTTTTATCTATGCCGCATTGCGTAAATTCAGTGCGGGCGCATGAAAAACGGGAAATGAAGGGTTAGTGGATTCAATCAACGCATCGAGGACGGTCTATTCAAGTGATAGTTTGCGCGGTCTAGAGATCTAATGAGTCTAATCTAAATCAAGCACCAAGTCTAAGATCGCTCAGTTTATTAGCATAAAAAGCGGGCACAGCGATGGGGTCCTCTTTTTCCCAATCTGCTTTCTGGTTGACACCCGTTGCGACATGCAGAGTTCCTCCAAGCTTTCCTTCAACGCCAAATTTAATGTCCGTGTTCAGTCGATCGCCGATCATGCATGTTCGAGCCCTGTCAAGCTGGAACTTGCCCTCGACTGCGTCCATCATCGCCTGGCTTGGCTTTCCCAGGGCCAGGGGTTCCTGGCCCGACGCGTAGATCAGAGGTACTGAAACCGAGCCGGCACCGAGGAACAAGTCGTGATGCATGGGCAGCGTGGAGTCCACGTTAGTAGCCAGGAAGAGAGCACCTCGCTTGATGTAGTGGAATCCAACAGCGAGCTTGAGGTAGTTGATGTGGAAGTCGAGGCCACACAGGACAATGCCGACCTCGGGATCCAGCATTGAACCGTCGGCTATGGCCTTGAAAAGCTCGGGAGTAATGTCTTTCCGATACTCGGGGTCCGTGCCTCCGATGTAGGGGATGCCCTCAGATTCCAGCTCCTGCTCAACACCCGTCTCACCAATAATGTAAACCTTGTTCTTACCTTTGGGGAGCTTGAGGATGCGCGAGATGTAAATGGCGGCTGAGTAGCTGGATCCAAAGACGTCATCAACTTCGCAGGGAATTCCCAGGTTGGTGAGCTTCTTGAGGTACTCGCTACGTGACTTGGTTGAGTTGTTGGTCACGAAGACGGTTCTCTTTCCTTTGGTGGGTGTAAGCGCCAATCTCGAGGCGGGGTCGGGGATAATGCACCTTTGGATCTCAAGAGGGCGATGGTCTCAGGAACTCCCTCGAAGACGTGGTCACCCGACCAGAGGACGCCTGCACGATTTAGCTCCCCCCCTGTATTCGGGTTTCAGCGGACATACCATCGCAGTCGAAGAGGAACGTCTGTGGTTGATATGAGCACTATAAACGCTTGGGTGCAGCAAGGCTAAATCACTCACGTCGAACTTATCAATGAACTCGTCGATTGCGGTCTTGTCGCCGGTGAGGTATTTTGGTATCGCTGCCATCTTGGAGCTATGGTGTTGAGAAACCTGGTGTCTCAAATTTGTCTAGTTTATGAAAATGAGCATGAATGTTGAGCCCTTTGTCGTATTATATTGGGAGTGGTCTTTGAGCTTAGTCATAGATTGTTTCGCGGGCCAAAATGTTTGATTACAGAATATTTATTAGGCGTACCATTTGCGATAGATAGTATAAGGGCCATGAGAAACCGGTGAAATACTACGAGCATCTAATACCTCATATAAGCGGAGGACCAATTCATTGAAGCACAATATCAGTCAAGTATTCAAGATCAGACCGTACTTTATTGTGAACATAGCCATAGGGTAAGTGGAGGGCGGTGCTGATTTAAGGGTGTCCAGATTTAGGGGCCCCGCTGACATCATCTGCATTCATAAGGCTACGGACCGTTCCTCAGACAAGAGCCGCAATGATGTTCGCATGTGAGAGTAGGTCTACCAATGTATCCGAAATAATTTCGTCCTTCCATAGGGCCGAAGAGATCAGGCTGAATACGAAGCTGCTGTATGGCTTTGACGATCTGTAAAGTTCCGTCAGCGGCGTCTATCGAAGAGTTGGCAATGAAACAGGGCAACCGTTATTGGCCCAAGCCATATCGCACCGCCTTGTCATCTGCAAACCCTCGTGGCTCCCGAATGCATGCTAATGCATATCATGTCGGCAAGTGGGTGGCAGAAACAAGGCCTATGTTGATACGTCAACAGAGGCTCAGAATCGGCAGAAGAAAGGGATTCGATGAGAATGCAATCATGGATAATTGAATGGTTCATTATTGTTATTTTTGTATTATAGGGATATGGAATAAGCTTTCATCATGCACCATGCCACCCGCTCACACCTAGTTCTCTCACACCCTTCGCCACTTCGGTACGAAAAGACCTGTTGGCCGAGTTCGCTCATGCGTTCATCTCCGAAACCCACACCGCCCAACGACGCCGGTAAAGAGAGTGGGGGCAACCTTCAAGTGTCAAAGTTGGTGGTGGAGTCGGTAACCATGACAGGGAGCTAACACCGGAAACGTGGAAACCGCCCGAAGGAGACGCTAAGAAAAAAGACCCTGAGGGCCCTGAATAAGCCCAACTCATTATAAATTCCATGCAATCATCTCGCTTTCGCATGCCGTGGGTCTTGTAATTCTCTTCTGATATCACATTATCACCACCTCCTGGCGGACGTGGCTTTTTGTATGCAAAGACCCAAGCGGCACGCGACACGTCGTTTTGATTCAGGAATCCCTCATCTCGTCTTGCCCACTGCAGATCCATTCTTAACCGCTCTTTACGCTAGACAAAAATTCTCATTGTCCTGACGATTGCGAACAATACTTTCCCAATACCACTTTGCTTGCTTCCACACTCGATCTGCGAACCCCGAGGCACAGGCTACAGCTCGCAACATGACCGCTCCTATGAACAGCATCGACTTGACCTCCGAGTCTTCATCCTTTATCAGCAAGGCTTCGACTCCGGACATTACACCCTCATCCACTCCGGGCCTGAGGTCTGAGGATGGCACCGACACCTGCAAAATTGGTGCTCGACCCCTTCCTGCCTTCCAGCGCGAGTTTCCCAAGCCGTCCCAGGATGTCGATGTCAAGGCCATGCTGGAGCGACAGCCAGGCCGCTGGACAATTCAGGGACAGATTGCGGCCAACCAGCAGAGGGCCAAGACCCATCCCGCCAGTGAGGAAGCACTGAAAGAACAACGTGCGCGAGACTTCGAGAACGCGAAGAAGGACCTCCTCGCTCTCCAGGATGGTTTCCACCCCCCCAGCTAGGGACGGTGGTAGATGGTAGTGCCCTGCCTCGTATACCCAACTAGGTTGCGGTCCGGAACTGCAAGTTTGAAATTTCCTGGTTCATTGAAAAGTTGGCCAGTATACCCCTAATAGAACGAATGACGAATCTACGACTGGACGAGGTTCAATGTCAACCAGCATTGAGCAACCGTATGCAAGCGGCATTAAAATAATTTGGATATTGGTGGAAATAATTTTAGGAGGGGGATCATCTTGTCAATTGCATTCTGCGTGGTGAATAGATAGTTAATGGAACTATACAAGATTCTCAAGCAAGGTCCGCAACGGATAAAACCCTGCCTCCCAGAGTGAACCCGTAGGAAAATGTAGCCAAAAACGTTATTAAGTTGAGGAGAGAAGAGATTCCGTGGAGCATTCCGAACTTCTTGTTCAAGGCCTTCATCTCATCCGAGTGAGGGCCTTGGGAATACCATTCCTTGCCATCCCTCTTGGCTGCAACATTGTTAGCACATAGATGGATCTATACAATTGGATATATTGACATGCCTTGGCCACGGCGCTCCTTCATAGTCTTGACTGTCAAGGGGAGGAGGACGGTTAAGTTGACGAGACCAGTCACGAACATGGTGGTGATGGGAACCAACGAGTGCCATCGAGCAAAGTCGCTTAGCAGACCGGAGATGCCGGAAGGGAGACCAATAAGGGAGTTTCCAGGGAAAGTCAGAGCGAGAGCAACGGGGAGTGCTGTTTGCATGCCAAAGTAGATAGGGAATAGCTTTTGTTGGATCGCTGAGAAGGCCGGTCGGTCAACCGTCCTGAACATGACAATGCCATTGATAAAAGTCTACTAGCTGGTAAGCACATGGACTGTGTCACAAAGGAAAGGGCTGTATATCCTGACGTGGAAGAAAGTAGTTCCTAGAAGGGTTCCGTAGCTGTGGGAGAGTGAGCACTGGTGCGACATAGATCGATGCTAGTTGCCGGCGCTTACGATATGATGTGGTATGGTGCCACAGAGAAAACGACGGCCTTCACCGTGCTCGCCATTGTGAAAATTTCGATGACAACGTGGCGATGGATGCAAAACACGCGGGATCGGATGAGGGGTGTTTTGTTGCAGAAAGAAAATGCCACACAATGGCTGAGGTGTTGAGTCCCGGGGTTGTGACGTCGGACACAACTCCCTAACAGGCAAGTGCAAGTCACATGACTTCGTGAAACTGGGAACGCGCCGCGGCACGGTCAGCTCACTGCTCTAGCTCATGACCGCCTTCTGCCTAATTGGGGACCGGGTTTCGTTATGAGACCGTGACCATTTATTATCATCATTTAAACACCGAACTCAGCCAGAAACGATCAATGTGTTGAATTCATTCATTTAATCTTGCGGACAAGGTGGTTTTTTCTTCTTTCGTGATTCAGTATGGCCGCGAAGGAAGCCACAGTCTTCATCCTGGACCTGGGTTCGTCCATGGCCCAGGTCCACAGTGGTCGATCAGAATCGGACCTCGACTGGAGCATGCGGTATGTCTGGGACAAGGTTACCGACATCGTGGCCGCTAGCCGCAAGACTCTCTGCGTTGGAGTGCTGGGTCTTCGAACAGATGAGACAGACAACAAGCTGCAGCATGACGAAGGATATGATAACATTTCCGTGTTGCAGGAACTTGGGCCCATGTCCATGACATCCCTGAGAGAATTGCAGGCCAAGGTCAAACCAAGCAGCACAGAATTCGGCGATGCCATCTCAGCGATTGTCGTGGCTGTAGATATGATGGACACCTTTACCAAGAAGCTCAAGTGGAACCGCAAAATTGTCCTTGTTACGGACGCGCAGGGCCCAATTGACGGCGATGATATCAGCGACATTGCCAAGAAGATGAATGATTCCAATATCCAGCTGACCGTACTGTAAGTTGAGTTTGTCCGCTTCAGTAAGGGCTCCACTAATTTACTAGGGGCGTGGATTTTGATGATTCTGCCTATGGCTTTAAGGAAGAAGACAAATCTGAGGTTAAGGTGAACATTACGGAATCCTTCCAAAGAATATGAATCTCATTAAAAATTAGGCTGCGAACGAGAAAACCCTGACCTCACTTATTGAGAACTGTGAAAATGGTATCTATGCTTCCATCGTGGAGGCAATTGATGAACTTGATACCCCCAGGGTCAAGTCTGTGAAGCCCTACAAGACTTTTGATGGCCCTCTCACGCTGGGCGACCGGTCGAAATTCCCTTCCGCGATGAGTATTAATGTGGAAAGATATTTCAAGACACATCTTGCCCGACCACTTACAGCAAGTACTGTGGTTGTCAAGTCCGAGGAGGGAGAAGGATCCCAGGAAATCGTGGACGGAGACGCAATGGAAGGCGTTGAATTTTCTGCGGTGAAACAAGCTCGGTCATACAAGGTTAATGACCCTGAAGCCGAAGGCGGAAAACGTGATGTCGACTTTGAGTCACTTGCCAAGGGTTACAAGTATGGCCGAACAGCTGTGCATATCAGTGAGTCGGAACACAACATTACCAAGATTGAGACTCAGAAAAGTTTTTCAATCGTTGGTTTCATTCCTTGGGATAAGGTAGGATTGTTTTTACAGTCTTGGGGTGAGCAACGTGCTAAGCTAGCTTTAGTACGAGTCATTCCTCAATATGGGCGAGGTTTGCGTCACCGTTGCCCGAAAGTCCGATACCAAGTCAGAAGTGGCATTGTCATCGTTGATCTGGGCACTCTATGAGCTTGAATCATACGCAGTTGCTCGAATTGTTACAAACGATGGCAAAGATCCTTTATTGGCATTGCTGGCACCCCACATCGAACCTGATCTGGAGTGCCTGTATGATGTTCCCTTGCCCTTTGCTGAAGACATCCGCAGCTACCAATTTCCGCCATTAGATCGAGTGATTACAGTCACTGGCCAAACAGTCACTAAGCACCGTTTTCTGCCAACAGATGAGCTTAACGATGCTATGAGCGACTATGTTGATGCTATGGATCTGTCTACTTATGGAATCGATGACGATGGGTGCGTTTGGTTCAAAGCTCACAATATTCACTACTGACGTTTGGTAGTAACCCTGCGGAATACGCGCCTATCGATGACACATACAACCCGACGGTTCACCGTATCAACCATGCCGTCAAGATGCGAGCGATTCATCCCGAAAGGCCCGTCCCCGACATACCATCAATTCTAATGCGATTTTCTTCGCCGCCGGAGGACCTGATCCAGAGGGTTAAGAGTAAGATAGATGCTTTGATTGAAACAGCCGAGGTCAAGAAGGGTGAGTTCCTCTGTGAATTTGATAAAAGCCAGGAGCTGACACAGTTCAAGTTCCGCCCAAGGCAAAAGGGAAGCGTGCCAAAGATACGACCAAACCCATTTCTGGTCTTGATGTGGATGCACTTCTCGGTGATGAGAAGAAGGGCCATATCGACCCCGATAACGCAGTGCCTGATTTCAAGCAGGCTCTTGCGGCTACCGAAAAAGTACCTGAGATTGAAGATGCGGCAAAGCAAATGGGAGCCATCATCGACACACTAATTACGGATAGCTTCGGAGATAGCAAATATCCTCGTGCCCTAGAGTGTTTGGGTGTGATGCGGGAGGAGCTTATCAATTTGGACGAGCCTGGGCTGTACAACACGTATGCTCGGGAGATGAAAAAGCATCTGCTTTCGGGGACACTAGGAGGTGACAGACGGGACTTCTGGTTTAAGGTGCGATGGTCGAGGTTGGGTCTAATTGACAAGAAGCAGTCGGAGGTGGCCACTGTCACACCCAAGGAGGCCGACGAGGTAAGCAGTTTCAACTGGTTCTATAACGGGCGGCGACATGCTAACAACGATATTAGTTTTACAAAACAAGCTAGACGGGAGGTGTATTATCAAGGTATAAAAGTGATTTGTGTCCCCCTGAGGAGAGGGACGGCTCAACAAGGTAGCAACACCAAGGAGCACGTCAAACCTTTAGACTTTCAAATCCTGTGGTACAATTGCCCTTGTGCCCACAATCACCTTGGAAGCCTAAAGGCAATGCAAGATGAAAACTATGAAGCCTTCTCCGATAGAAATGTAACACAATAAAAAGATGGCCGACACGGGAGGTGTATTATGTTGTGTAATTTTACGGTACCGGAGTATGTATAAAATGGAGCGTAAGCTGTCATATTTTCCTGCAGCCTGCCGCTGAGCTATGCCTGTAATTGACCGACTGCTCTGGCGAATGCAGCCATGCGATGCAAACAAGTGAGGCAAACTAATGCCGCGTGGGTATGTATTTCGGCAATGTGTATAACCGATATTTCTGCCTAGCTGCTTTTTGTTTCCTCCCACCTATCCGCTTCGTACTCCTAAGTTGTGCCTCAGGTGCCACTAATACCTTGAGCAACTCTTACCACAGCTGGCACCTGCCCTCCAACCGCGTTTTTTCTTCTTTCTTCATCACACATCAATTTCCCCAACCTCTCTTTATCATTTCTTGAGCCATATTTCCATTGTTATTTAACTCAGCATTTCTATCTTCTTGATCCTCACATTTCGCCAATCATGTCACTAGATACTCGCCTGGAGCTCCTCCAGGCAGTACTGGGCAAAGATGTGCGACTAGTTGAACCCAAGAAAGAAATGGAGGTATGGCTAGAGTCAAGGGCAGTAAAGGAGCATACCGTTGAACCCTCGCTTGACGACCAGAGCCAGTCTGGTTCAGGTTTCGAGTTTGTTCCCCATGTCTTGCAATCAACCGAGGCCGATGAGACCCAAAAGCGAGAACGAGCTCTCAGAAGAGAGCAGGCCTTTGAAAACTCAGGATTTCGCCCCGGAGAGCCGCTTGACAGCGAGGCGTGCTTCTGCCCCCTCAAGGCCATGCTGAAGTACCCGGAAACTTTTATCGGCAAAGCGAATAAGCCTCGAGTGCGTTACGCATTTTCCGTAGCTCTTTACCAAGCCTCATTGCTAACGGATAGCAGGCAAAGCCCTTCTTTACTAAGATTTTGTTGGACAGGACCTGGGATTTGTATTGATTCTTACATACCTGCTACTTTTATTGACATTACTAATGACGATTAGCTTCTACCTCCATGACGCAGATCAGCCATTGCGTGACCCGTATCTATTGGTACCCACAGCACAGTTTGAAGTTTTTCTTGACGATGTTAATATCGAGCTTGGAATATATCTGAAGATCCCCGAAGGAGGAAATGAGGACAAATTCTCGATGAGATTTGGCCAAGGTGGTACCCCTCGCCCAAGGTATCTTCGGAGGTCCGAAGATGAGTCGTCACTAGACATTCGGCCTTGGCCTAAGATTAACCAAGACGATATAGACGGGTTTTCATCGGCAACTGAACACATGAAAGATGACTGGCGTGCCAAAATGAAGCTCGTCAAGACTGGCTTTGTTGGCAAAAAGGGCAATAGCGAAAAGAGTGCCCGAAAAAAACGTGACCGACAGCAAATGCTTCTCGACACGCAGGCATATCTCGGCCTGAGGGGCTCTCCGCCGGCACAAGATGCTGTTTTTGTTTGCGTGGATATTGAAGCTATTGAACGGCATCCTAACCCGATTTCCGAAATCGGATTTGCGATCCTCGACACCAAGGATATCAAGGGAATTTCCCCTGGTCAGCTTGGCGAGAACTGGTGGATGCTGATCAGAGGCTACCACCTCCGTGTTTGGGAGTATTCGGGGTTGAGAAACTCTCAGTATGTCCAAGGATGCCCCGATGCGTTCGATTTTGGGTAAGAAATTTATGTAAGGAACCGAGATTCAAGCTGACAATGCCCAGTACAAGTACATTCCCGAAAAACGATGACGTCCAAAGGGACATTGCATCTATCTTGGCGCCGTACACAGACAAATCTCGCAACATCGTACTCCTAGGACACGACATCGCTCAGGATATCAAATATATGTCCAGCATTGGTATATCCCTCCTCTCCTTGAATAATCTCGCTGGACAGGTTGATACGAAAGACATATTCCAAGCGTGGAGGGATGAAGCGAATACGCGAGGGCTAGGAAAAATCTTGGCTGATTTGGGTATCTCGCACAAGAATCTTCACAATGCGGGCAACGATGCCCACTACACCATGTGTGCCATGTTGGGGGTTGCCCTAGAGCAGATTCGGGAGCATAAGGCGAAGCTCGAGGAGAAAATGGAGATAACGGCGGAAAAGCGTTAGTAACTAGTGGCCGAGATGGATCGGGAGGGTGAGAAGAGAGTGGGCATCTGCTGCCCTTGTATTTTACGTATTTTTACAACATTCAGCCATGATGGCTCCGGCGCCCTCTTTCCATCGCCTTGCTCTGTCCCCAAGAGCTTCCGTATGAACCACAAAACGCCATCGCTATGGAAACATGTAGTGTACAGTATGCATACACAATGAGCCAACCCCCACTTAACATTAGTCGTTCATCTGGTGTTGCGTTGTCATGGAGTCGACCAGTCTACACTGAGTGCATCAAGTCATTCCCGTAAATTTTTTTTGTTCTTGGTGGAGGCGGTCAATTGGTTTGTCGTGATGTACTAGAAAAATTAAGTGTTTTTGTCGAGAAATTCCTTTGCCTCGTTGACCTTGGTCGCTAGGTAGGGGCTGCCGCCTCGATCGGGATGGTTCAGAAGCATGAGGTTTCGGTGGGCCTTGCGGACCTTGTCCTTGGTGATGGAGCGCTCACTTGAACAATGTTAGTAACAATGCGAGGTCGCATGGATTGGGAAAAGAAAAGTACCTGAGTGAGAGGATGAGGGAAGCCTCCTTCTTGGTCATCTTGGGCTCGAAGCCACCCTTGTAAAATGCCTTGCCCATGGCACCGACGCCACCCCGCGAGCGTCTCCATGCGACCAGACCGGCTCGACCCTGGAAATTGTGTTAAAAGCTGGGCGCAGCCGAGTGCGTGCTTGCGTATTAGACTTACTAGAAAGGCCGCGACGGCAGCACCCGCGCCCATAGCCATAATGGAAGCCATTTTTTTTTGTGGAAGAGAAATCGGCGGTGACAGGCCCAAAGGGTTGAGTGCGGTGATTGGTGATACCGAATCTGGACGGCAAACCGGGAGTTGCTGAAGTTTTCCAATCCTCGCACCGGCGCGGACCGGAGGCAAAGGGAATATTAGTTTTTCCGATTTCCCTATCGATAAGTGGCAAGACCCACCCGTGTGGGTGGTTGAACAAAAATTTCTTGAGCAAGGGACGTTAAAAGTGCGGTATCAACCAGCGGGGCGGGAAGACGAAGAATTAATTGAAGCTGTTTGGGTCTTGGAGACCACCACGAAAGCAAAATGAGGTGAGTTCATGGCGCATGGAAAGATCCAAAAGCTAGCTCTCGATCTGGGCGATGACGAGCGTTTCAAATCAGAAATGCTCTGTGCTTGGGCGGGAGAGACAACTGCTACTCTACGGATCGGAGCTGGTGTCTCTTGCTTCGAACAAACCATGACTGACCAATTGCTTCAGAATCGAAACCTGTTACTTCTGCAGTCGCCCAGCTTACCCTAGCAAAGGCATTACCTTTGTCCGTAACGATGCGCGCGTGTTTCGTTTCTGTCGCAGCAAGTGCCACAAGAACGTAGGTTTACAGAGTCTACGAGGCATGGCCGGATGATTGAATGGACGTGATGCTGACGAAGCTGCCTCGCTCACAGTTTAAGATGAAGCGCAATCCTCGCAAGCTCAAGTGGACCAAGTCTTTCCGAAAGGCTGCTGGCAAGGAGATGACTGTCGACTCGACGCTGCAGTTCGCCGCCCGCCGCAACGTTCCTGTCCGCTACGACCGCGAGCTCATGGGCAAGACCCTCAAGGCCATGGGACGTGTGTCCGAGATCCGTGCCCGCCGCGAGCGCGTCTTTTACAAGAAGCGCATGGCTGGCAAGAAGGAGCGTGAGCTGGCCGTGGCTCGTAAGCTGGTGGCCGAGAACGAGCACTTGCTGCCCCGCCTGCGTGGCAGCGAGAAGCGCCGCCTTCGCGAGCAGGGTCTCACCGAGGAGGAGATCGACGAGATCGAACCCGAACGCGAGCACGCCAAGGCTTTTGGTGGCGAGAAGAAGCGTGTTGCTATTGCGCTGGAGAATGACGAGGACGATGATGAAGTTGGTGAGGATGGCATGGAGGATGGCTCCGACGAGGACGACGATGAGGACGATGAGGAGGACGCCGAGGTTGACGACATGGACATGGACGAGTAAGGAGCCGAGCCTCAACCCTCAGGACCCCAAACGTTTGCACATGTCCGGGACGAAGGGTAATAGAGGAGGTGGGCGTTATGGTGTTTTGTTTCGAGGCATACCACGGGCGTTGGGATATACTAGTTCCTGGTACAGCGTAGCACAGTACCGTACAGTACAACGATAAAAAAAGACGGAGAGCGGTTTAGCTTCTTTTTTTCTTTCTCGGCAACAAGAGATATTTCAGACCGGTTGTGAGTTTGAGTGAGAGTCAGAGTCAGCCAATGTCTTAACTCGAGTATTTTGGCAACTAGTGGATTATGTTGGTGGTGTTGGCCAACCATCGTCAAGGAGAGACAAGGTCAGATGGCCCACCAACTAGCGGGGTGTCGCGTGTTGTTTTTTGACCAAGGATGATGTGTATGTGTGTAGTGCATGTACATCTTTCTTCTGCTGGATGACGATAGGAAATAAAGAAAGCAATGGTTGAAACAAAATTGATACTGGGGCTTATGGGGGCAACAGAGTTTGGTTGTCGAATGAAAAGGCACTAGTTGTACAGGTATTTCCTGGTCGAATCGGGACATAGGGACGATGAAGGGCCGAACAAAAAGATGCAATAAGAGTAGGCAAGCTGCCAGACGTCGACTTTTTATTTTTTTTAAATTTGTTTTTATGCATGGGAGAAAAAAATAACCACAAACCAGAAACGGGGTCAGCAGGACAGCGGCATATCGGGAAGGGAAGGGAAGGGTCGACTCTGGAGGTGATTCCTCGGCGTTGGAGTTGCCAATCCCTAGTCCATGGTTGGATGGGGACCCCAACTTCCCCAGGCAGGGGTGCCTGTCTTCTACGATAAGCTACTCCGTACAGACGTAGAGAACGGATGAAGGCGACAGCACACACCCACAAACGATGTTGCACACACGGGATTTCCCCCCCCTTTACTCACACGAACAGTGGACAGCCACATGTCTGCAAGGAGACAACCCAGTGACAGGTTTGGGTATTCAATGGCCCTGTTTCTAGTTTATTCTCTTCCCCCCTCTCCCACTACTGCATCGGCGCCGCTGTGGGGGGGAGGAAAACCCCCAGCTTATCATTGCGCCCTGCATGTCTCACGCAGCAACACGGCATCAGCCAATATCAAGCCTGCACACTTTCAGCCCAAGGCGGGAACCGGCGGCGGGGATATGGGAATGAGGATGGAGGATCTCTTTGGCCGCGCCTTGGCCTGCTCTGGCCTGAGCTTCTTGCGGCGGGACGCACACATGGCACGGCACACACGGCCCAAAGAGAAAGGCGTCTCCGGGTCTCATTTCTTCTCTCTTGCGCTCTTGATCTTTTTTTTCTTTCGCTTCCCTCCCCCCTCCCGGCTTCCCGCCCTCGCATTCCCTAGATCCCAGTTTAAGCCACTGCAGCGTTTCTCTTCCCACCCTTTCTAGATACATATAAGGAACAGATCGTGCCACCGGGCCCATCTTGCCGACTAGACTAAAAGGCATGGTAGCGCGTGTCCCATCAACGGCGTACCATCTCCTAATATTTGCTTTTTCCCGTCTCTGACCCAAAAATTCTGGATGCCAGATCCGCATTAGCAGAGTCGGTCTGTTGACGAGGTCACCGGTTCTTTTTTTCTTCACTTCTCTTCTCAATTCGATACCCCATTTTGTCTTTTATTCCTTTTCCTTTTTACTTTACTTTATTCTATTTTTATTTTTATTTTTATTTTTATTTTTTACTTTCACTACACTGACAAGGGGACGAAAGTGACGCCATCGCCATGAATGGGAAGAAGTTGGCGGTGACATCTGGTGAGGGAAATCCCCTCTTGTCAAAGCCGCCGCCCAGACGAAGGGCTGTTGCCGCGTTTCTGGGGTTGCTGGCAACCTTGTCTGCCGTAGCTTTCTTTCATCTCAGACTGTCGTCGCACACAGGAAAGCAACAGTTCCCGAACCAAGGATACAGGCAGCAGTGGACATGGAACGATGTAAGTATCGTCGTATTAGCCAATTGGGCTCGCAACTTAACGTTGTACAGATCAAGCCTAGTCGCGATTTGGTCTGGACAAAATGCTACGATGCAGAATTCGACTGTGCTAGACTTGATGTAAGTCAAGCATCCGTGTGAATCTGCAGCCTCTTGGGGTTGTACTGATCTAGTGTAACTCGTAGGTCCCCATGGACTGGACAGACCCCAGCGAGCAGCAGCGTGTCCAAATAGGCATCATTCGGCTTCCAGCCAAGAACAAAGACGGCCGATTTCCCCCTGTGTTTACTAACCCTGGTGTGAGTACCCCCCCACGATCCTCGTTTGGGCGGTCCAACTTTGTTTCATGGCCGATAGCTGACTGACAATCAAAGGGTCCTGGAGGGTCAGGAATCCAGTACATTAAAAAGGTTGGCAAACACATCCAGACTGTTGTTGGTGACAACCATGTGAGTTCTTGGCCATTCTTCCATCCCGCACCTGATTTCTAATTATATATTTAGGACGTCATTGGTTTTGACCCTCGAGGAAGTAAGTCGATGCCCACTCCCCTTCACTCCAAGCGCATCGTTCTGACAAGCTCTTCTTGTTAGTTGGTGTCTCCACCCCCAGAGTTGAATGCTGGGGATCCTCTCAGAAGCGCAGGATATGGTCTCTCCAGGCCACACACCTTGTCGACGAGCACCCCGGCCTGGAATACGATGCCTATGCCCGTGCCGTCGCCTACACGGGTGCCTGTGAAACTGCAATGAACGACTCGGGTTTCCTGCACCATCTCGGCACTGCGTCTCATGCTCGCGACATGCTTGAGATTCTCAAAAAGTCCGGGCATGACAAACTCCGGTACTGGGGGGTTAGCTACGGAACTGTCTTGGGAGGCGTTTTTGCTGGTTTATATCCTGACCGTGTTGAGCGGTTGGTGAGTGATGGTAAGTCGGTGTTTTCAATCCCGATCCAGTGTTCCTGACTTGCATGTTCAACACAGGTAACTGTGACTATCACGACTGGTTTAAACTCGATCATGTCAACTTTGTTAAAGACACCGACAAGATTATGGATGCCTTTGACTCGGAATGTGTCCGGGTTGGCAAGAAAAAGTGCGCCATGTGGTCCCCGACGGCCAAGGAGATCCAAGACCGGCGCACCGCCCTGCTTGAATCTCTCAAGAAGTCACCCACCCTTGTTCCTGAGTGGATCAAGCCGACGGGCCCTGAGCTCCCCGAGTTAGTTACCTACACCAAGCTGCAGCTGTTGACACAGTCTGTCCTATATAAGCCACAAAAGTTCTTTGCACGCTTGGCCGTCATCTATGAGGCCCTCGAGCGCGGTGACGGCGTCCCCTATTACGAATTGGCCCTTGAGCGCGACTCGGGCGAAGAGTCTGCCTCCTTGTGTGATTTGGGCGACACCCCCGCAACCATGCCCATCGAGACGGGCGCCGAGATCGACGCCTTCCCGGCAATCATGTGCTCCGACAACGACCCGGTGACGGACACACCAGACGAGTTTTCTGACTACGTCAAGAGGCTGAAACAGGCCAGTCGGTGGGCTGGTGTATTCAACTTTAATTTTCGAAGTCTCTGCTTGGGGAAGACAGTCAGGCCCAAGTGGTTCTTTGACGAGAGTACGTGCTTCTTTGCCCGAATGGCTCGTACAATGGCCTACCTTTCTAGCTGATTGAAGAGTTCTATGCTAACAATATTTACAGAGAAGATTGGCGGTAACACGGCCCATCCTATTCTCTTTATTGGTAATTTGGCCGACAACGTCACGCCTTTTGAAAGCGCACTGAACAACTCGGCCCGCTTCCCGGGCTCCGTCGTCCTCAAACAAAATTCATATGGTGTACGTACGAAAAAACTGTCAAGAGCGCATACCTAATCTGTTACTAACGCTCTTCTTAACATAGCACTGTACACTCGCCGCAGCCTCGACATGTACCGCCCGACACATCCGGGCCTACTTCCAGAACGGCACACTGCCTGAGCCTGGCACCGAGTGCGATCCAAACCAAGGTCTGTTTGAGATGGGAGCAGACCAGCACGTGACGGAGGCGGAGAATCATGACGATGATGAGTTGGCGTCAGCCATGTTCAAACTGGCACACGATGGGAATGTTGCCAGGATCATGTGAATGCTATTGGATACCAAGGGGGCCCTTGGAGAATATATAGATAGCCATGGGATAACAACCCGGAATGTTACTTTTGGTGTGATTGGCCGGACTGGCCTGCCGCCAGTCCGAATTATAAACCAGGGCCGTTAATCGTCCCATTCGTTCTTTTGTCTATACCACGAAATATTGGATATGGTTTGCTCTTCTCCGATATACAACATGTCACCCAGTTGAGCATATTGTCAAGCAAGGACACACTACACATGTTCAGGGTGAATACCACCTGCCAACTACTCGATTATTTGAAGACTAGCCAAACCTCGTGGCCCTCGACGAGAGTCCATTTTGCTCGATGGGCATCATTTTATATATATCTAGTTATGTAACTTATTATATCTCACCTACAAGCCTGTTGAACGAATGATGAACCCCCCCTCCCCCCCCCAAAAAAAAACCCCCAAAAACCCAAAAAAAACCACGTACATTGTTACCAACTATAACCCTTTACACATATTCAAATGACCCTTTATGCATGATGGTGCACCTTTTCCGGCATCTTCAATCCCTTGTCTACTTCCTCCTGGACCTGCTGCTCTAGCTTTGCGCCTCGAGCCTGGTCGTCTTCGGCCGCCTTATTGGAGATTTCCTCATCGTCCCCCTTCCAGTTGCCTGCACCGCCGCGGCCGCCCAGTCCTCCACGGCCCTGGTGGTTCTTTTTAAGGCTTGCTGCAATGGCTGCGGCCGTCCTGCTTGCCATGGCCTCGTGCTCGCTCGCATCTGGCATGTTGGCCGGGTCGACGTAGTTTCCTGCGCCGCCTCGCCCGGCCCGCGTGGGGACATGGGCCGAAGACCGGTCGGGAGGCGGCACGACGGTCGTGCTAAGGGTTTGTGCCTCGAGATCCTGTAATATTACTATATGGTAAGCCAGACTGGTCCGAGTCACGACACCGAGGAAGGTGGCGCTGGGAGAGGGGTCGTGGTCACTTTGGCTCTTTCGTCGGCTTTTGTAGGGATATAGTAGTTTCCTGCGCCTCCACGGCCAATCTTGCGAAACACATCCATGTCCGCAGGCATTGTCAAATATGGGCTGTGGGCTGTCTCTCTGTGTTTCGATTGCTCAAGGTCTGATAAGGCACAGGGGGAGAGATGTGGGTGAGCAGGTCTTAGCCAGTGGTTGTATTTTATGAAATGAGAAAAAGCAGATAGTGCGCAGGCGGCGTCTTGATCTGTGTGTTTGAATTAAATGAGAAAGCCTCGGTTGACGCTTCTTGACGCCACCTGATATGCGTGGGGTTTCAAAGCTGTTCCAAAAAACAAAAATTGAAAATTGAAAATGAAAATAAAACCAGTAATTTAAAAACAAAATCAAATCGTATAGCCATGCTATCTGAAGACCATTTTCTGTGTGTCAATGGATTTGGCCATGGGAATCGCCTTGGCGGGCGCACGCTGAGCGTTTAAAGTTCTGGGGTAGATCGACGGCCGTAAGGCACCAAGTCCAGCTGGTTTAGCTCGCCAATGCAAGTCAGGATGGGGCCGGGTCTGCTGAGAGCTCCTCAGAGCACCGTACATATTTGGTGAGGTGGTGCATGAGCCTCTTTGCCTGTCTAATACAGTCTAGTTGCAGGCCGTACCTCTCCGGTAGACGGCGAGGATTGCGTTGGTGGGTGCAGCCAATATCCGTCCGGGTGGGCAAATGCATCCCGAAAAGCTAGTGGCAGTACGCATGGGAATGGCATTGCATAGCCCTGGGGGGCAGCCGAGATCGGGCACTCGCAGTCTAGTAAGACATGCCAGTCAGTAGGCTGGAAGAAGCTTCAGACGAACACCCGCCAAGTCGACTGGCGAATCTTGTCCAATGGCGCCTTCACAAAGTGGGATGCGGGACGAGAGGCTTCACTGCAACAAAGCGGCAGACAGGTCGGGATCACCCCCAAGATAAGCCGTCACGGCCTGGACGCCAGCCATGGCGCCCGGGTAATACCCGCTGGCAGATGCAGTAGGGTCCCCCCCATTACATCCCACCACGTCCACATAAGCCGCTGATCTCGGGAGTTGACAGCCCAATCCAGGCAGCTGGGATGATTGTCGTCAACATGTTTCTTTGTTTGAACCCGCCATACGAGTGAATGGGTCAAGAGGCCAGATTTGCTCCGTCCTCAGCAACAACGACGAAATCCCATGTGGACAAACCACCCGGCGTGGATGCAGGTACGGATACAGTCAGCCTGTCTGTTTCAACAAGCCTGGCTGGCCTGTTCGGGCCCCGGTCAAGCACAGTCTTGAATCGCTGGCTGCTCTTGTTCTGGGCTTGCACAGTTCAGCTTAGGACAACCAAGTCAAGCATCAATGTACCTCGGAGTACTCGCCTGAGCCCCATGTCGCACTACACCCCTGGCACTCTGTGGGGTACAAGACCCGCCTGCAGTACGACCGTATTCGAAATGGTGAGACTCTCGGTCTCGGTATTCTCTATATTGGCATACAGGCACCGCTATATGCATCAAACCGAAGTGGCGGCGTCAAGGCGGCTGGCGTCCTTTTCCATAAACACACCACGAGCCAGTCAGGTTGCGGACATGATGCATACCACCCTCTTGATTTGCCACTGACGGAAAAAGAAAAAAGTCAACTTTCCCCGAATTTGGATGGGAACGGCAACGGGCCGCCGGCGCTGTCGGGAAGCTGAGTCGGTCGAGGAGGACATTATGATGGAGAAAAAAAAAATTCATTACGCTCCAGCCTTTTATCCCAACGATTGAGTTACTCGGGTCAGGCTAGGCACTTCCCCGAGTCCCGCGGATGCCCCTTCATGGAGCCGATAGCTTGGGCCCTCTGGGAGAGGGTTTTGCGATGTGACAGGCCCCATGTCCACGAAAAGGCCAGCCACAATATCCACTCGGCCCCAAATGTCATTCAGCCGACAATGTCGTTCGAGCCGGAACCAAACTCGAATTGGGGGTGTCGAGTGGACCATGGCCTTGACTATGAAATCGTACTCTTTAGGCGGGGAGGCGGCGCACCCCGGATCGTCAGCCGCGAGGCCACTGCATGGCCTTGATGCGAGAAATCAAGGGGTGCAGAAGTTAGAGGGAGAAGGAGGCCGGGTGCAGAGCTGGAATCTTTATCGGCAGCCTGTATTTTTGGGGTTTGCGGACTAGACGCTCATCGGTAATTCGCCTGGTTACAATGGGCGTATGTACAATCTTCTTCATGGCCAGCCTGTCGAGAATTCGCTATCAAGATTGCAGATGTGGAGAGGTCGATGCCCCACCGTGATTGGCCTCACCAGGTAAAGTTACGGCACAGCAAAAGTCGCCATTGCGGATGCATTTAGGGACTTTGCTTGACGGAATTAGATGCTATTCATGGTAAAGATCCTCCGGAATCAATGGCTGGTGAGCAAGACATCATACTACGTCATTCATCATTGCCACGCCAGCATGAAGAGTATGGGGCGGATGTAAAAAAAAAAAAAAAAAAAAAAAGTTGGTAGGGTTAGCTGGTCAGGAACGAACCAAAAACTTAGCACGCAAAGTCAATGACGTCGACGTTGTTCCTGGTCTTGAATTTTTTTTTTTCCCCACGAAAGCGAAGTATGACGACAAAAAATTTTTGAGCAAATTTCCAACAATATTTCTGTAAATAGCCTTAAATTCCTCGGCCCTAAGGTACACAATGGGTAATAGAGCTCACTGATCACTGAATGCATCATATCATTGGTAATATTTTCCCGGGTGTCCGGTGTTTGGCCCAGATGTCGAGCTGTCAAGATAATTCCATGAAGTAGATCGTCCAGTTATTTTCTGAACATGGAAGCCTCCCGAAGGGATAGTCAGGAACGTCCGATGAACATCCCGAGGCTTTAATTCAGCCTCCATATTGTAGTTGCCCTTTATTGGGATTGATGTTGGTGTTGAAAGAGAGTGCAAGCCGAAAGGCAAATCGAATTGAGGAGAAGAGGAGAGTCGGAAGTCGGTGGATCGACACGGGACATGCATGCCCCTCATGTAGGTCGGAAGTAGTATTTTTCGTAACGACGCCCACGAGGAAAGCAGGGGGACTGTTAAACATGACCATTTGATGACATGAGAAGTGGCCTGAAATTTTATTCACTTCAAACTATTAACTCGTTTGTTTCCGCTGGTCCTGTTGTGACCGCGCATGCACTCTTGTCTGCTCGAGGATGCATTGCATTGCATTGAATGGGCGGCACGCTTCTGGAATGGCAAACTGTGGTTAAGGTTGTCTCGCTCACGCCAAACCCTGATGGTGAGGGTGAGCCAACCGCCCACGGTAAGAATGGGCGAATGCGAATGGAGGATCTCCTTGCCTGACTTGCCTTATTTGCTTGGGCAGACACCCCCCTCCTTAGTATACCTGCTTGGCTCACTCGCAGTAACCCGATCTTGACACATCCATGTGACCTCGCACACCAACTTATCAGGTGAACACTTTCCTTTACAACGGTAGTTATGATACTTTTGCACTATTTTTTTTTGTGAATGTTTTGGGGTTGGCGTGCTCTACCACTAAGTTGATGGCCAGGTATTTCCACAACCCTTGCAAAGGGTCAACGGGAACCTGTTTGCTCGTCGACACCTTCAGGTGCCGCTGGGGGTGCATTGGCTAGTCGGTGCCTTGCTTTTGGATGTTGGTACCTACAGTGTCCAGTATCCAGCATCCACCACCCACCACCCACCATCCTCTTACGTGAGAAGCCCAGTCGTTGTGGCGGCTGTGAGTGAGCATTGCGCACTCCCAACAAAAGCACCGAGACGAATCCAGGCACTGTAAGTCACGCCTCAATGTGTGAGTTGCCAGGGAGGGTATTGCACCAGACGTTGTCCTTTTAGCCCCTTTCCGCTCGTGGCCTTTTTATTATCATCATACCTGTAATCAGCTTCCCTGCTAATTGTCCCGGCGCCGCCCGCCTTTCCGTTTAGGCGTGCTCAGAGGTTAAAATTGCGGTGGCAGCTAAATTTGTTGTCGAGACTTGTGTCTAGTCGAGGTGGCAGCGGTGGCACGTCCCAGATGACGACTCACCTTTGCTGGTGTGCGAATCGCTGGCTGGCCGTCACCATCGTCTTGACCGCACTGGGTGGTGGATGCCCGCCCCTACGGCAACCCCTTACTCTGGCCTCCCTCACCCCCGGGGTGGGGCATGCAACTAAGCCATTTGGGATATTTCTTTTGGAGCAGTTTTGCTACCAACACGCCCTTGGATAAAGTGGGAATTGGACATTGGAATTGTATTGATGGGGATGAGAGCCCACTGAGGGGATGGGGGGCCGCCAGCACATGGATTTTTGGGATACGTCAGGGCAACATTAAAGGATGTGCCGGCTTACTGGTTGGGACAAGGAAGGCAGAAAAGAAAAAGAAAAAGAAGAAAAAATATGACCTTGAGGCAGCAGCAAACAAAGCAACGGGAGTGGTAATTGAATTAGTGCACAGTTGTCTCTCAGCTCAGGTCGCATGCAGGGCGGCAAGTATAGTACGCATGCCCATTTGGGACCGGGCATTTGGAGCACCGTCTCACTCGGTTATGTTTGTCAACATGGCACAATACATGACATGTGCGTCGTCTCAGATCATAAATCGAAGCGCACCCGACAAATTATCTCGACAGAGCCCTCGCGTCGGCGTTGAGTTGGCAAAAGTTCGGTTCGCTGACAACGTACATGCCCGATCAGATGAGATCAGGGCGGTTGGTTAAGCAAGGGCTCGTCAGGGCAGGGTTAGGCCTTAGGGGTAGGGCAGGGTCAGCGGGTGAGCACGAACGCCTACTAGATGCGGCCGACTGGGCACATGGATGAGGGGCTGCAGTCCTTTGGGACTTTGTCAGCACTGACCACTGACCTTGAGATCGAAGAGCAGCATACACTCATTGCATTGGCTATTGAATTGGCGGCTGTTTGACTGCTCACCGTAGCGTGTTGGTTGGCTGGGACTGGCACCGTACCTGCGCAAAGAGACCACATGCTAGCTCCTGCAGGAGTGGTTTTCGGTTCTCCGTATTTGCATTCCAAAAAGAAAAGAAAAGAAGAAAAAAAGGTCGCCCGGCTTCCCCTCCGTGCCCATGCTTGCTCAGTTTCAATAAAGGATCCCGCGGATTCATCGACCGAGAAGATAATAAAAATATCCTTTCATATCTAACCCCTGCTCCCTGCTCTGGTCTCCAGATACAGGTCCTCTCTTCAAACACAAAAAACTTCGCCTCAAACGTGCAACGTTCAGGCTCCATTTTGCCCTGTTTATGCTCCTTGACTTGTGCAACACGATTGGTCTCCACCACTCAGACTTTCATATCCCCCAGCCACATCGCCTTGGATATGTGTGCTTTTTTATGGGTTTTTTTTTTCTCCGGTAGTTTCTTCTCCCAATCTCTGACCGCAAATTCCTCCTCTCATCTCGATATCATGGAGACTCGTCTGGTCTTGAACAACTCCCCACGGTGAACCAGAATAGGCCTGGAGGCTTACAAGCTGTGGTGGGTTCGTGCTAACATCCCGCCCTTCCGCCCCATGAAGGCTCCGCTTTGTTTGGGGGGGGGGGCCTTCAGCAGTCAGTGCACTTCAACCTTGAATTCAGTACATGCGGAAGCGGAGACGGATGAGAGAATCGGCGACCGGCGGTCGGTCACAGCCTGGCGATGTCTGGGATTTCGTGATTCCCGGTCACAGGACTGTTGCGACACGCGCCCACCCCCCGGGCAGGGAGGAGGAGGATGGGCCATTGTGTGCAGATGCAAGAAGAACAAACAAGCAAAGAAAGCAAGAGAATGGCGCTTGTTAACCAACGCAGCCGAAGCAAAGAATGATGGCCATGAGTGAGACACAACCCCCATTCTGTCCATGCCAGCGGAGCGGCGAAAAAACACCTGCTCCGTCTGACACGGCAGCCAAGGCGGGCATTGTTGTTCCAGCCCAGCCCAGCCCAGCCCGCAATACAAACACCCTCGCCCGTTTCGTCCGCAGTGACCGGGTCGCAGGCCCCCTTTCTATTTATTGCGGTTATGGGTTTCATCGGGAAACGCCCCCTTCTCCGCACACAGCAATAGCAACAGCAGCAGCAGCAGCAGCAACATTGTGCATGTCTCTCCGCCCAGTGTGAGGAGCAAACTCGTGGGAGGAGGAAAAAAGAGAGCCTGATGAGGAGGCACAGCTTCGGCAGATCCGGGGTCTCGTCCAGCTTCCCATCTCGATCGAGCCAAGGCCCCCGCGCAGCGCCTGGTCGGACTTTGCGGTGTCTGGCCACGGGTCAGTCCTGGATCGGAGCCAGAAGCAAAGGGGCATACGACCAGAGAGCTCGCTCCGGTATGAGTGGGATGACGCATCAGCCCAGAATGAAGGAATATAGCAAGTCGAGCGGCCAGATGCCAACAGGTTTGTCAACAAACAACGGACGACTGTGCTGTAAAACCTGACAGGCACTGCAGACGATGGGACTCGTCAATCGGCAACACTTTGGCGCCCCGACCGCGTGCGTATCCGACGGGAGTGAATTTCCTTTCTGGCCAGTTCTACCCCATCCAGGCGGTAGGTACCTGGCCCTCCGTCCAACCTTCTTCTCTCCAGAACATCGCCTGCGAGCGCTGCCTGTGCTGGACACTGGACGAAGCCGCAGTTCCAGCGGATATACATCCACATCCCGCCCTGTGCATGTGAGGGGGGCCTGGGGAGGAGGGGCTAAGCAGGCGGCACAGAGCACTGGAGCGAGGTTGGAAACGGGCAAACACGCAAAGCATTAGGGGAGGGGGGAGGGCCAGCAGCGGCAGAGGGGTACCTGACCGAGCGCTGTACCTCGCCTGCGCTGTCCACAGTGCGGCCTCTGGAGGTGATGGACGTGGCCGTAAGAGGAGTGAGTCCAGGCGAGGGCCACGGCTAAGCCCCATTCGCCAGCCCATTCACAACTCCCAGTCAATCGCCATGGGCGCCAGAAGCACCACGCCCCCCCTCCCCCCTCCTCCTCCCCATCGCCTTCGTCCTCGCGCACACCCCCCTTACTGCCCTGCCTGCTCCCTCCTCGTCGCTGCACCTCAATCGCTCTGATGATCGGCCGGGGGGGGGGGGGGGGGGGGGGGGACCAATAATCCAAAAGTCACCGTCCCCACTCGTCGCTATCGAATGGCCGTCCTGCACACCCCAGAACCACGACAGAACCAGAATAGCGCCTGGTGGAAGGCGTTGGAAACCAACCAAGGCCTTGGCTCCCTCGTTTTGCTGGTTCGATTTCCCACGGCCCAAGTAAACGTGCTCGCCGAGATACGGTAGAGCCCGCTCTCAGTGACTCCCACACTTGGCTCGAGTCCCGGTAATCGCAAAGGCGTCAATTCACCTAGCCAGCATACTCCAGACTCCGAGTTGCTACACTTGCTACAACCGCCCCCGCAGTGCCACACACACACGCCCTTGTTCAGTGCTCCTCCTAAAATATTATTTCTCGTCCGCTCTACTACGCTTCTCGCGAGACTTGTCTCTCACCACTTTTCTACATCTTCACTCAGTACCATCCGCCCACCAACCTGTCGACATAGAGCAAGCTACAGCACCAATCTACACGTCTAGCCCGCGGTCGACCGACTTCCGTCGTGTCGAATCCCGAGCGTATCCCAAATCACCGACAATGGCCTCCTCCAAAGTATGCCGCCCTAGGTGACTGTTCCGCAGCCCTTCCGGCCCCGTCCTGCTTTGACTTGTTGCCGTGCTCGGCCGGCTTGCTCCCACCTGCGAAAGGCCCAGATGTACTGATCACCTTTGCCCAATTTTCAGGAAATGCAGCAGTCCTCGAGGCCATTGACTCAACACCGTTCGCCCATGTCGAATGCCTCGTCGGGCTTGTCCGGTCGTCAACCCCACGCTCGAACCAGCTCCCACTCACTCCTCACTGGTGCCCTCAATGCCAACCACCGAGTAACCCGTCGCAAGTCCGTCACCACCCCAGGTTCCAACGTGGCCGCTTTGGCCGCCGCGATCTGGGACAGCGAGCGCTCCGCCGCCATGCCTATTGCTCACGGTCGTCGGAACACCATGTCCAAGACCGCAGCTGCCCGGGCCGCCATTGTCGGCAGCCTCCCCTCTCCCCCCGCGAGCCTACCGACCAACAAGTCGATTCCCGAGGAGAAGCGTGGACTCACGGGAAGCGCCATCGATGACGACCCCAACGACGGTTCCGCCGACGAGGAAGCCGGCAAATTCCAAAAGGCCCGCACTCGCCGTGCCAGCGACGGTCAGCCTTTGGCGGCCAAGGATGGCAAGAAGAGCGGCAGAGTGGAAGTTCGTTGTGAAAAGTGTGGAAAGGGCTACAAGCACAGTAGCTGCTTGACCAAGCATCTGTTTGTCCCCCCACCTTCTTTCGTGTTATGTCCAACCCCACCCTCGTCTCGCAGCGATGGATATTCGGTGACTTCGACGTTCGGCTTGCACACGGAGCGACTTTTTTCGTGAACTAGATTTGTTGACTTGTGGTTAGGTGGGAACATACTCCTGAGTGGTCTTTCACCTCCAAGTTGCTCATTTCCAAGCACCAGCAGGTCCAGCTGCTCGAGGCTGCGTCCGTGCTGGTTGCTATGAATGGTAACCCCAAGGAGGAGAGCGCGACGACTCCTCCAGACTCGGCAAAGGATTTCCCAAGCGAAGCTGAGTCCTCGTCGCCGGCTGCGTCTGGTTACTCAGACCAGGCTGAACGCCAAAGCTCAGCCGACACGACCCCGCCTCCAATCACCGAGGCGTTCGCAGTTGACGGCTACTCATACATGAGCAAAACTTTCAACAATGGCTTCTCGCGCAGCTACCAGTCTGCTCCTTTTGAGAGCTCCTTTGGTACCGGTAGCGTTCCTCGGGGCTCGGGTCTTGGTCACGTTCGCCAGCCCAGCAACGACTTGCGTCCAACCTCATCAGGACGAAATGCAACTAACCAAGATGACCGAGACCTAGCGGCGGCGGTCGAGTTGCTCAGTTGCAGCTTTGGTAGTAACAATGGTTCTCGAAACGTGACGCTGTCGTTGGATGCACCACCTGTTCCACCGCTACCAGCACAGTATCTCGAGGCGAACTCACTCTCCTCCGCTGGCTTTATCAACAGCTACCCGAGCCGACAGCCGGAAAGCTTCACCCGAGGAGAGATGCGACGACCTAGTGAAGACGTCAAAATGGAAGAGAACGGCGAGTCGGTCATGGACGACGATGATTTCGACATGCGAGAGCGTGGCCGCAGCGAAGAGGAGGATGACGGAGTTTTTGGTCGAATGGAGGAATGATTGATTTGACTGCATATCAATATCTGGGTTCATATTTTTTTTTATAACGATTGGGACGGAGTATATCTCTTGGGTCGGGCACGTTGGCTCTGGAGTTGGATTTTTGGGCGACGTCGATGGACAGGCGTGTTATCTTATTATTTTTGTATCACGATATATATATCGTGGCTGTATGAGGTGGTCCAGCTCCGCCGCCGATCTTCAGCACCGAAGAGTGGAGAGCCCATCTGCGTCACTCATCTTGGAGTTTGACAAGAGCAGGTGAGATTGCATCACCACGAGGTTAAAGTGAGGATCCGGAGAGGCGTCGAGCGGGCGCCCGAATAAATACCTACCTTATCAATGGAAAAGGCATGTTGATGAAAGACAAAGCGAGTCTCACATGCGGCTGTAACTCTGAGACTTTGGGTCGACAGCTAAAGGAAGCCATCGACTGTACAAGGCATGGCAGATGGATTGTTTCGCGAGCGCAGGCATGATGGCGAGGACCGGATGGCAAAGAGGTCCAGAATGTCTCATGTTGTAGACTGAAGGTTTGTGGCATAGAGTATGAGGGTTAGATAGCAAAGAGAAGCCATTTGTCCGCACCACAGGAAAGATCTTCACACCAAGCACATGGACGCGATGAAAACACTTGGCCCAGAGATGGATGCCGAGGAGAAAAATGCAGAGGCGGCGCGATGGCCGATTGCTCGTCCTATTAAAGGGGATGAAAACATTTTACAACAGTCTGGCGGAGACGAAGAAGAAGAGTAAAAAGCAAGAAAAAAATTCGCATCGCGAGAAGCTAGTGCGGTCTAGAGCAGAGTGGGGGTCGGATGGATCTGCCCAGGTGCTTTTTGGGGGGAGAAGATGGGAATTTCAGGCGCTAATTTGTGTCGCCAAAGTGCTGTGCCAGTGTTTCCGTAGCGACCTCCGACGTCACCACGTTTCTCCACAGGGAGCTCTCCGCAAAACAGAGGGCGGGCCCGTCTGTCCTACGCGCTTATCCATCTAGCTTGGTGTCGCAAACCAACCGTTGGCTTATTCGCATTGATCCGTTCCGCCGCGTATTTGCTGCATCGCAAATCAGACAGGCTGTCGCTCCTTTTTGTTTTTTTTTGTTTTAGCCTCCAACTTTGCCCCCTTACCGCTACCCGCGACCCCATCTCCATTAGAGAGTAAACATGTCGACGCTACACGAACGAGTTGTCGCGAAGCCGACCAACGCCGAATATGACGATCTGGTCCCGGTCTCGGCCCCAACGGTAGCTGATAATGCAGTCGCTCCCGTCGCTGGTGAGAAGCTGTCGGCACCGTCGGCGACTCGGCGCTCTGCGTTGCCAACCGTGGTGCAGTTCCCCCTCGCGACGGTCCTCAGCTTCGTCATGGCGAGTCTTGGGTACAGCTTGCTGGCCGAGGTGACCAAGGGTGAGCTTGCCAGCGTCAGTCGCAGTCAGGACAGCCTGGCCGAGGTGGGCGTATTGGCGGGGTGGAGAGTGTGAGTCTGGCCCGAGAATGATGGTGTATTTGCTTGGGAGAGGCTGACAGAATTTACCCGGACAGTGTCGAGCTGGCTGTTGGATGGTTTGGAAAGCTTGACAGCTTGGATGTGGCCTTGCTGGATTTACTGTCGCATGGTCCTCATGTTGGTTTTACCCCGCCCCCCGATGAGCTTCTAATTGTAAAGCGACAGGCTAACGCGGCGAACAGTTTTATCTGCTGTCGACCTTTTACGGCCTCAGCTACTCGACGGCCCTCTCAGCCCTGCTGATTGACATCGTCTCCGTCGCCGTTCCCTTCCTCCTGCTCCGCCCGCTCTCCGCCTTCCACACACCCTCAGCCGCGGCTAAGCTGCCGAACCGGGAGCTCCTCGACGTGGCCCTTCAGCTGTGCACGGCGGCGTTGTCGACAGGCATCTATACCGTCGTTCTGATCCTGTCCATGCGGTTCCTGCTCCCTCGCGTCCTCGTCACGTACTTTTCCAACCTGCCCACCGTCGAGCCTGCTTATGCCGCCTCTTACGGTAACATCCTACCCGTGACGGTAATCTTTGGAGCCGCCGCCAGCACATTCATTTTTGCGCCGTTCGCGACCACCGGCCACGTTAAGGAGGATGACAAGGTTGCAGCGTTTGACCCTGTCGAGGCATCCCTTGGGGAGACAGTGTGGTGGAACATCTGGGGCTACATGGCCAAGACCAAGGTGGTGATCCGGCGGACGGCGGTGGCCGTGGTGGTGTCGGCCATCAACACCTACCTCGCCAGCTCCAAAACGGTGTACGGGGTAGAGTCGACGGGTGCCGCGGTGTACGCGGGCGTTTGGGCGTTTGCAGCCCTATGCACGGGCGTCGGCCTGGGTGTCGTCGGTGATGGCGTATAATGATCTGGCGCCCTGAGGGGAATCAGCCTTGCGACATATATCAAGGACTGATTGGTGTTACATTGAAGCTGGCCAGGGGTTGGGACCGGGGCTCGGGTCGGGCGAGACGGGAAGCGCGTCGATGTAAGATGGATGAATCGGGGATGAAATGCGCAATGCCCTTGGGCAAAGGGGGCATTGGGGAATGGGATCACAATGGCACAGTCGGGCCAGGGGGTGTTTTCTTTTTCGATTTGGTTCTTATCTGGTTTGGTCATTCGGATTTGTCTTATCCTCATGATTGACTCCTGGCCACTCGGGAATGAGGCTTACCAAGGGTATCTCCGTCATCTGGAGGAGAGGAGCATGGGGAGGGGGCAGGCGTCTACACACTTTTCCTTTTTCTGTCTTCTTTGTCTACTGTATATACTCCATAGTTACAGATGTAACATGGCTAATGATCTGAGGATTCTCGTATGGTCCCGTCCCTATCAGTGAGTTGGCCGAAATTAGAAACACCATGATGAAGTGGCCCAGTGGTTGCCGGAATAATGACCCGAGAAAGACCATGGGTAAGAGAGGACGATGATGACCCATTCATCGATCGATGGTAGGATCACCGAGCCTCCGGAAGCCTGATTCGCCAAGAATGTGTGGGGGCTGTTTAACGGGCACGCTGGGCGATGACCCCGGTCGTTTTGGTGGCGTTGATCTCCATGTGATTCTGTGAGAGGCCATGCCTGGCATGCCTGGAAATGTTCAAGGCAACCGCGGGTGCGAGGCAGAGAGAGGGGAAATGGGCGGAGTTTAGAGAGAGTGTGACACGAGATACAGAGTTTTATTGTTATTATTTTTCAGGAATGTGAAAGTGAGTGACGGGTTGAGTATTCTGGTGTGACATGCTTTGGGACAGACAATGGGCGAGGTGAAACAAATTTAGAAGTTTTGCCAAGAGTTGTCCTGGCGGCTTGCTTGGAGGGCGGCTGCCGTAGGGCTGGGAAAGTGTGAGAGAGTTGCATTTGTCCAGCATTTTTGATTTGAGGCTTGGTTGTGCTGGTTGGTTATTCAAAAAGCGATGTGTGTGGTTCATGATTAGTGTGGGTGACAGTGGAGAGACATTCTGGGAGAGATGTCCCGACCGACCGACGGAGATGAACGGAGAGAGGCCAGAGAGTCATTGCTGCATTAGAGCAAAAGTATGTATGCATGCGCGCAGATTTTTAGCGTGTCGGTTTCCAAAAAGAAAATTAATAAATAAAATAAAAAAAGAAGAAGAAAAAAGGGAAAAAGAAGATGGAGTGAGATAGTTCTATCCAAGCTGCAAACGCCCCGGGCGGGCATGCGGCTGTGTGTGGATAGTGGACCGTGCCGCCGGGGCAAGATGCCCAACCAGAGGCAACTCGCAGCTGCGCGACACGAAACCCAGGCGTCCGGGTCGGGCAAGAGCGACTAGTAATGCTGCAGAGACAGAGGGAATATGGGCGAGAAGAGAGAGGGGAAACAGGCTGTAAAGGCTGACGCGCATGGGTTGTGTAGAGAGTTGTAGACAGAGTGCGCTGCCTAATTGGGACACCGCAACATGTGGTCGGCTTCACTCGCGCACGCTACGCAGGACAGTGAACTGCGCCCCTTCAAGAGTCAAGAATCCTTGCGCTTTCTTGTGCTTAGAAACCTAGTTTCCGCCCGTCTCTGCCCCAGCATGGAACCGTGGTGTTCCACTTACTACCAGCCGCACCTTAGGTAGGCAATGGCAGCTCCGACAAGCAGGCACTTACAAGCATTTGCAGGCATGGGCACAGGGCGAGCAGTCTGGCCACACACAGCTCCCGCCGCCCCCAAGCCATGCCGTTCCGGCTAGGCGTCCGGGCCAAGAAGCTGTCAGTCCTCATGTGGGGTTGAAGCCGTCTTTTTGGATGCAATTGGGCAGCCCTCTGCCGGCTCTGCCTCGCCTGTGTGTGCAATGTGTGGTTGTGGGTGTGTGGGTGTGTGGGTGTCGGCCTAAACGCAAGCGCGGGTGATGGGTGTAAGTCTATTCCAGGGCTGCCTTGTCGCTTGTCCTCCACGTCCTACCAGATGCTTCCTCTCAGACCTGGAGGACTTGTCTCTAGCGCCTGGAGAACTCGCAGATGACAGAATTGGACTTGAAATCGGGTCGACGAAGGGGGGGCGCTAGACCTAGACATGAAATGGCCTTGTCATGGAACCAGGTTTAACATCAATAGCCCAGCTTGGGGCTCCAGAATTTCCTTGCTTCGTCTTCCAAAGTGGAAAGCTTCACGAGGAAGCCCCCCCGCAAACAGGGCGGTCGAATTGTTTTCTCTCTTGTCCTGCCTTGTTGCTCATTCTGGTAGACAGTGCCTCCGCATGTCCCTGTCATGGTGACAAGGCAATAGTCTCGTGCCTATCCGAGGTGAGTAATGAGTGGCCTTGATTTCTCGAGGTGAGCCTTATGGCTGAGCTACTGCAGTTCACATTCAAGGACTGGGGCCTTTGCTGCTATGGGACATGGTCAAGTATAAGACGAACTTGTTTCTCCTTGAGGGTACTATTTTTGCCACCAACACTTGAAGATATCCAAACCAACACAGATAGTCTGAACCAACACAGGAATAAGCAGTTCTTTAGAGACCAAACTCTTTCCTCCCATATCAACAACGCTACCAACATGTCTTACTGTTATACTTCAAGCGCCCCCGCCTTTACTCGGTCTATAAGCATCCGAAGTGACCATCAGATCGACCTCCAGGGGCCAATTGAGGTTGTTGGCTCTGTCAAGTCTGGCAGCCACATCAACCTCATGGGAGACGTTGTCGTCAGAGAGAAGATCGACGCCTACGGAGACATTGGCGTGAACGGAAGTGTGAGCTGCGAGTATGTTGCAACCAATATTCCACCTTGATCAAGTTCATACTCTGACCTAGTAACCCCTAGTGGAAAAATCAAGGCTTACGGAAACATCGTTGTCGTAGGCTACCTAGTTGCCAAGTTAGTGTCCTCCGAGTCCCGTTTCGGGTCAAAAAAAGAACCGCAGCTGACATGATTACAGTGATAAGATCAAGGGAACAGGGAAGCTCAAGATTGAGGGAACCATGGAAGGAACAGACTTGGAGATTTACGGAAACGTGAGCATCACCGGTTATCTGTACGTATTACGCGACCCTCCTAACATCTCGGAAATCGTGTACTAACTATGTGTCCTTAGGAAATGCCGAAAGTTGGTTGTTTACGGATCGCTGACGCTCATCGGTCACGACTCTGGGTACTACGCGGCCGAGTCCGAGCAAATCGCGGGGGCCGTCGTGATGCGAGAGCAGCCGACAGACTGGGACTGGTAACACGGCATAGAAGCTCAAGTGATTTTTCTTTTTGTGGGGGTAAATTGGGAAGGCATTGTTAGGTCTGGACAAGGCAGATTGGCTAAGACCCCATTTCATTCGCACGCGCGAGCACGATTCAGGAAGCATTTGCATTACGGCAACGACAGAACTGTTAGATTAGCAAGGGAGAAGGCGTTACGGGAAAGATAGATGGATTGTTTGATTGTATTGTACAGCAAGAATGTCAGCATATTGAAACCGCAGTTCACCGCAGTTCACCGCAGTTCACCGCAGTTCACCGCAGTTCACAGCAGTTCACAGCGCTAAAACAGATGGCCCAGATCTGCATATCCACCTCTGGGCTGAATTTTGACGACATGACGATGCGGGGAGCCTGCTAAGTTGGGGGCCGAATCGGCTATCATGGTCGAACTTGAACCCCGGCCCATGACGGGGGTTCGGGAGAATTTCCAGGCACCTAAAAAGTATGACAATATGGATTAACGCGGACCCAGACTCGCGCGCTGACGAGAGGGGAAGGGAGTCTGTGTTGAATCTTCCCAACACCCGTGGAGACTCACGACGGAGCTGGTTGCTGGGTTTGGGTTAGGCAACTTCTGAGTCTGCCTCTGCACAACACCAAGGATCGCAATCGAAATTGCGATGACAGAACTGCGGCAATATTGGGGGGAATTGGGGAGGGAACATGAGAGTAAACAGATCGATTTCAACAAAATGACGAAGATACATACATGGTTACATGCTACATGGGTAAACCATCACAAGTGGATGAAAGGCGAACCCGGCCATTCACGTGCAACCTGGTCTTCAGCTGCCACTGTGAATCATATCCGGGTGACTGCGGCTGTGAGCATTCGAATAGTCGGGTGTCTCGAGGTAGTACCGATCAGGGCCTCGGCGAAGGTGGCCAACTAATAATAACACATGGTGTTTTGAGGAATGATGCCACACACTCGATGGTCAAAGAGTCGCTAGGGTGCAGCTCTACAGACCGGACGACAGACAGCCCATCATCACATGACTTTGCATGCCAACTGTCGTCAAGGTTCCCACGCTTTTGACACCACCTTAGTAACATACCATACTACCTCCTACATCTTTCTTGCACCTCGTCTGCATCCTTTATTCTTGTTTTCTTTTTGCGTATCGCTTTTATTCCCCCTCAAAAAAATCCTTCCCCCACCCCCCAATTGCCCATCATGTCTCGCAGATTCTTTGTTGGTGGTAACTTCAAGATGTAAGTCCCCCCACCATGCCACCCTCAGACCATAGCTCCCCTCCTCCCCCCTAGAATTGAAGCAAAAAGCCTCACGATGTGATGCCCGCCAACATGCGCTCAAAATTTTGCTTCTCATAGGAACGGCTCTACGGAGCAGATCAGGGAGATTGTCGACGGCATCAACCACTTCTCCAACCGCGACCACGACACCGGTATGTACCTTGCTTCCCGAGCTCTCGCTACCCCGCCATCAGCCCCAAAACCGGAGTGGTGAACCCCTCATGCTACCGCCAATCCCTCCCCATCGCTCACTACAGCCTTTTTTGAGGGAGTTTTTTTCCTTCCTTTTTTTTCTCTCCCATGAACCTATACTCACTGCGATTCCAGAGGTCGTCGTTGCCCCTCCTTACCTGTACCTCAGGGAAGTCCGCGAGAAGCTTTCCTCGGACATCGAGGTCGCCGCTCAGAACGTCTCTGAAAAGCCCAATGGCGCCCTGACTGGCGAGATCTCCGCCGAAATGCTCATCGACAGCAACATCCACTGGGTCATCCTCGGTCACTCTGAGCGCCGCACCATCCTCGGCGAGACTGACGATCTTGTTACCGCCAAGACCAAGACTGCCATTGACAAGGGCCTGAAGGTCATCTGGTGCTGCGGAGAGTCTCTTGAGGACCGTGAAGCTGGCAAGACCATTGAGGTCGTCACCAAGCAGTTGGACAACCTTAAGTCCAAGCTCGAGCAGAAGGACTGGAAGAAGGTTGTCATTGCCTACGAGCCCATCTGGGCCATTGGCACCGGCAAGGTCGCCACCACCCAGCAGGCCCAGGAGGTCCACAAGGCCATCCGAAACATCCTTCGCGCCCTCAGCTCCCAGGTCGCTGACGAGACCCGCATTCTCTACGGCGGTAGTGTCTCCGACAAGAACTGTGTCGAGCTCGGCAAGGAAGATGACATTGACGGCTTCCTCGTTGGTGGTGCTTCTCTTAAGCCCGCTTGTAAGTCTTTCTCTTATTTACGGGACATATCCCCAATCATTTGCTGACTCTATTTCTCTTTGCACCAGTCCACGACATCATCAACGCCAAGGTCGGCAACTAGGAGAATATCAGACTTGGATAGGAACGTCAAGTGCAGACAGATGATGCATAAACAGATAAATAACCAAATTATAATACCCAACATCACCTGCAACTGATTTCGACTTTATTCGTGACTCGACTGCGCCCACTCATTGCACTTATCACATAGCGCACATAGTATTGTTGCGCAATACGTAGTAACAAACTCAATCTCCAATGGTTCTCATGGGGTTGTATCAGGTCTCCAAACGACCAATTACACTTTGTCCAGTTCAGGATACGAAGTACGTGCTGCCCTGACTGGAGCCGAATGTTGGATTCAGTTACGCCATAGTGCCTTGGTGACGACATTCGCGGACATGAAGTTCCGACTCTCCACTGTTGCGCTTAGACACCGGGAGGTCTCGGCTGAATACTCCGACACTCACCGTAGTATCCCGCAAAACGGCTTCGAAGCGAAGTGATATCTGGAACATCCCGGTCGCTCTCCCGATGGCGAGGCATTATAGTAGCTGAATAAAGAACCAATATTCTCAAACACTAGGACGCCGGCTATGACACGGCAACTGCCTTTGGCTTGCTACTGGACTAATGCAACTCATTTGGCCAATGAAGTTGACAGGATTTAATCGAACCAGTCTTAAAAAGTGACCAAAATATAAAATGCATGCAATTGCGACGCAACAGTCACAAGCAATGAATGGGGTCGGGCCTTCTTTTGGTCACCCACTCGACACTTCAGAAGATGATTCGGGATGGTGGCGGCATTCGCCTCATCTTCGATTGGGCGTGCCCCATAAAATATGCGAGCGAATGCTTCTGACCGCACTTTTGTCTGCAGGAGATAGATCGCTGGGGTGAGCTATGTCCCGAGCGGTGCCTCCGGGACGCGGTATCAAGTCCCATCGTGGCATCATGCTCACTATAGAAAAAATTACCAGGCACTGGTCCAAGGGGGCGACGGCTAAATAATTAGCCCCTCTTCCGGCTGTTAGAACAGCAAGAAGTGATCTTCGCGCAGATCCCGGACCCGAATTACTAGCTAATAGAAGACGTTCCAGAAATTCTAGTGAGGTCGACAGTGAAAATTACGATGGGCGTTTTCGTTCGTAAAGAACCAACTTTACACCTGGTCAACATCGGGTAAAGAGGTTAGTCAAGCGCTGATGGGCCAGTTAATTGTATTATTAACTACTCAGACGGGTAAGGGTTTCCAACTATTGGGCTCAATGTATATATACCAGAGCCTCAGTATAGTGGCCAAGCAACCAAAACACGATTAGATTGACCAGTGTAGTTCAGGCTAATATTACTTTATCAGATGACCCGAGATGGAGTTAATCTTGGCAACATGGGATTAAGGGATAAAATTTTGAAATCTGTCTACACCTGCATCAACAAATAGGATCATCATGATAATAGAGTGTCGTCATCTCCTTCGCTGTCCTAAGCCCACAGCTTCGCACCAAGCCCCACTTTGCAGAAGGGACGATAGCTAGCTAGCTACCTGTCAGTCGTACGTTATTTCCCTATAAACCAAGGTATTTTTGCGATAGCATCGATAGATACGACAATTTGATGGATCAAAACAACATTTCTACTAGTACAAGGGAGCTTTCATCACCGTAAATATGCATGGGATTTTTTTAATGTACTACTGGGTTGTTGCTAAACGATTAGTTAGGCAGCCCAGCTTGGATTTACTTATCGAGAATTATCACATGACCAAGCATATGTCCCTTCCCCTCATGTGTGTGCACGGACCACTTCGTTCCTGGCCCGGCGCCCTAACTAGCTTTACTCAGGCGACCAGGGAAACAGCGACGCGTGAGAATCACCAGAAGCCGCGCGCCACCAGCGACGCTCACGTCGCACTTCGACTTGCATTTTGCGATACGCATGATTTAGCCACGAATTTCGCCGCGTGGCACCACAGGGCTGAAAAATGACAGCAGAAATGACTGCCGCCCCCGATACCTCCAGCATCGCCCAGGAAGCGGCTGCCCCAGCGCCAGCGCCGGCATCAGCTCCAGCACCAGCTCCAGCTCCAGCACCAGCGGCATCCGCATCCGCACCCGCATCTGGAACAACCGATACCGTAACGGAGTCAGCCTCTCCCAAGAACCAGACCTCGATGGCGCACACCAACCCCAAGTCGCTGGGAAACAGCCTCGCATCTCTGGACTCCCGCGCGGACCCGGATGCGCAGACAACCGTCACCGATTTCCTCGACTTCACCGAATACCTGCCCTCCGACATTGTGCGCTCCTTGACCCTCATTGGGAAGCTTGACCAGAGCTACACAGACGCCTCCCACAAAGTCAATGATTTGACGACACTCTGGGGTCAGCTGCCGGGCCTTCCTGCCGATGAGCGCCCTGCGCCTGTCCAGCTCCGGGCTGACATCTCAGAGCACCTAGACCAAGCTGTCAACTCCCGTATCTTCGCCCACGCTGAGGCCGTGAGGATGTCGGAAAATGTAAACCGACATTACAACAAGGCCAAGGTCTTGCTGGCGAAGCTGCAGACCATGATGGAAAACTACCCAAAGGAGGAGCCCACAAGCCCGGCGGCTCCCAAGTCACCGCAGAATGTGCGGGCAAAGGTAGGAGTCCGAGCTGGAGGTGAAGGGGGGCAAAAGGCCAAAAGACAACAAGTTCCTCGGATAATAGTCCCAGGCGAAGTTCTAGCGCCGTATGACCTCGAATACGATACCTTTACCGACGAGAGTGACGTGAGCTCCGATGATGAGTCTGATACCCCGGCACCGAGCCACCGAACGCCAGCATCACAGCCTCGAATCAAGATCGTCAGCAGCAAACCTCAAAAGACCCCAAGCCGGCTCGCACGCCCTGTTTCATATCCCACGCCAGCTCTGAGTGCCGCAGCCGCTGCTAATGCTGCGGCACTGCTGAACCCACCGCCAGAGAACGCCGTGATAGGAAGCCCAGATGCGCCATGGTTGCAGCTTACGCAATATGAGTTGGCCAAGCTGCGAAAGCGTATGAAGAAGAATGCGACGTGGACACCTAGCGAGACCATGATTGCAAGAGAACTCAAGGCTCTAGGTCGTGGCCCGGATGCATACCGAGAAGCCAAGAAGAAGGCAGAGGATGAAGGCAAATCCTTTTCGCCAACTGTCCCAACTCCGGTCGTCGATGAAGAATCGGGAACCCAGCAGCTGCCAGCCGGGGCGATCAGTGTCGACACATTGGCCGCCGAAGACGTCCCTACTAGTAATAGGGGAATGAAACTAAACGAGGCTAAGAAGCTGAAAAGGGAGGCTCTCGCAAAACAAGCGGCTGAAGAGGCTGAAGAATCAGCGAGAAAGATGGCAGAGGCGGCCAAGCTGTTCCTTGGCAGCAACGGAAACAAGCAGGGTTCTTCTGAAAACCCCAAAGATTCTGCTCAAAAGGGCGGCAAGTCAAGAACCACGTCACGTTCTACTAAAAGAAAAAGAGAATCGGAACCCGAAGGAGTTGTAGAGATGCAGGAACTGGTGGAAACACCCACATCTCGACCCCAACCGAAACGTACGAAGACCGAGACGCCAGTCCCACCTCCTCAGCATCCTCCTCTCAACCACAGCAAAGTACCAACCCCAGAAAACCCTCCTTCCTCGACCTCGCAATCAACACCCGTGGAACCCATAGCGGTGCCACATCTTGAAACCCCTGTTCCCATCCCCATCCCACCCCAAGGTCCATCTATGGCCAGTCGGGCTGCAACGTCCCCTACCCCCAGCACGACTAATACCAACACAGTGACCGCTTCCATCCCCGTCAAGCTGCCCCCAGCTGAGACGCCTGTCCCGCTCCCTATACCAGAGCGACGCAAGTCATCCACTCCGGTGCTACCTCCAGTGCGAGAGACGTCATCCCGTGAAACTACACGGCGAGAGACGCGCGGCGATGCGGCAAAGCGAACACATCAGCAACCACCAACGGTTGTCGAGCCTTTCCTCCCCCCCTTCGTTGGTTCCGACCCTGCTATCAAGCAATCCTCCTCTCGTGCGGCAACTCCCGGGACTACGCCTGGGCCGGAGAGCGGTGCCCCCCGTCGGCCGAGCTCACGAGGCAAAGCTATGAGCCAAGAGCCACAGCCCTCGTTGGCTGCAGATCGACCGCGACGTGCGAGTACTGCCCGCAATACACCGGCCCCAGAGCCGCGACCGGCCAAAAGGCCGAAGCGTCCCGCCCCAGGCGTTGTTAGTACCACGAACAGTGGCGGGAGTAGCGCTATAGGCAAACGAAAGGCGGCGCCCCGGAAGAAGGCGCGGGCGAGAAAGGACAAGAACGAGGTTGAGATGGAGGAGGTGGATGATGAGGGGAATCCAATTGATCCCAATGAACCACGGTACTGTTGCTGCAACCGAGTGAGCTTCGGCACCATGATTCAGTGCGACAATGTCGACGTAAGCGCCTCCTCAACTTCAACTAGAGACACAACCAGAAACAAGCAACTAACGACGAGACAGAACTGCAAGCAGGAATGGTTCCATCTGGAGTGCGTAGGACTATCGGACATTCCTGCACGTACAACCAAGTGGTATTGCCCCGACTGTCGGGTGCTACTTAATATTGGTGAGAAGGGAGAGGTCAGTGCTCGAGGAGTCAAGATGTAATAGACGCATCCATGAATGGTGAAAGATATGGGAGTTTGAGGTGCATTATATCCCAGGGAGTTTAATGGGCGTGCATGTTGATGATTTAAGCTTGGGAGGATCATTGTACGGAATGGCTGGCCAAATTGGATGGTAATTGAATGCAGAAATAATACCCTTGGTTACGTGCTAAATATGATTTCGCTTCTGGAATACTTGGGTAATGTCGACACTGCTAACAACCCTCCCCCCCGTCAATGGACTCTGGCAGTTGCGTCGATCGGTTGCCTAATCTTCAACATGATCCTCCAGACTCTTGCTTGCTTGGGATATTCCAGATAAGAGTGATGTTGACCCCTCCATTGCAGCGGCTGCAAGGGCCCAGTCTAGGGTACCGGATCTGCAGGAACATGATTTCCCCGCATCAACATTGGGTTGTATAGGCTCATGGATTAATAGCCATTCTGATAGTGAGAAGTATGTGTTGTCTACATGTCTGGTAGGGCTGGACTTGATAGTAGACAATGGGAGCTAGAAACTTGAAGTGTTTGTATGAGTTTTGGTCAAGAAAAGTCAGCAAGTTGGGTTCGTGTGCCGCACCTCCCCCAATAACAACTCAACTGCCACCCCACTGACCCATTTGAGTCTGCCTCTCGTTCTGTTATGACTGTCTTCATCTTTCAAAGCAACAGGAATTTCTCGGGTCATTAGTTATACAATGGACCAACATGCAACTTTTTCTCTTCCATTTCACCTTCGGGACCAAGGAGGACAGGATCCTGTCGTGATGAATGGTGTGTCGATGACCAACGTGCCAAGCACACACAATCCTCTATATCCGGAGCCCTTTGTTGGGGTGGACGCCGACCTGCGCAGCTTTTTCACGGAATTTTACCAGCTGTATGATAACATGAGGGAAAATGAGCGGTGGGTTCAGTCATTCACTAGAGATGCACATGTCCAAATGGGCGGTGACAAGGCGAAGGGGACAGAGGGTGAGCATGAATTACACACTTAGGCCTGATATGCCGTGAAAGAGGGGTAGCAGCCCAACTAACATGGCATGACTTGACAGAAATCCGCGCGCTTCGAGGCCGGATGTGGACCATGGTGCAAGACCGAAAGCACATAGTATCCAAGGTGTTTCCCGGTCAGTTTGCCGGGATTCAGGGCGAGCCAGAGTGTATGCTCCTCGGATCGGCCAGCTTTCGGACCCGGGACGGGAGGACGTTTGGGGCGTCTTGGACAGCACACGCAGTGTTGAGGAGAGTAAGTGGGGAGTGGAAGTTTGCGCGGTATCAGGTGTGGGCGCAAAACGATTACTAGCCATTGAGGGAATAGGAAAATTGAACTATATGCCAAGTTTTTGCCAACTAAAAAATAAAAATAAAAAGCAAGCCCGCTACAGTATGAAAGCTTCGTGTCTCTCGTCCGTGGTGGGTGTTGGAGATGATCGGGGTTGGTGACGGGAGATCGGGCCTGTACGTCATCGCCGGGTTGCTGGATTCAATGCGGGGCACAGCGTTGTCTGGAGATGGCAATGCGGGGACATCCGATGGAGGTCCGATCAGCCGTCGAATGAATGAGCGCTTGGCCACCACGCTGGCTCGATAAAGACGGGCGCAGGGGGGGAATGGCAGTGAATAACTAGCTCAATTCCCGTCAAAGGAATTGGGCCGTGGGCAAGCTAACAACACCCGGGGGTTGATAGCATGCCGATGATCGTTCTGGGTCAACGGACAACGGCGCTTGAGGACTCCATGTGGCCGCCCACGTACCATCGAGAGAAGTGTGTTGTCTGGGTAGATGGGCATGGAAGCCTTCTATTCATGGTAAAGGGTAAAGTTTGCGTTCCCGTCAACCTATTGCCCTATTCTTATCGACAATGACGGGTCCATTTTCTCTCCTCGCAAGTTGAGAGGTGAGGGAGACAAATGAATGGCGTAGGAGGCATGGCTCACCTGACCCACGGTCACGGTACACACACTTGGGGACATCAGGTGGCCAGGGACGAGATGATGGATGGATGAAATCTTAAATGGGCAACCTGGATTTGGATTCAAGCGCGACTGCTCTACTCTAAACCGAGTACGCTACCCTCCCTTTTCATGTGCGTCTATTGAAGGTAGGCTTAACTAGGGCCGTTGAAAACGGTCGGCGCGTTGACGCCTTGCTCCGAGGAGGGAGGGAGGAGGGGGGCTCATGGCTCTATCTACGCAAAGTAAGGTGGGCGTGCGGTTCATGTCATGCACCGGGCGATAAACCCCATGGCTGGCTCATCCCATCCGGCGGCGGCTTTCAAAGGAACGAGATAGAAGGGGGAAGACTGAGGGGGAAACAAATCCCAAGGGTCCGTTTTGTCACGCTCTCGGTTCCGGTCTCTTCCACCACTTCGAAACCTCACCCCCGCTTACAACAAACACCCGGACGTGTAGATGTCCCCGAGACGGCGAGAAGTGACCGGGCCTGCTAGGACAGATATTGCATGCGCCGTTGCCGCCCAGTGCGCAAAGTCTTGCCTGATTCGTGCTCATAAAGATGTCCGATAGTGATGCTTTTTTGCTACCCGTTGGTGACCGATATTGGAACGAAGCCGAGCCGTTTTGGGGCTCAATGTGCCTGGCATGAGTGATGTGGGCTGGCTGAGGCTTGTTCTGGATGCTAAGGTGTGCAGATCCGGCTCTACTCGGCCATTACGTCTTGCGTCCCTGGCCCTTCTGCCGGTATTCTAGGAAACAGAAGTAAACATGTATACCATAGGTTGCCGGGCCTGATGTCACTTGCCCCGTCTGAGTGATGATGTCGACTCAACCCACTGCTTCACCACTGCCTCATGGCCTGAGTGTGCCTCATGCCCTCCCCGTCATCATGCTCTCTCTTGTCACCCCAGGTCCAGGGAGCGAGGCAACACCTACATAGGTACCAACTGTTATCGACTGGCCCGCCGTGTTATCGCTCCACGCACACCCCCTCCCGTTTGGCCCCCCCCATTCCCTCAGCCGACCAGTCCTCCCCCCACTAGAGCATCTCATTACCAGCACCCGCGAGCCCACTGAGCCACCTGCCTGCTAGCGTCATCCAGGCCGCTCCAGCGGCGCATGTGGCCCCCCTGCCACGGTGGCCGGGAGAGTCGCTTCCAGGTACCCTGTCGCAAGAGCCCAGAGCCTGCCTCATCACATCTAACGCTGGCCAGCGCCCACGGCCACGGGCTTCCGCCACTAACCCGTACGGAGGTTGACGCTTTCAAGCATTGCTAGCTAGACCCGCACAAATAAGAGAGTTGGTTTGGTCACCGTTAATAGGTATTACGACAATATTGCTTATTTACCACATAAACAAAATAATACAATATTTTAAGCAATTCTATATAATAATCGTGGCTTTATTTACTTCTTGGCTAGTTTTTTTTTAGTATTTATTTCTTTTTTTTATTACTATTCTTACATACCTTCACCTCCTGTTATTTAGTACTTTGGTCGCCGAAAAAGTACATAAAACCACACCTTGTCCAGACGGGGCGAACTAGCAGTCAACTGTCAACTTCTGTAGGTACCCCAGCACCTCTCTGGCTCCTTGGTGGGGGAGCTTCCCTGTCTTGCCAGAGCGCACCCCAGCCTGTCCCCCAGCCCGGGTTGCAGGGGGTACCTACGTCTACATCATTGCATCCCGCGCCTGCGCCGCGCCTTGGGCTAGTACAGTAAGGCCCAGTAGTCACCTCCAGCTCTCTCAACACTCCCCCGTTCGCTCTGCATCCCATTCATTGCTCTCCAACATCATCCAAGACTGTGCACGACTCTACGATACCAAAGCTTCAAACCAGCGTCTTTCTCTTTCTCTAGATCCATCTTGATTTCTTATTTCCTTCTTCTTCTTCATCAACCATAGACTCCTGCGACGAAGCTGGCTGCGCCGCTCCCAACAACACCCCGCTCCTTCGTAACCTGCCTATCGGTACCTCCCACCTCCCTGAGGTGCTAATCAACGGAACCCCTGTGCGCTCGCTCGCTCTGCCATAGCAATCAAAATACCGAGAGACTCGACTCGAACGCGATACAGAATAAGTTCTATTTGCGTCACGTCGAACCGACGCTTTCCCTCCTTTATTCTCCGCCTTTTCATATTTTTAATACCATTTTTATACGTTCTGCGGAAACGCGAACGCTTACAGGGGCGGGAAACTGCTCCGAATCGCCCAAACACCAGCTGAATGCCCTGTACGTTGGTACCTGCCCGATCTTCGCCCCTCCACCCTCCACCTGCTCCCGCGCCGGTCCCTCATCCACCTCTGGGTCCATCAAAAAGTGGAAGCTAATCATGACTCTGCGAACAGCTTCCAAGAAGGACAGGAAGCATGCCAAAGAAAATGGCGGTATCGCCGCTGCCGTGACGAAGCAGACAGCTGGCAAGTTCTCGTGAGTCGACCCCTCGCGCGGCCTCGCCGCATGACTCTTCGCTTGTCACCCTAGTATAGTTTAACTGAACCCGCCCAGGAGCTCCAACAATAATACCAATCCCAACGCCAACGCCAGCGTTGCCGGCAGCGGCACAAGCAACAGCAACACCAAGAGCCCTGCCACCTCGACCGCTTCCTCACCCCCGGTCGACACGCCAGAGATCAAGCCTTCTGTTGCCCCCGACAATGTCAACCCCGCTGTCTCGCCTATGCTGGATGCTTTGTCCACTACACCGGTATCTGCGAGCACGGCACCGAGCATGAACAACGACTGGGCCCGGAACGGCCTGGCCGGCTCGCCTGGCAACCTCATCAGCTTGATGGGCGAGTCACCCCCAACACAGCCCTCGTCCTACGAAGACCCGAGTCGTTTGCATCACGGATGGGCTTCTCAAGGCCGTTACATGAGTCCTTCGCCGGCTTCTTTTTCACCGCCCACCAACTTTCGACGCCCCCTTAGTTTTCAGATGGAGGCACAATATCAGTCCCCCGATACTCCGCCAAGTTTATCGGGTGCTGCTCTTCGTCGCGGTTCGGTGAACTCGCCATTCCCGGGCTCGCGAATGGGATCGCACCCACCACTTCCTCATCAACCCCAGGCACACTTCTATGGCATTCCGGACATCGACCTCAATGTGACGTCTAACTCTGGGATCAAGGCCGGAGAGAGAGGCTACTTTTTCGGCTTTGACAAACTCCCAGAGTGTCCTGGTTTCCCAGGCGGCCCGGGCAATGTCGTCATTACGGGATATGAAGGTGGCCTAGATGTTTATTCTGTCGGGAAGAGGGGTCTGGAGCCCGTTGGCAGCCTGAAAGGTCTGAGGGGAGGAGTTCATCATGCGAAAATCCTCCCTTGGACAGTGGATGGCGACAAAGAATCTCTCTTCCCTCTCGTGGCCGTAGTCCTTCATGGCCCCGTCCTACCCCCAGTCTCAGATGTACACGATGGCACTGCAAGCCCCAAGCCCGATGGCACTGTCAGTCCTCGATCGGTTCTCTCCCACCAAGACGGCTTTCAGGGACGACAGTCTCCGTCGATTGATTCTTATCAAACTTCTGTGGAAATCTACTCGCTCAAGACGAATCAGCCGGTCGACATCCTGCTGCAGGCGCCTAAGATTCCGATCAACCCCGAGATTTCCGTTACAAACCCAATATTTAGACCTCCCACGCCAAGCGGCGCATTCACAATTAAGGCAGACGCTGGCACAATTGTCGTGTGCTCGGGTCTGACTGGTGAATGTTGGGTATACCTCCAACTACTGGAGGACCAGAATGGCCACTTGTTCACGTGCGTTGGTAAGCTATGGACTGGCCTTCAACAGAGTTATCGCGGTGAAGTACCCGAGGAAGCAGATAAGGCACGCGCCTCACCCGCTCCGCCCCGGCCCAGCCCGCAAACCCCAATCATCGCCCTTAACGGACGATGGATCGCATATTGTCCTTCGACGCCTTCCTCCCAAATCTCCCTTAGGGCACATGTGCCTTTGCCCATCCTGGGTAAGGCCCCAGGCCTGTCGAGCATCACCCCGCCACAGCTCCCCCAGGCCTCTGTGGCGGTTGATCTCCCGATCTCGGACAGCGTTGTCAACAAGATTATGCGTGAGACGACTCAGGAACTGATTCAGGGCGCCAAATGGGTTGGACAACAAGGCTTGCAGGCCTGGAACTCGTACTGGAATAAGTCATCCAGCCCTCAATCACAGCCGCAGCAAGCTCGCTCGCCTCCTCAGCACTGGGCGGGCTCCCGGTCCCCCCACAACGACCTGACCCAGTTCCCGCCTACACATGGGTCATCCGGCCAGGCCATGAACAAGGAACCCGGTTTGGTGTCAATTGTTGATGCTGAGACGCTGACGACGTCATCCACGATTCACCCATTGACGACATTTGCGACACCATTGGGATGCAGTTTCCTGTCGTTCAGTCCTTCGTCTCTGTCCTTATTCACCGCTAGTAGCAAAGGAGATGTCCAGACGGTGTGGGATCTACTACGCATCCAGTATACCAGATCGTCGCCGTTGCAGGCAACGGTCACTCCAAACACTAGCACGGGACCATTGGTTCGACAGGTCGCCCAGTTTTCGCGCATGACTGTTGCACGAATTGTCGACGTTGCTTGGACAGAGACACAAGGCGAGCGCATTGCAATGGTTACGGAGCGCGGCACTGTCCATCTTCTGGATATGCCGTCAAGCGCATTCATTTGGCCGGCCCCACGCCGTCGCAAGGCCGTTCAGGAAAGTGGTGCTGTAACCCCAGAACACCCCAATTCTGCGGTGTCCATCGCCTCTGGTGCATTTGGTGCCGCGTACCATGCGGCGAGGCCTTTCGTTACACGTCCTCGCCGCAGTAGTGCAAATGTCCCAAGTGTAACTGGCAACACCCTCAAGGACTCGGCAGCTATGGGCGGGCGAGTCATTGCTGCTAGCATCAGCAGTTCGCTTGGCAAAACGGGCTCGGCTATTAACCAGCTCCGGCATACAGGCGAGAATCGTGTCTCGTTGCCGCCCAGCTCCAACCTGCCGACTGCTTCTTGTGTGGCCTGGATCAAAAGCCGCAGGCATCAGGCGCTTTTTGTGGTTGGTGACGGCCTTGTGCGAACCTTTTCCTGCAAAACCCGTCGCTCTTCGGTCCAGCACGGCAGACGGGTGACACGGGCGAGTCGATATCAAGACTTTAACGTACCGGCTTTGCCCAACGACCTTGTGGCACCGGCCATCCGACAGATGATGGACTTGGGATCTCCGGAGGAGATTCTCGACCTATCAGACCGTGACATGGACGCAGGAAATACACTGACGCTCAATGCGCGCCCACGCATGGCCGCGGCAGAGCTAACCATGGAGTCTTCAATCCCGCAGGCTGAAATAGAGTCGAGCGCGCCGTACCAACCCTTCCACACTGACAGGAGGGTTACTCTGTGCGAGTACAGCCGAGGCACAGCAACCCAACTTGAGGTGGTTTCGGCGATGCTGGCCGAGACTAGTCTGGAAGATGATGGATCATCAAAGAAAAAGAAGAAGAAGGGGCAACCCGTAGAAGCTGGCGCCTCCCGTGAGTCGTCAAACGCAGGAACTTGGGCATTCGGCCAGGATATCCCCGCCGTCCGTCTCGATCTTGGACTCCCGCCGGTGATGGAGGAGGATTACGGCGGCCCCAGCGATCATCTTGCCCTCCCCCAATCTGCGATGGAGCGTGTGATGCAGTACGGGGACGAGGAGCAGATTGTGGTGACTACACGAAGACGACGAGGTGCGCATGGTAATGGAACAGGCGAGGACGGATTCTTCGAGGATGATTGCGAGGTCCTCGACTTCGCGGACCAGCGAGTGTGAGAGAGGCGAGGGATGGATGGATGGATGAGGCGCTTGTATGGTACTTGGGATGTGTGTATTGCTTGGCTTTACTCTCCTCTCTGAAGTACTTGGAGATGATTGTTGATTTGCTCAGGCTTCTTCGCAAGCACCCTTTCATGATTTGGTGGTTCATACGAAGCACTGATGGCTTACTTCATTTCACTCTTCGCTTCTTGGTCCCGTTGGAGTTGTCTGATTCTGGGCTGTTGGACACGTTGCTTGTACGGGGAGACACACACTCTTTAGGACAGCATTTGTTTAACCGGCTTGATGGCCTCATTAAATATAGAAACAGATTAGATACCCATTTCTCTGTAGCCAGCTCTTTTTGAACATGCCAGACGACGTAGCGAGGGACATGGCTTGAGTGTCCTCTCGCCAGTCAATCGAGGTCTGGGGCTTGAATTATTGGGCGGTTCGTCCTGGGTCGAGCATGCCAGGGCCGCGACAATGGATAATACATTTATGGTACATCTACCGTACTCTGTGGTCGTTTAGTTCTTCTTCTTGGCGGCGGCAGCAGCCTTGGCAGCCTTCTTTCTGTTGCTTCGGATCATAACCATTCCGAGGAAGGATCCAACAACGGCGGAACCCAGGAGAATGATGATGACGGGAATGCGAATGGCCCAAACGCGGGGAGGAAAGAAATTCTGGAGAGGTTGGTCGTCATCGACAAAGGGCTGTACAAGAAGTTAACAAAATGCGACAAGGTGTGGCCATGGCAGTTGCGCGCGCAAAGTCGGGAGATGTGGTCGCTAGGGGTGCCAAGGGGACAATGGCGGCGTACCATAAGAAGGGTCCAGATAGTGTAGTAGAGGAAAACGACGGAAGCGGCCACGAGCATGGCGAGGCCGACGAGTTTGTCCAACTGCAATGACATTGGTTAGTTAGGTCGATCATGAGGAGAAGCTTGGAATCGAGGGGTTCGTGGAGGACTGCGGGCGCGGGGAGCAATCAACTGGTCTCGGGGTAAGGGGGCAGGTGGCAATAGGATTAATTTACCATTGTCAGCGGTGCGTAGGGTGAACAAATGGATGGTGTATCGGGAGTGAGAAGGGGGAATGGAAAGGAGCGTGGTTCGCGGTGATGATGGGTTGATGTTTCGAACAGACGGTCGGTACAAGGCCAAAGGTACCTACCCTCCAGCCTGTCCAAAATTATTGGGACGCGGTTTCCCTTCAGGAGGTGCTACGTGTAGGTAGTTGCGCTCGCGCCCACCCCTCCTGTATTGCGCGCCACAAGTTTGCGCCACGGGCAATGTGGCTCACCAAGGATGGTTCATAACTTGCCTCTTGATTATCTTGTTCTTTATTCTTGCTACTCAAAATTCCATTTCTTTCCCATCCTTCTCCGTCTCAAGTATCCTGGTTAGCATGGGTATTTTAATTCTGCTCTTGTTACGTCAACACCGCTTCAATTGATCATGGAGCGAGCCAGGTATAACTCCGACCTTGGTTGGCTAAGCCCATGAATATTGTGGACGGACTCAAGCTCCGATTGCGCCACATACCTGCGCCACATCTAAGGCACAGCTGTGGTAGTTATTGGCCGTGCATCAACTTTTTTTTCTTGTCGCCTGGTCTACTACTGCCTTGCTCGCGAACACCCAGCCCCGAGCTACTATCCACAGCGACAGCGGGCAAGGATGGTTTTTGCTGTCTCGGCGACAACATAACCACTCCACGGTCATCGATTTACACTACCAGCGCCCGTAATCCATCACCATGATGGCATCCGCCGAGGTTGACATCCCCCGTCGCGAACGCGATCGCGGCGCTCAGCGCGAAGGCGACTCGTACCGCCCCGCGAAGGCAGCGCGCTCTCGTTCACGAACACCTCCCCCTGCCGCCCCCGTTCGCACCGAGGAGGAGAAGCAGGCTGCTGCAAAGGCCGAATATGAGAAACTGCTGACGATGCGATCCGGTGGTACCTATATCCCCCCCGCTCGCCTGCGCGCCCTGCAGGCCCAGATCACAGACAAGACAAGCAAAGAGTACCAGCGCATGGCTTGGGAGGCGCTTAAGAAGAGTATCAACGGTCTCATCAACAAAATCAATACTGCCAACATAAAACACATTGTCCCTGAGCTTTTCGGCGAGAACCTCGTCCGTGGTCGCGGTCTCTTCTGTCGCTCCATCATGAAAGCGCAAGCAGCCAGTTTGCCATTTACTCCCATCTACGCGGCTATGGCTGCTATCGTCAATACCAAGCTCCCCCAGGTAGGCGAGCTGCTCATCAAGCGCCTGGTCATGCAATTCCGCAAAGGTTTCAAGCGCAACGACAAGGCCGTGTGCCTCTCATCCACGACGTTCCTCGCCCATCTTATCAACCAGCAGGTCCAGTACGAGATGCTGGCTGGCCAGATTCTACTCCTGCTCCTGCACAAGCCCACTGATGACGGTGTCGAGATTGCAGTCGGATTCTGCCGCGAGGTTGGACAGTACTTGGAAGAGATGCAGCCATCCATTGCCATGGCAGTCTTCGATCAGTTCCGAAACATTCTCCACGAGGCGGACATCGATAAGCGAACGCAGTACATGATTGAGGTCTTGTTTCAGGTGCGAAAAGACAAGTTCAAGGACAATCCGGCGGTGAAGGAGGAGCTGGATCTGGTTGAAGAGCAAGATCAGATCACTCACAAAGTCGAGCTTGACGGAGAAATCGATGTGGAAGACAGGTTGAATATTTTTAAGTTTGACCCTGAGTGGGAAGAAAATGAGGAACGATACAAGAAGCTCAAGGCCGAGATTCTCGGGGAGGGCAGCGACTACGAGGATGACGACGACGAATACGAGAGCTCTGATGAGGAAGAAGAAAACCAGGAAACCAAGGCGATGGAGATCAAGGACCAGTCCAACGCGGATCTGGTCAACTTGCGACGAACCATCTACCTCACCATCATGTCGAGCGCCGACCCCGAAGAAGCAGTTCACAAGCTAATGAAGATCAATCTCCCCGCGGGCCAGGAACCAGAGCTACCATCCATGATTGTGGAGTGTTGTTCTCAGGAAAAGACATATACCAAGTTCTTTGGCTTAATTGGCGAACGATTTTCCAAGATCAACCGCCTGTGGTGCGACCTCTTTGAGCAGGCCTTTGCCAAGTACTACGATACTATCCACCGCTATGAAAACAACAAGCTGCGCAATATCGCAATGCTTTTCGGTCACATGTTCGCGTCGGACGCTCTTGGTTGGCACTGCCTTTCCGCCATTCATCTCAACGAAGAGGAAACAACATCGAGCAGTCGTATCTTTATCAAGATTCTCATCCAGAACATTGCCGAGGAGATTGGCATGCCCAAATTGAGAACCCGAATGGCGGATGAGACCCTGCGGCCCAACCTTGAGGGTCTATTCCCCAAGGACAACCCTCGCAACATTCGATTCTCCATCAACTACTTTACCAGTATCGGCATGGGTGCCCTCACGGAAGAGATGCGAGAGTATCTACAGAACATGCCCAAGCCTGCGCTCCCCGCTCCTCCGGCTGCCGATTCGGACTCGGAGTCAGTGTCAAGTTATTCGTCTTACACTGGGTCGTCCTATTCTCGCTCACGATCGCGGTCACGAACCCCTCGAAAAGACGTCGGTCGCGGTAAATCACTGTCGCGAACTCCCTCCCGAAGGGGACGGGCCCGTTCCTACAGCTCGTCGAGGTCTAGGTCGAGGTCGAGGTCAAGATCTCACTCCGGATCTGTTTCTGACCGTGGTCGTGGTGATTCTCGCCCGGCCAATCCCCGGCGAGGACGTCGCTATAGCAGTGGCAGTGTTTCGAGGTCTCCAGCAGCCCGAGGCGGACGCGGTCGATCGCGAAGCGCATCGTACTCATCTCGAAGCCGCTCGCCCACTCCAGCTCGACGGGGTCGCGATCGAAGTGCATCTCATGATTCAAAGAGCCGATCACCTTTGCCTGTCCCCAAGAACAGACGGGCGCGATCGCGAAATGGTTCATACGATTCCCGTAGTCGGTCTGCTTCTCCCGGAAGGAATCGGGGCCAGTCTCCTGCGGAGGCTCCTCGGCGCGGACGACCTGGTCCAGGCTCGCAGCGAAGAAACAGCTCCTCTGTCAGTGACGGGCCACGAGTTAAGCCGAAGCAATACAGTCGCTCGCCATCGTATGACTCACGGTGTCCATCGCCAGCCACAAACGGCAGGCGGCGAGACTCGTACTCGCGTTCACGTAGTCCGTCTGGTCCGGGAGACAAAAGGTCGGCAAGCCCTGTGCCTGCAAAGAGGCGACGGTACAGCGACAGCGTATCACGGTCGCCACCTCCAGTGAAACGTGGTCGACGAGGCAGCTAAATGATTTGGACGGCAGGGGAAAGAGTGAAATTCTTGGGGGCCTGGGAATGACTTGTGATTTACCTCAACCTAGATTGGGTCTGTTGGGCAATAGTGGGAGTTTGTAATATCAGCGAGGAATTGACAAAATAAAGATGAAAAGCTGTTTATGCCCGTTTATTTTGGCTTTTTGATGTCCGATATCCCTAATGCCTGATGTTCCCAGTTCCTGGTGAATGACTCATTGTGGTGTGCTCATATGGTATAATGACGATGGTTGATACAAGATGTTGTAGTATTTATTGCTGGGTGGGAGCTGTTAGCAGTTAGTGGCGGGTTGCCGTTTGGCAAGTGTGCATGTCCCAGTCTTCCTTATCTACGAAAATTCTTCCTCTAGCCTCCAACGCAACAAAGCAATTTGGCGCAGTGGAAGCGCGGTATGTGACAATCAGTCTTGTTAAGAAAATTCATTCATACTAATTCATCCCAGCCGGGCTCATAACCCGGAGGTCGCACGATCGAAACGTGCAATTGCTAGCACATATTTTTTTGATATTTTCTGGTCTGCTATTTGGGGGTTTTTTTTTTGAACCCGCATATTTATTACTTTCGGTCTTCTTTTTTCTTCAATTATCTTGCCCTCGCTTTTGGTTGGTGATTTATTAGTGTCGTTATATTGGGAGGGGTAATGAGGGGGGTGGATGTGTTTGGGTGGCACAAAGCTGGCTGGTTGCTACGGCCTTCACACAGCCGCTACAGACTTTCATTTGGATGCCAAATTTTTTTCTAAGTTTCTTAAAGTCCCAAGACAGCGACCAAACATGTGATGAGAATGGATGCTGGCAGCCGGTTATTTCAGCTTAGCAGACAACGTAGCCGGCCTCCCGCATGCGTAGCGCTTGCAGAGATATAACCCGAGCGGCATGGTCACTGCTAGGGAATTCCACTGCAGGGCTCCATTAATTCCTAGGGCGTGTTTAGGTTGGTACTCCCTCAGAAACAGTGCTGTTGCCATGCACTCGCCGGCTGGATACGACTTACACTAGCTTATAATCAAGAGGGCAAGCGTTGGGAAAGACTCAAACCATAGGCTACCAACTGTGCTCTAATTCGCACCAGCACAGCACAATTAATATATTACAAGTTGGATAACGTTGGAGTTTGGTCAAGCATTTGAAGCAAAACCAGTAGAATCGGGGGACAACTTCTAGAGGGGGTGCTTGTTTGCTTCTAAATAGAGCGCAAGGCAATCTCGGTCCACAGCGGCAGGGCTGACAGGTGTTTTCGCAACCTATAATTTGCCTTTGAAATCTGGTTGCTTGGCAGTTGCTTGTTGGCCTCCTTTCAGGCCGCGACCAGACCCAATGATGCAGGTTGTTTGTTGGTTGGTCGGCCCAAGTGTAGAAAAGGGTGGGATGGGCGCATTTGCGCGAGGGGCAAACACACACACACACACACACACACACACACACATGCTGCTCTGACTTCACATGCTCTCCGCGTCATATTCACCCTTGATCCGTCAAAGTCAGCTATTTATTTCGGCCTTGGCCCACCGAGAAAAACCACTTCTAGCCCGGTATTTCTCCTCTCCGCCAAAACACAGCAATAAGAAAAAAGACGACGCAACCATCATGGCCGATCCCGAGGACAGCGTAGATGACATCCCTTCGGACTCTCTCTCCATGTCATCAGAGATGCCCGAGCAGGAGGAGGACGCGGCAGCCAGCCCGTGGGGCCTGGAGCAACAAGCCGCACAACAGGGGGGCAGCTACTTTGGACAGGTGAGAGGACAATACGAGGTAGCGCGTGCCCGTCCAACACGGCTGGCTAACGAATTATACGCACAAGGCATACGATTGGGCCAGCGCCCATCCTGTCCAGGCCGTCGGCTTTGGGACAGTTGCCGCCATCGCTGTGGTCCCCGCTATCGTGACAGGGCCAGCTCTCGCTGCCGCCGGCTTTGGCGCAAACGGGATAATGGCAGGTTAGTGTTTTCTGCTACGGAGGAGAGAAAGGAGGGAAAGGAGGAGGAGGAGGAGGAGGAGGCGGCGGCGGTGCTCGTTCACTTGACGCTGACAATGAAGGCAGGCTCCTTTGCCGCGGCTTCTCAAAGCTCCATCGGAAGCGTTGTGGCGCCAGGCCTGTTTGCAACCCTGCAAAGCGCTGGGGCCGGAGGATATGGAGTGGTTGCGGTTAATTCAGCCGTGTCAGCGGGCGCGGTCGGGGCGGGAGGCGCCGGGGCTCTGGTATCGCGATGGGCTGGAAGGTTGCGAGGGGACAGCGCCGGGGAGGGTTCTGGCGCCAGAGGGGATGATGGCCCCGGAGATGGGCCTGGAGGCCATGGCGAAGAGGCCCGGGGCGGGGACGGCGGCCCACAAGGCCACACTGGCAGCCAGGCTGATGGCAAGACTGAGAGCGAGGCTGAGGACCCCCAGGATGAACCCAAGGCTCACCTGTAATCCACCTATCAGGGTTACGTAGAAGCCGGTCCACGGCCTGACCCGGGACCTGGGTGCCTACCAGGCATTTACATGAGCACCCGGAGACGGAGCGGGGCCTAGCTCCGGATGTGGGGCCTGCAGACCGGGGGACGACGGGGCTCATTGACAGAGCACGGGCAGAGTGAATGACGACAGACACTACCATTCCCCGCTCAAGTTAATCATTTAATGAAAGGGGGCAAAACACATTGAATTCCCATTCTCTTTGTCCCGGATGCACGATTCATGAACCGGATGGCAGCCTAAAACGGGTGCCCGATGTAGTGGCGAAGTAGGCTGCATGCGATGCGACCCGCGGTTGGTCCTGGGCTACCAACAAGCAGTCTGGCGTGTTAATGCATCTGTACCGCCGCTCCCTTTTTTCCAGATGGCTGGCCCGTATCCAGTGGGCTTGTGAATGAACCCCCATAAAAGCCAGAATATCCACGGAGTGCGTTTGCTATGCTCTTCAGATGTGTTCGCAGTGCTTTCTTGTCTTTCCCTTCTCCCATCCTTCTTTCCGGCTCCATCTCTATACCCCTCCGTGCCGTTTCTCCAAACATGGCCTCCAATAAGAAGAAGAAAAGCGCCTCCAAGAAGAAGAGCGCTCCCGAGACGGAGCAAACCCCATGCCCCCAGTTCAAAGAAAGCGGCTCTTGTTCGTACGGGGACAAGTGCAAATTTGCCCACCACCAAGACACCACCAATTCTTCTTCTTCTTCTTCCTCTTCTTCCTCTTCACGTTCGAAAAACAGTCATGGAACCCGTGAAGACGGGGTTCCCCTCGAGCCCATTGACGCCTTCTTCGCGCATTATCCCAACTTCAACTTCCAGCGCAACGACTCCTTCTGGAACCAGTTCCGGCTGCTGATGCGGCACATGGGATGGGGCGGCAGTGAGAAACAGTCAAAGAGGAACAAGGCAAAGGCCCGGTTCCAGACGTCCATGGTCGAGCAGTTCAACTACGCCTACGGCACAAACGACAAAAGCCTGGAGTCGTGGCAGAGACTGTGTCGGATCCTCGGTCTCGGCGAGCCCACGACATTAAAGGAGGCCCGCACGGTACGCCTTCTCCCCTTCGACGGCGATGTATAAATGCTAACAGGTGAGACGTGACAGCTTGTGCAGCGCACCCACGTGAATCTCTGTGACCTGACCGAGCACCCTGTGACGGGCAAAGAAGTCAAGGTCTTCCCCTCGGTGAGCGCCCTGCGCAAATACACCATCCGCACGGGCAAAATATTCCCCAAGGACAATGCCAAGTCGGGCGGCCTGCTGAAGAAGCTGCTCCGCGAGATCATCAACGTCTCGCCGGCGAAGCTGCCGGGGCTGCAGAAGCACCGCCAGCCGTTGTCGGAACAAGCAGGCGGGGGGCAATCGAACATGGCAGCTACACAGGCGAACAAGAAGAACAAGAAGAAAAAGAAGAATAAGAGCAACAGCATACAGGCAGAGAAGCCACTTACGAGGACCGACTCGGGGGTTCACGTAGGCGATTCGTTTCCGCTCAACGGCGTCCAGTATCACTACCCCGGCGCTTAGAACCCCAAAGCATCCATCCCACCAATTCTCAGATTAAAACAGTTTCCCTCTGTTCCTTTTACTTGAATTTGGGTGGTTGGAGCCAACGCAGAAGGCCCCCGTGTCAAACAGGACAGTGTCTGCGAACCTCCAAGCAGTCTTGTGCGACATCTCAGCAGTGGTTAGATAAATACTGCATGATATTTCATATATGAGTAACCATGTTTTTCATTTTTAATATATATAAAAAACAATCACTTATTCTATGCAACCCCCGACACCGTAAACTGTTTCTAACTTCTATTTATGACCCGTTTATCCATTCAGAAGGAGATCACACCTTCGTCTATTTTTGTTGTTGTTGTTGTTACGCATCCAGCTCACTTATTAGCCGGCGACGTCCTCATCTCTTGTTTTAATCTCCTCCTTTTTCTCCTGTTCCTCCGTTTTGGCCTCATTATTCTCCGTGGCGGCCTTTTCCCTGTCCTTCTTCTTGAGCGAGATGGCGCCCTTCTTCAGCGCCTCGCTCGGCAGCGGCCTGATGATGGGCTGCGCAATCCACCATGGCCGCCCACAACGGGCCATGGTGCCCGCCGAACTCACGTCTTCCGGGAGATCTTCACCCTCACGCGGCGGCACCGCAACGTTTGCGCCATCCGTGCGCTCATATTCCAGCAGGCCCTCGGCAACCTTGCGCTCCACCTCCAGGAGCAGGCGCTCGTACGAGTCGATATCACCCGCACGGCTTTTGGCCAACATGTCTCGCACGTCAGTGTGCTTGGAGACAAAGTGTCTGAGGAGATGGAAAAGGTGAGGTTGCACAGCTCCCATGTTGGGGCCTTGTTCTTGCTTCTTTCCGGAAACCTTTCGCTTCTTGGCGGCTGGCTCCTCCACAGCGTCCGCGCTTTCCGTGATCCAGGCAGTGTCGTCACCGGGGATGAACAGTGGCCGCCGCTCTGGAGGCGTACTTCCTAAAGCGTGTTCGTGGAGGATATTAATGTACCGTCGGCAAACAGCATCCACTCTCCAGCCTTCCTTTCCGTCCTTCCCCCTCCAATATTCTCGGCCCTCCTCTCCGACCGGAGGGGGCTTGGCAAAGATGGCAGGGTCACTGAGATTTCCCTCGGCGCTCATTATACCATCTGCCCCCGTTGCTTCCAGGCATTTGTCCAGGTCTTCGTGCTGAAGAATGTTGCCGTTGGCGAAAATAACAGTCTCGGCCGGCAGGCTGTCTCTCAAAAATTGAATCATCTTCCAATCAGCCAGACCCGTCAAATGTCCCTTCATTTCTCTTCTTCGTCCGTGAACCGTCAGGATCGATGCACCAGCACTCAGCACGTTTTTCGCATACGCAAGGGTCTCCTCCTTAGTTTCAAGGATTCGGATCTTGGCCGTTACAGGTACAGGGAGTTCCTTGTGCAAGGTGTTGATCAGGCGGAAGATGAGGTCCTGGTCTTCCTGGAGGAATGCTCCATAGTGGCCCTTTCGCGCAATTCCCTGAGGGCAGCCAAGGTTGATATCTACGGCATCGCAGTAGGGGGCAACCTGCTTGGCTGCGGACAGCAGAGCGGCGGGGTCGTTGGCGCAGAACTGGACAAAGAGGGGTCGGTCGATCGAGGGGTTCCCGTCCAACCAGGGCTTCGAGCCGTCGCCATGGACGGGTTGGAAATGCCCCTTTCTGTATTTCTCCTCTTCGGAATATAGACGGGCGTGGAACATGGGAGTATAGGCTAGGAGGCTGGATTGTTCTGCCGGGGAAAGGAAGGATCGTGTGAGCATTCGCCAGGCCTACGAGAATCACGGGAGTGAGCGCAGGAATCGCAATGTACAAGAGGCGAGGGGAGTCATACAAACTCGGACTGATCTACCATTGGAGCTACAATAAACTTTGGGCTGCCAATGCTCTCGTAAAAGGCCCTTCCATGCAACTTGGTCGCCCGCTCCACCGCGGGGCTCTGGTCCTTGTCGGACGTCATGGTGCTGAATCGCCTTGTGAAAAAGGCCAAACGCGTGAATCGAAAGGTCGATCTAGGCCCCGGAACTGACCGGAGCCGGGCTCTCTGAACAAGACACTCCAGAATGCCGGTACAATTTTCAGCTGTGTCCTGGAAAACCACCTTCGTCGCTCAAAGTGGTGGACAAGGCCGAGGCACGGCTGAAGGGGAAGCAAAAAAACACTAAAGAAAAAAAAAATTAAGAAGAAAAAACCGTAACTAGTCATGAGCCTCGCCATCGACAGAGGTGGGGTGCAAGGCTAACGCTGTGGCTGAAAACGCGGGGACGGCGTGGGGGGTTCCCATCCGAGGGTCCAGAAGTAGCCTTGTGGCGTTCCATCAGCCTCGCCAGGGTCCGAGGGCAGCTGCAAGTACCTGTACTTTGTAAGGTAGACTTAGCCGCAACGCGCCTGGAAGTAAACAATGGTGGCCGACTAACCCAGCACAACAACCGTGTTGGGCCTAAGTTAGCCCAAATTGGCTGGCTGAAACTCCCCGAACAGGGGCGCCGACTTGCCTCACTCCATCATTGCCCAGACAAATTAGTCATCTCTCACCAACTTCAAGTGTGTTTCACAATGTGATGCCAAGTGTGATTCGCCCAGACCACGTCAAAGATAACGCTGGAGCATCTCGCTATTTACTAGTCCGGCTATAGAGACATCCCACGACAAAGAAAAAAATATTGATAAAGGAAAATGATGAGCATCGCATCGCCTCCGATTCCGCCCGTGAGTTGCGTCAGTTCAGAAAACATTCGTCCAACTTGTTCAGCCCGCCCGGTTTTCATCCTTTGAGAAACTGCCTTGTCCTGTAACAAGTGGCGCCATAACTCCCGTCTGACGAGGAAACAGCTGGTTCACGGAGACAGCTACCAGCCGCACCTGGCCACGTCATCTCAACTCTCTCATTAGACTTGTAGTGTCCAGCTCCGAGCCCCAGTCCCTCGGGTTTCCCTGTTTCTGTTGCAAACAAAAAAGAAAAAAGAAAAAAGAAAAATTAAATGTATGACTCTTTGGTCTAAATCCACGTGACATGTAGAGAGTGGTAAAGTGACTAAACGCCATTGACACCTTACTATGCTGTTCCCTGAACGCCTGAGCAGTGAATATGGTCAAATACATGACTTTGGGCCTCGCGGCCTGTCATCAAGGAAATAAAACATGGTGTGACAGGATGTGTTGTATAAAAAATGCAGGCATTGCCATCATCAGAAAAAGTGCGTATAAATCTTGGAAGTTTCATGCACCTCCATCTCCTATAGAAATGTTAGCATCACAATCTTGCAGATAAGCATCAATTAAACAAACCATCTTAAATGAGTTGAGCTCCTCCTTGATCTGCTGGGCCAGCATAGGAGTCAAGCGATTGCAGGTGGCGACTTCACCGCGTCGGTCATATTCTTGGCTTGGCCAAGTGTCATAAAAAACGATGCGGGGAGAGAAGGTCGCATTTCGCTTTACGGTGCCCTGGGGGGTGTTCGGGGCACTCTTGGTGTCTTGACGCAGTCTCAAAGCGGTCATGAAGTAGTCCTCACTACCAATGGCAATCGATCCAGTTCTGCGGTGACCCTGAGCCTCATCATTAGGCGTGCTTGGCGCGCTCGAGTTGGGCGAGTCATTCATGGCAGGAACACTGGGCAGATCCAACTCCGGAGAAGTATCAGCTGGACGGGTACAAGGGCTAGAGGAGCCTGGGCCTGTGGTCTGTCAGTAAATTAATCTTCAAGTCAGTCATCGTCCAACATACGCTTCAAAATTCCTTTACGAACGGCGGCGAGAACTTCTGCACGCTCCTTGTCGCCTCCTACAATGCTCTTACGCGAGTTGGAGTTGTCAGTTCCGGAGCTTCCCAGGCGCTCGTTAATCTCCGCCCCAAGGTTCGTGTCGATCGAGTTGCGCTCGAGACGCGGGAAGGTGTCTGAGGACTTGGGCTCTGCAGTGACGTTGACTCTTTGCGTCTCGGCCTCGACTGTGATCATCGAGACCTCGGCCTGGCTCGCTTCAGGAATGGGCCCATCAGCAGCGGGAACGCCAACTACCGACTTGGGTCGGAACAGCCCAACCAACGAGCGAGTGCTCTTCTTCATTCCACGTCCCATCTTGCGGATCATGATAGAAGCCGAAGAAGCCGTGGAAGAAATGGACAAATTATCGGTTGAGCCACCAAAAAATCGACCACCATAAATGCTGTGTCCTAACCCAGACGCCTCCTGCTGTTCAGCAATCCGGGCTTGCTCAGCATCATACGCTTCCTCCGCAGTAGGTTCTTTGTGCAGCTTCGAGGGCTCGCTCTTGTCACCATTTTCAGGCTCGGCGGCCTTCTTGAAATCAGCAGCGCTACCAAACGAGAAGGCACGACGGAGCCTTGAAGTCTTGTTCTTGCCCTTACGTCCCTTTTGATTAATGGCAGCCAGCTGCCTCACCGCTGGCGACTCCAGGTTACCAGAGGCCGGGGCCGCATTCTGCTCGACATCGTTGGCCATGGTTGCGGGCCTAGAGAGAGGTGATGGATTGGTCGTGCGCTTTGTCGCATCGGAAGATGAGCCTCTCGCCGGAACATTCACCGACTTGGCGTGATCTTGCTTTGTCGTAGTGTCGTCAGAAGAGGAAGAGGGGTTGCCGGGGGTTGCCGACCCATTACGGTTGGCAGCCTGCATCAATCCCTGTTAGCGATGAGTTCTAAGCCAATATCACCCGATTGGGCAATGCATGGGGTAGTATGAACTTACCGAAGATGGACGAGACTGGCTACTGCGGCTCGAGACTACACTTTCGGAACTGCCGTTGCGAGTGTGAGGGGAAGGGTTCGAAGCGACTCTGAGTGTTCTTGCATCCTTCTCAACTAGTCTGTCATTCTTGGGTGGAACACTTGGCTTGGGTGGTTCAAAAGTCTCCTTTGCGTGCATACTTCGTCGTCGGAATCGTTTTGCATCTTCTGAGAGAGTAGCGGGGTACACATGCATATCATCCTTCGAGACCCCTGGTACCGCCCCGTAGAAGCTATTGGGCCGGTTAGGCACAGCCGATCGCTGAGGGTTTGGTCCATTGTACATCTGCACAGCAGGCAGCATCCCATTATTGCCGGGAAGACCTGTACTCTGGGAGCGACCGTGTTGGTTGTGTTGGTTCTGCTGAGGGTTCGTCGTTCTTCTGTACCTATCTGGAGCAGCCTTTGCTTGGTTCGAAGCGCTCGATGGTTGTTGAGAGCCGCCGAGATACGCAGACTGAGGTCGAGGAGCAGGTACAATATTTCGAGATGGCGGGATGGCCGAATCGTCGCGAGAGCCGCTCTGTCCAAAACCCATGGATAGATTCGTCATCGAGGCGCTATACTGGCGCATGCCCTGGTTCGCGTTGGCATGGTAGTTTCGGGCATTTTGTTGCGCGTGAGGTTGCCAGGCTTGCGTGTGATTCAGGGTTGGTGTGCTCGTGAATGCATAGGGTTGTACAGGAACAGAGCTACCGCGATAACCGGGAGCGTTGGCTCCATAGGGCGATCTTGGGGCTTGAGGCCCTGTCATATACGGGTGGTTCGACTGGACCTGGTTTGGCATCATGCTATTGGAAGTTGGTCGTGTCTGGATCATCGTCGTTGTACCAGTCTGCTGAGGGTAGGTCTGGACAAGCGCGGCCATAATTCAAATGGAATGCGAGTCGGGTGATAAGCCGTCAACAAAAACCTTAACGAAATCCGCGACTAGATTCTTGCCGTCGGTCGTTGGAGTATTCGTAGAAATCAAGTGGAACCGTCGCTTGGCGATGTATTATGCAAGGCAACGCGCAACTACTACAACTGTCAGTTCGCTGTGGTCATACCAGGCATATAATTATGATTCCGATTCCTCGCTTGAGTGGCTCGAGATATGTAAGGGTTATAATAGACGCCTTTCAGACTGCACGGGATCTGCTGTCAAGGGGTTTCCCTTGATGCCTGCAGGTGGAGTCAAGGCTGAGCTGGGACTGACTTTTTTTTTGGTTTTTGTTTTGGGTGATTTATTCCAACAACAATTAAGAAGAGCGATCGTGAAAGCGTTGGAGTCCAAGGACGCCAGCGGCCAAAGACAAGAACGAGTGTGATGTTAAGAAGGTTGACTCGATTTCACCGTGGAAAGCTTTCGACTCGACTAGCGACGGTTGCGAAGGGGATTGATGGGGCGACGATCAAGAGTCACAGTTGACACCCTGAGTCTCGGTTCAGAGATAGCAGAACATGGGAAATTTGTCGACGTTCGATCGAGAGACAGGAAGACGTAAAGAAAATATTACGGGCTCGGCGGAAAGGGTCGAGCACGGTGGGCGGACAGACTTCCGATGGACGTTGTCACGGGTTCTTTGGAAGGAACGAGGCAAGTGACGAGCGGGTGCAAATGCAACGGGGAGGAGACGTTGGAAATGACGAATATGTGCAACGCAATGCAATGCTCACGTTTATTCAGATCAAATCCGGACGAGTCGGGTTCGGCGTCCAAAGAGGATTTTTTTGGGGGGTGATCGTCGAGGGCGAAGAAAGGGGGGCACGGCAGATGGCTTGCAACCAAAACCAGGGGATACGGGACGTCAAGGCGTAGAGGGGGGGCTGAGACGGGGGGAGGGCGGAGGGCGGAGGGCGGCGATGGCGATGGCGATGGCGATGTCGTGAGCGAAAGGGAGTAATGCAAATGAGAAAGGGGAAACCGAGTAAGAACAATAAGAGGTTTGGGAGAGAAGATGGCGATGGAAATGCGTGTAGTGTCGGAGACGGCGGTGGTGGTAAGTTTGGGAGAAGAAACGGCCAGGCCCTGACTTGAGTCTCCTGGCCTGGCGCCAGCAACACGTCCCGTCGCCGTGAGTGGGCTATGGGCACAGGCGCACCAAGCAGGGGGGTTATGGGTACGTACTGCCGTTACCCACCCTTTTTTGGCTGACGCTGGAGGGACGGGAGAGGCACCATGTACTGTACCTGTACAGACGACGGGGCGCGTACCTTAGTCAGGAAGTACTGTACGTACATTGAATGCAATCTGCTTCACGAGGTGTTCCGTCCAACGACCAGCAGGAGTGGGGCCACCGAGACACCGCCTTAGGTAGACATCCACCAGTCAACGGCTCGCTCGCCCCCTAAGCCGTCTGCTTTATACGGATTAGTGGAGCTGCCTTCTGTTGTTAGGGGGCCACGCCCGCAGGACGCCCCGACATGGAACTAGACGGCGCTGTACAGATGGGTGCAGAGGAAGAACGTCGCCTCAAGCACAAACATGGCCATCCAAGGAGAAGTTGGGATGGAAAAAGAAAGCAAAAAAGGAGGCTGCTGCATATCATTGCACGGCCGCCATACTATGCCATCCGATGCCATGCCATGCCATGCAATGCCTTTCCTGCACCGGTCCTGTGTCTACGATCCATGCAATGCGGCTACGCTGCATTGTAGGTGCAGTACACAGGGAGATGACCAAGTGACGACATAATAAACCCGCCCAGGAACTATTGGCAATCCAGGGCAGCAGGTAGAGGTACAAGAACTAATTGTGCGCCAGTCCAGGGACCTTCCTGCCTAAGTGCGCCATGGGCGATTGGCAGCACGTTCCCACGCGCGTCTCTTCGCCCTCTTTTTCTTAGTGGACTGGACTGGCTCAGCACACCACCACCTGCCTCACACGCCTACCAAACACGAGGTTTGCCTGTGGTGCCATCCTGGCACATCTCCAGGATTCCCCAAGACCATTCTTGATCCTAATAGGAGCCAGTCCAAGGAGCCTGAGGCGGGTCTCGTTGATGCTACAGGGGACCACGCACCCATCATTGGCCCGCCATTGCCCATGGCATTGAGCGAGCCTGCGCTAGACAAGGGAGATCTTCCATGGGGCAATTAGGCCACCAAGTCGAGAGACGTCTCCATCATATCGATGGTAAGCTTTTTCGACAGCAGCCAAGTTCCAGATCAACCGTTGACTGACCCGGGTCTACTGCCCGTCACTTTGCCTGCCATCGTCACCTCGCCCCAATTGTCCTGATTTTAAACGTTGAAGATCTTCGTCCCAGCATCCACCCCCATTTTACCTTTTGTGGATGCCAGAGCCGTCCCAGTTGGCCAAGGCCTTTTTCAGCTCGCCGTTTGACGAAACGATGGCCCCGGTGCCGTTGTCTGAAAGCCAAATCCATCCCGCCTGCGCCGCTTGGCCCAGACCAAAGCCAGGGTGCCAACACTTCTATTTTGCCTGCTGCCACACCAGTAATGTACGTACTTAGACCTGACGGACGGATACACCTACCGAAGGGCGACCCAAGTGGAGACCACTCCTCACTTGGTACATGCGACTGTCCTTCTTTGGGAAGAACCGAGACTCGGACAGAAAATATCCAGTAGTCCACCTGGTGCGGGCGACCGGCGGGTGGTGATGTCGGTCAGCACCACAGGACCCAGCCGAAGCGCAAACACATGCCCCCATCCACATGCGGCATCATACGTAGTACCTACTACCTACAAGTAATACGATACCCCATGCTTTAACCTCACCGTGAAGCCTGAGGCTCGCACATTGGGGCCTCTCCCTAGTCGCATCCGGGATCTGTCTCCTCGTGCAAAAGCCGTTGTATGCGAAAGGAGGCTTGGGTGGGCATAAAGGTTTGATAATCAGGATCCCTCTCACCCTCAATACCTACGCAAGTTGGTGGTCGTTCTTGGTGGCAAGCCCCAGAATTCGGCGCTTTTGCACCATTGCCACCACCCAACGCGGAACCACCCAGTGGTCGGTACCAGTACATGATGAGATCCTGTCCATAATGCTTGCACATCATCAGCACGAGTGCTGGATCGGCCCTGCGGGCTAACCCCTAGAAATGATACAGGAAATTGTCCTTATTCCCAAGAAGGACGAACCCCCTCCAGGGAGTAACCTGTAGCAGACACCAATCCGACCAGGTCGCATGACCCCCATGAGATCAAAATCAATTTGGTCCCTGCCTCCTGCATCGCCTGGCCAGGGCGGTGGCTTGCCGGCACGTCTCTCTTCCCCTAGTCTCGAACATGGCCGCGGCACTGGATCTACCTGCTCTCTATCCTGAAGTCGAATGGAGACGATGCCGATACTAGAATCCGTAGAATAGTGTGCCTCAGATTTGGCGCACTCACACCCTGCAGTAGCCCCAACTTGAGGCAATATGGTCGCATACGAACATGGAACCCACCTATGTCAGTAAGTGGAGAGTTCAGAAGGGATGAGCGCCCCAAATGTACTGTACATTGCTTGATATGCTCGAATAAATAGGCCAAGACCAGTCCCACTGGGCTCTCCAAGGAGGCAAAAGCAAAGGTCAAAGACCCCCAATGCACGAAACCTGGCCAGATCTTGCCGTGATAGGGCACTGCATTCAGTCGACCTATAGAGACGTGCTTGTGGTTTTATTATTCCCGTCGGGATGTCATGCGGCTATCTGTTCTATCTGCAAGCTCGCAGTGCCTGAATGTCCCCCAGGTCTCACTTTGGGTCCATCACTATTTTAAATGATTATTTTATTTTCCCCCATCATTGCGCCGCAACCTTTCACGCTGTTTTGGCGCAGTTGCCAACCATCTCCTTTTTCCCACCTCCCAATGATCAGCCAACGGGCGTCACAAGCCGACTACGTATTTTTAGACTGGGGCAACGGAAAGGATCCATCGCTCTAGGACCATCAGAAGTCAGTCGTCCCACTCATCTGTCCGTTGACGGGCGTGGTGGTCTTGGTTGCGTGGAGACGTGGACAAAATCATAGGGGACGCTAACCCTCAAAGTAGCCGCCAGTGCCGGCCTCACCCACATCCGGAGTCATCCTCGAGTCAGATCAAAGAAGAAAAAAGTCAGTGGCTCTCGCTTGCTGGTCCCCAACAACATTGAAGATACGATCCTGGTTCTACAATAATAATGGTTACCACAAGGCCACGGGCGGTAAAGCAAAAGATGGTCATCAAGGTAATGGTGAGGACGGGGAACGCCAAAAAGCCACACCCCCGCGTCAGATCATGTCTGCGAACAACTCCATTGCCATGTCTCCATGTTATACTCCGTACCAAGACACGGGTTACAGAAGGTATCTATGGAGAATTTGGCCGCCGTCTGTCCCTTTGCATTGCATTTGGCTTGATTCAGACAACGGGGTATACGAGAATGCCAGGCCCGCTCAGCTACCTCGCAAGGATCCAGTTCAAGTGGCGCGCTTGAGATGAAACATGATGGAGCCAGGGTGTTGGGCAGTCTCACTCTTCGTCTTGGTCGTGTACTGTTACTAGTGCTGTGTGCGATTTACACGGCACAAAATACTCTGGCGATTCACAGTTCCGTCTCTAGCTCCAGTGGTTGGGAGCAGAGCTGCGTACGCGTTAACAATGTACACAAACTGGACCAAGATACAGCCACGACATGATCAGACACCCGACGTCCTCTCCACTACCGAGGCCGACCAGCCGGATGGCGCCGACAATAGGGACGACGACGACGATCCGTATATGGTCCGTAATTCTCCCAGCACAAGGAATGAAGATTGGACATGGACAGACGACACGTCAAGACGTCACAAGTAGGTAGGCTAGCCAGTCTGCTAGTTCTGTACGTAGATGTCGAGCCATGTGCTTTGCCGCTCAAAGCCACGTCTCGCCCAACCCCACGCCGTACGAAAGAAACCTAGGCGGTTGATCTCAGAGACGCTGCAATCCATGCCCAGGGCCCACGACTGCCCCCTCCCCCTGGCCATTTCTGCGGCCCCCTTGCACTTAGGAGAGAAGCACACGCGGGGTTCGTTAAGGAACTTCAACGCCGGTGATCCTTCTCGCTAACCAGCACCAACGGATGCACCAACAAGCAGCCGCGATGCTTCCTAGCTCGGCGGGCGCTTTGTTCGGTTGCCACTCTCGTAATGGCCTTCTGAACCGCGCCAACCTCTCCAGCTATTCTCAGCCCGGTTGCCCTGGATCCAGAATCGTGTCTTTTTTAGCACGGAACACGGCGGATGGATCAATCTGACTTGTTGCAAATTAAGCTCCCGCAATTACAGCCTAATGTGCTTGTTTTCATTACTCGGCCTGGAGATATTTCCACCTGTCTATCGAAGCCCAGGGTGTCTGACTCGACTGGGGATTTTCCGTGGTGATCAAGATACCGGGAGTAGAATATTACTTTACCCCTCCTGCGACTTTGTTACCCTGTTTCTGGCTGGCAGGCCAAGTACTCAAAAGTAACCTTGGGTGATTTGCGAATAAACTTCGAAGGCTTGAGTCTCAGCCTCTCCCCGAGCCCCATTTCTTTTTTCTCAAGCTCTGGTCCGTCCAAAGTCCTGTTGACTTGCTAGAGGAACGATGACATGCTGCGCCGTGTTCCCGCGGCAATGGTTGCCCAACAGCCCCCCTCTCATGTTCCCGGCACAGGCTTACAAATGGCCCATCCGGTTGGTTTGGAGACAGAACAGAAACACCAGGCCGACGATGACAATCCCATGAGCTCGGTCCCGACTTGGAGGAGTACAGCCGAGCGCTTTTGGGCACCTGCTTCCCTGGTCGTCTTGGTCCATGCGGGCGGGTTTCCGATTGATGAGCATTCCACACAGCGATTAATAACAGGATGAAAAGAACAAGAAGCGAATGTCCCGGGGATCGCCCAGAAGCTCCGATCGCTCCCCTGTTGGCGCTCAATTTACCTGGAGATGAGTTGGCGATAACACACCGTGGCTTCCTGTAGCAAAGCAACCGCGTCATGACAACAAGGGAATGCTGTCAGTGCGCATCGATCATGACCCTCTTCATTAATCAATTTCGCTCGGTTCTTTCGCTTGATAGATTGCACGGTTGATTTCCGTGCCCATCCTTTCCATTCCCTTGGGCTCCTGTCCACCTCCTCACAAAATGACGGGCAGCCACAGGTCCGTTCGCGTACATTCGGGATGGGCACATTTGCGCATCCCCAGATCGTATCCCCAGAAGATACGAATCTTATTGACTGCCTGCTTGCCTGTCACTAGTTCCATGCATGAGCTAGCCCAGCCTAATGACCCCTTCGTGAACCTGTCTGGAGCTGGCCGTGTGCCATCTCCCTCTGAGCAGAATGTGGGTGATTGCATGACTTTCCACCTGGACTATTCCCAAAGCCTGCCCATCGCCCGCAGACATTTCCCCTGGAGGGTTGCTGCACCTAAAGATCTACAACGGAGACGTCGGATAGGTTGGGCAGGGAAACCAACGCGACTTTGCCCTTCTGCATCTCGGCCTCATTGAATTCCCAATTCCTGACTTGGCTGCTTCACCGAGAGTTGGGCTGTCGCCCTTGACGCGTGCCAATCCATCTGTCACCACATTGGCTGAATCTGGCCAAGGGCCTGTCTCACTTCAAGCATTGTGTACTTCTCAGCCCTCTTTCGTCCAGCCTCAAAATAGTGACAGCCACAAGCCGCTTTCACTGCGCCTGAGACGGTTCGATCCGGTTACCTCTAACTTGCCGCCCTTCATCGCATGCAGTGGTATTGGACGCTGCCCACTGCACGTGTGTTTAAGGGATTCTATCTGAGGCACTACATTGAGAAAGGCAAGCTACGAGAGCTACGAGAGCTACATCTGGTGCACCACCACGGGCGATCCGACTGCGCATCACTTCCTCAGACACTTCCCCGCTTCCCGGTGCTCAATCAACTCGCTCACCCGAGCGTGGGGGAAGGCTGCGTTATCGCCGAGCGTGGTACAGTACATGAGCCGAGCGAGCGGTGAGCAATAACTGCAAACCAACGACTAAGGTCATGGTTGGTGTGCCGCGTAGTAGTGGCTGTCAGCTGTGCAGGAAACGCAGAGTCAAGTGTGATGAGGTGCGCCCGGCATGTGGAAACTGCGTCAAATACGGCGCCGAGTGCCCGGGCTATGACCGCGGCCTCAAGTTTGTGGCCGGGAAACACCAGATACGCCAGCGAGGGAAGCAAACCCCCGACAGCCGCCGTCGCGATGCCAGTACCAGCTCGGACGAGTCGCTGCCCTTTGCCAGGACGCTCACGTTGAGGGCGAGCCCTGTTCGGGTCACAGTCACAGCGGCGCCTCGACTGACGCCTCCTCTCACGCCCCCGATATACTGGCCTCTGCAGCCCATGAGAGGTCATGTCGTCTATCAGATGGTCGAGAACTTTTGCCCCTCGGCGCCCCCAGATATCATTGGCCTGTTCAACTGGGTTGGGTCCAGCAGCCTGGGCGTGCAGGCGCTCCTCGACGGTGCCATCTGCTCCCTGGGCCTGCATCTGGCCGGCAAGGAAACGTCCAACCCACACTTGGTCGCACAAAGCCGAACAGTCTACGGGAGGTCCCTCAACGAGCTCCAGGCGGCATTGCGTCATCCTTCGAGATGGAGATCCTCCGAAACCTTATTTGCTGCCATCCTGCTGTGTTACTTTGAGGTAGTTCCTATCCATCTCTCTCCTCTGTCTTCCTCGTCTTTGTTTCCCCATGGTTCACGACTGATGATCCAATCAGCTGTTTGCGGGAACCAGTTCCCCAGATACCTGGCTCCAGCATGCCAGGGGTATTGGCATCTTGATGGAACGGCGTGGCCCAGCGGCTCACGCTGAGGGCTGGGATGCGGCCATGCTGCTATCGTTCCGTGGGATCCTCGTATGTTGGCCCTCTTTCCTTTTGTCTTGCATGTTACAGGATTGAACCAGGGAGCATGCAACCGCCCCCGGGGCCAGATTGACGGTCTCCGAGTCAAGCGACATGACGATCAGCCATGCAGGCGACCTGTGTGTAACTGGTTTTTCTGCCAACCGAGCGGTTACAGCAGGGAATCCTCCACCCACTTCCCTTAAACTTCCCATGCCGTTATCGCCTGCAAAATGGGGTTTTAGTCTCATGGTTTGCATTTGCATGACGCGATATAGTATATCTATCACCTATACCCATGACTCAAAGTGGATGCTGGTTCTGGCATGCCTGGCCGGGATGGTGGATCTGGTTCGGCCTGACCCACGGCAGTGCCCTTTCTCAATGCTACTTTGACGGGCCAAAACTGACCCCCCGTCGCACTCTTTAGATGATGAGTGACATGTTCTTCCCTGGTGAGGAGGATGGCTTCCTATCGCGACCAGAATGGAGACCTATCATGCGCGACGGAGGAAGGTGTCTTGTCCACTCTCCCGGCACTCCGGCCGAAACCATCATCGTCGCTGACGGCTTCTTCCAAAGGCTGGTAGATGTGCCGAGCGTGCTCAAATGGGGCTACATGGTCCGCGAAGCGAACAAGGTGGGCATCCCCGTCGAGCCCGCCCAGCTGGCCATTCTCGCCCATGTCGCCGGCACCTGCCAGGCAAGCTTCAAGAGATGGTACGATGAGGAGTTCACCGCACTTCCGTTTGTAAATCACACCGAGGTTGTATCCACCAACTCAGCCACAGCCCTGCTGTACCCGACCGTTTTCGAGTACGAATCCCCGTGGGCGGGCGCCATGCACCTGGGTTACTGGGCCTCGATGCTGATCCTGCAAGAAACGATGGCGCAGTGTGGAGCCCCGGTGCCCGACTCAAACTCGGAGCAGTGCACCCTCGTTTCCAACATTCTCCGGAGCATTGAGTCCATCGGCCAGGGCACTATGGGGCCGTACCGGGTCGGGTTCTCACTGCGCATCGCTTACGAGTTTGCAAGCGCCGAGGCCCAACTTTGGATAGGTGGAATGCTTGACCAGTTTTCCAAGACTTATGCTGCCACGACTAAAGAGATGTATCCAGAACCGCGGAAGGATTTGGAAGGTTACTCGTAGGAAATGCCCCGTCGTTTGATTCTCTCACCTAAATAATCTCATTACAAGCCGGAGGTTTTATGTAATGTTACGGCCCTCGGTTTAACCTCAGTATCATGGAGTTATTCAAACTGGAATGAAATATCATGCAGTGATACAAAATTTGACCTATACGGTTGTGTTTGACGAAAACACAAGTCACAAATCATTATCCTCCAAGAGTCCACATAATAAATATATAATGCTATTGAGTTTTCTATCAAAGTTTTCGCGAGGGCATTTCAAGGTTGCTCTGCCTAGAAGAGTAAAGTTAGTTGTATGGCACGGGGCCACAAATCATGATGCTACTGGTTGTATCCAAAACCAAAAACAAAACCATTGCCTAGGTACTACTGTGGCAATGATCTTCGTGGGGTCTAAACGGTGGTACCTAAGTTTACCACCTGGTGGGCCCAGAGTTGAATTTTTTATTATTTTTTTTTACACAATTAAATAATGCAACACGGAATAATCTCGATAAAGTCAATACTATTATTGCAAGATTGAATCATTTCCCATATTCATTGTTGGGTGAGTTGGAGACCATTTAAGATGCCTTGCCCTGTTCTATCCACACTATTGTATTGTCATCAAACGAGAAAAGGGGTGCAACTATATTGATATCGTTATATGTACGGTATAAATAATTCACAACAATCATGATATTCCACTGTGTTAGTGCGCCCAAAGGAGCGGGCATGCAATAACGCAAATGTTGACGTAGGTCTCTCTCTTGCAGCTGACCACCACGGGTGAACCGAGTTGGTCAGTCCCATCAATAGCCTAGTTTCACACTATTTCTTTTTCTATAACTGAGAAGATGAATATTTTGTTTATCGATTTCTTGGAAACTCCCAAAGAGTGGCAATGGGATACGAGTGCTTGTCAGTCATAGATTGAGTGCTGTAGAGGCTCGCATTATGGTTACAATCAGACCAAGTTCATTTTTAACTAGTTCCCTGTTCAATATTCACGGCCTACTTCATGAGATCTCGGTGCCCATAAAGGCATACTATTCCAAAATCACATTCATGATTTTGGATAGACATGTTCCACTTTACAATTTGTAGATGAAATTAATTTGAGATCAAATCAAGTTTGGGTTGCATATCTATCATGTTGAATACTGTCCAATTCATGTCCATTTAGCTTGTCGCATTAATTTTGAATCAAATATGAGCCGAGTCGAATAATATAGTATGAATAGAACAGCAATTGACATATATTCGAATAAGTTTGAGCTTCAAGGTCGTGTACACGACATTCCAATACATGCGGCTACATGTCATAAAAACATATTAAGGACCTTAAATATACTAGAATGTGAGAAGGTATTTGCTTATTTATGCCTAGTTGAAAAGAAAAATGCTGTGATATAAGCCAATAGTCTGCAGGAGCAAACTTGGGCCATAGATGTGGTAGATAGGTGCAACTGGTTTTGTATTTGAATACATTTGGTCATTCTTTGTTATTTTCCCTGACTAAAAAACACAATGAACCACAACACTCTGTATGGAATAATATTGATACGTTCATGGAATCGGCTTGCCAATGTCTGTGCATCCTAATACACATCACCCAATAAATCTGTAGGGTAAATTTTGCGTTAGCTGCCAATTTGAACGGGACAGCACACGGCGGCGATGCCATCCTGAATTCTCATTATTGTGTTGCGCCGGTTCAACATGATATAGATTGCAAATTCAATAATACATAATACGAGGCAATAAGAATGAAAGATTCATGTATTAAGGATTTATCTCACGTTAGATTAAACAAGTGGCGTTTATAACCAACGAAATTGTCGAAGATTTCATAGATCTCTTTGACACTCCGATCTCCACTCAGCCCGGCTGAGATTTCTCAAACAGAGTGGTTAGCCCAAGCTGGATTTGCAAGTGAAGCGATGTACTTATCCCGCAATTAGCAAAACAACATCTGCGTTTGGGGAATAGGGATGTGCTGTCCTGAATAGTTTGCGAGTTATTCGTTTTGTGCGTGTCGTTCTAGTTAATTTGGTTAGGGACGGTCACCTGGCATCCACATTCGAGTTGTTGGATCTGCAATGCCAACTGGTTCCATGGTCTAACGGTTATGACTGCGGATTCTGATTCCGCCAGCGAGGGTTCGACTCCCCCTGGGACCTTCTTTTTTGCGTTTTCGCATATTTTGCTTCCCATTTCAGCTCTATGGCTCTCCATATTGTTCAGTTGGCGGTTGAAGGCCAGGTTTCGGCCGCCATTTTGCAGTTTGGTACTTTCAGCAAGCTTCCATGACATGCATCAAATTCACGTTGTGCTCAGTGTCTTTTTTAAACAGAGGAAATTTCTTGAGCCAGGAGGAGCAAGTATTTACAGCCTCTATAATAACAATATTTCTATCTGTCGTCATCGCCGATATAGGATTCACTGTTCGTAGCGGCAATGCTATTCGTAGAGGGGGGGAAATATCTGCAGTGTCCAGAATATTGGTTATCTCCGTCGTCATAACAATTCGTCTACATGTCAAATGCAATACGGTTGCATAGGTCAATAAATGAAATAATTATGTCATAAATTTACGGGGGAGGGAAGCAGTGGCGGTTATGACATACTACGAGTGCCTTTTTATTCTGTGAGCATGTAGAATATTAGGACTGCATCATTAAACCGATGTTTGCCATCAAGCATGATACGATGAAACACTATCCCGAATTGGCTTACATGGCTGATGGCCGATAAGCCAAACCAAAAACTACGCAGAAATATAGAAAAATACAGAAATTTAGAAAAGAATAAAAATATTTGACGTCTGCTGGAATGTAGAGGATGTCAGACCAGTAAGCACATGTGGCAGGCGAACAAGACAATTATCTGACGGTAGGGCTTAGCGTAGCGTTTTGGGGCGTCGATATTTAGTTTTTCGCGGGTGACGGTGGAAATGATCGCCAACGAACATGGGCGCATTTTTACCTTCTCGGCATCTCATTGAAAGGACCAACCTCTCGGTGTTCATTTACGGCTCGGGCCCGAGTTAGGAGTTCGGGGGGGCCGGGGGCGTGTTTGACCGGTTCCCGGGGAAAGTATGCCTTGCCATGTACACAATTACGTGCATACCCAGTCATATATTATCGATGGTACTTGTAGATGAGGAAATTGGGTTTCCTTGCCACGTCCAGCCGTTTTTTTCTCTCGCTTATATTATCCATCTTTGTAATTCATTCATATCCCCCCCGGGTGAGGTTTGTTTTCCTTTCTGTTTTTAAAATCAAGTTTCTCGCTGGCGACAGGAACCAAACAGTATCCATGATCAGGCGCGCAATGTTTAGAGGCGTGTTGTCCCCCGAGCTGATCGACATCCAGTCATAGTGTCTTGAGGTTCTGCTACATAATGATCAGACACCGTCTTTTCAGTCAGCATGACCATGTTGTTTGTCTGAGTGGAAAGCTTCGAGACAAAAAATTGGGCAGCGAGTGTTTCTAAATTTACCCGTTATCAGAGAGCGACGAGTGGTGTCTTGGGAATGCCGTCTGTGATTGATTGCCGAAACGAGGGATATTACGTCCTGCCCAATCAGCGGGTGTCCGCCTTTTCACCATCAAAACATCACTGTAAAGGCCACAATACGGCGGGGTGGGGTCCCCAGCAGAACTGCAGGGACTGCATTGCGTCGTACAGCAGTACGACGCTGGGTGCATACGGTGCGGGCATCGGGGACGCCGGTGTGCGGCAGCATGCGGATCCCGTCAGCCTCCGGCCAACCCCCCGGGGTTAAGTACCGAGCCGACCTCCCCACATAACTTGTTTGCCTGTTGCCTGCTAGCCCTATGGCTGCCGATCTTTGGGCTTCTAGAGAAGTTCCATACCGGAACGGGGGTGCGTGTGCCGCACAGTCTTGGCGATTGGTCCTCTTAGCAGCCCCTCTTGGCACTACTCTTCAGGTGCCGTAGTCCCGCGTCCTTGTCGGCGATGTGTCATACGCGAATGCTATGCGGCTAGGGTTGGGTTGCGCCCGGCTGACACTTGTGTATCCTGGTCTCGTAGGGCGTTGGTTGCGTTGGCGATGGTGATGGGTCTGGGGTCAGGTCTGGCGGGGGAGGGGAATGCAATTGCCTATCACAGACTGTCAGCCGCACCATGTTGAGCATTATTTAAGAGGCCATCGTATCACCCATTGTGCATGAATGCTATTTCCTTTCATCCTCGATCCTGATATCGCCCATTGAGCATTCTCCCATCTTTGCTGTAACGAGTTGAACAGACAGGGAACCAGCCCTACAATACCAATTCAAGATACCCAAAGGTTTATATACGAACAAGCCTTGGCTTTGAAGCAAATCATCCCTCATTAGCAATTTTCTGCTGTCGTTGACGACAATTCCACCTTCTCTCAAACCCCAATCACAACCACAGCAAGCACCATGGGCTCTTCAAACCCCTACCGCACTTCAACCGCTTCCACCTCGGATCGGCAAAGCAATGATTACTTCGACTCCCCCGCCATGCTCAGTGATAAGGTACGTCCAAGAGCCCTGGTATCAAGCCATGCAAATCTGACAGGGGTCCAGCAACGCACCAGCTCCTACTCGAGCGACGTGTCCGTCTCCGACGCCACGCCCTCATCACCACCCAAGTCTCACACATTTATCAAGCCCACTGCAACTGTCAACGTGTATACCACCTGCGGCCGGCACACTGATCAGTTGCTATTCGGTGGCCCTTCTTTGGCGGAGCTCGCCCGGTCATTCATTAAGCGGCATTGATACGCAACTACAGGGGTGTTAGATCCCATACGTCATGTTTCCAATTTTATTGTATGCCACCAAAATGGGTGCCCTCATTTGGTTCTTGTAACGTCGCTGTCTGGTGCGGGACGAGAAAGTTGGTGGATAAGGAGTTTTCTTACCCTGGAGAACCATAGGGTTGGTTGGAGTTTACGGAATAATAGGAGACAATATCCGACACTGTACAATATTGTTATATGGTCTAACTTTTACGAGTCAATGAGCAAAACGAAATATAAACCAAGTGCCGTTCGATAGAGTAAATGTTGTTGGGTGATGGTGTGTAATATAGTTATACGATAGTGAGCGAAGCCATCATTAATATTCAGATACGGGCCGCCCAATTTAAACACATGTCCTACAAGTAGCGCAAACCATGCCAAGAATAACCAGAGGCCGATGACGCGTCAAAGTTAGGTGGCCAAGACGATCAAATGATGGCATCAGAGTTAAGTCGTAGAGAGAAACCTTGGCGTGGTGTGGTGTGTTCTAGACTGCTGCCTGTCAGCTAAGAATACGATCGGGTGTCAGACCCTGGTTACGTAGGTACAGGCCGCAGGGGTTAGAAATGTGCACTGCATGAGTACCTAGGGTATTGATACCCCAGGCTCACCTTAATACTGGTTTGGTTCGAAGTACTCTACTCCCCCCACATTGCTTTTTCCTGACAGATGCCCAGAATCAGCCAAATCAGCGTCACGGGCTAGATAGATTGAGCCTATCAGAAAGTCCCTTCCCGAGTACTCATGCAGTGCACAATTCTAACCCCTGCGGCCTGTAGAGTGGTCTCGGCTGGAGCGCCCAAAAGGTGAGTCATCAACCTATAGGGTAGGTTGCCAGATCAGTCACGGAGAATGAAGGGGTAATTGGTACCTGAGACAATAGTCAGGCAATAAGGCAACAAGACAGAGGAGTGGTCCAGCATTTTGGTGGGACTCGGACTGGTGACGTGCCGTCGACTATCAGCCCTACGGGAGCTTGCACTTGAGCCGCAATCCTCGAGCTCTGCTCGCCAGCATGGGAATCTGGGGGAGCTGGGGAAGACGCGAAGATGTGTAAGATGCAATGCTAAATAGGAATTGACGAAGAGGTTTGCATTGGAGACGATGCAGAGTGGGAAATAGCGCAAGTTAGTATTGGGAACTAGCTGTTTACAATTTCAAATGAGGCGAATCTTTTTGTTTGTTGTCAAGTGGTTTGCAATAAAAAAGGTTGTGAAGAAATAAAATATTGAAGCATTCATAGCTTGTTGGCGCGTTGCGGTGCTGTGTCTGGGCAGGCGGCGAAAAAAAAAAACCGGTAGGGTATGGGCCATGTTGCCTGGAAAAACGGGCCACCTTGTTTTTCGTATTCGCGCCAACTGCACGTGAGGCGCACCCCCCGTACTCCTTCGACGCTGAGCGCTCGCGAACAAGACGCGCAAACTAGGGACTGAAATTTTGCCCTCGACCGCATCTGCCGGGAAACACGACAATATCTCATCGACACGGGTGCCAGCTTGGCCCGAGGCTTTCTGGTGACCTTTTCGACTTGTTTTTTATGCTGCACTCGCGCTGGTTCACGCGCGTTTTGTAAGCCACAGGCTCAAGTGCGACTAGGCCACCCCATGCACGGCTCTTCGTGATATCGTGCACTATCCACCTTGGTCAACGGTAAGTCTCTGCTGCAAAACTGGAAAGTGGCAACCCTCGGGTGCTTCAACCCTTCCAATAATTTTAAATGCCCTGGGAGATGACCGGCGCGACCGAAAACGATGCATTGCTGATGTCTTGGGACTGCTTTTAGACCTACTGAAGCTCTCGCCGCCACGCTAGCTGCTGCACGCCGCATCCATCACCAACATCACCAAGCCTCACCAAGCCTCCGAAATGGTCACTAAACGCAAGAGGGTCCTCGAGGACTTTGATCCGAACAAGTCTGATTCCGAGGATGAGAACTTCGATCCCACTGAGGATAGGCCGCGCAAGAGCTCTAAAAAGGCTCGCCCCCCGAGGAGTGGCAAGTCTGGCCGTCGACGTGGTAATCGCTATCGCGGATCCGACATCGAAGACGACAACAACGAACTTTCCGATAGCGAAGAAGAAGGATTCGACGAGGAGTTCGATGATGACGAAGAGGACGAAGACGCCCCTGTAAACGCTGCTGGTCGCCGAACGAGAAAGGTTGCCGTCAAGCAAACAAACTACAAAGAGAGTAGCGAAGACGAGCTCGAAGACTCTAAAAGCGCCTCCGAAGCTCCCGACGAACCCGTGGAGGAACAACCCAAACCCGTGGGCAGGCGACTTGTTAGGCTCAAAGTCCCCCCGGGAGCAGTTACAACGCGTCGGACACGCGCAAACACAGAGGATGCGGATGATTTTATGGAATTATCCAACTCAGGGCGACATGCTGTTCAATCACGAGATTCACGGAGCCGGAGCCCGGAAACATTCGCGCGGAACACCAGGTCTTCCCGTGGTATAAAGGGCCTCAAGAAGCCGGAAACTATCGAAGAGGCAACACAGGAAACCAGCTCTCGGGAGACAAACGATGTGGACGAGCCTGACGAGCTTTCCCAGGATCACGGACTTACCGAAAAGAAAGAGGAAGAGGAGGAATGTGTCAATGAAAATGATGGGGCAAAGAAGGATACGGCGGACGAGGATGCTGCCGGAGAGGACGTGCCTGTTGAAACTGTTGAGGAAGACGAGGATGAAGACGATGTTCCCATTACTCGCAGGACACGAGGCGCTCGCGCCAGCATTTCCGGGCCAACAGTACCGACGGAGGCTGAAGTTGAAGCTGAAGCAGAGGCCGAAGCCGAAGCTGACTTGGAGGATGGCCCCCGAAAATCTCGTCGCTTGACCAGAAAAGTTGGTCTTAAGAAATCGACTCAAGAACCTAGCAGTGACTTTGAGCCGGGCGATGATTCGGAGGATGCTGAAGGCTCCGGACCCGAAAAGGGCCGGGGCAACGATGAAATTGATAGTCCTACCCCTCGAGGTCGACAAAGCCGTCGGACGCGTTCGGCCCGTGGCTCTCGTGACTCGGGCGATGATGAGCCAGATTTTGACCTCGACGAATTGAACGAAGAAGCTCGCGAACTTCGACAAGATTCCCGATCGCGTCGCCGGCCTCGAAAATCTCCACCCATCGTCTATCACGAGAACACCCGTCGATCTCGAGCCCGCGTTAATTATTATATGCCACCACTCAATGCTGTCAATATCGAAGAGGAGGAAGTCGAAGATGCGGCTCCAACTACAGCCCGAGCTCGACGAGGACGTGGCAATGGCGGGCAGGCCTGGGAACGTAGTCTCAACACTACGTTTGGGCCCTTCGGTGGCGGCGGTGGAGTTGGTTCACTTCTCAGTGGACCTTGGGGCACTGGAGCAACTGGAGGAGTTGATTCCGACAGCAGCGACGATGAAATGGTTTACCGTTCCAATGTGGCCGGAAATGTTGGTATGACTCCGACATCTGCGGCCCCTGGCGGGCTTATTCCAGGCGGACAAGGTCTCAATGCTGAAGGTGTTGGGGCTACCCCCAATGTCGGCAAGATTAAGGACCGCAAGGCTCTTGCCGATGCTGACCCTCTCGGTGTTGACTTGAGTGTTGATTTCAGCAAGGTTGGTGGATTGCAAGGCCACATCGATCAGCTGAAAGAAATGGTTCAACTTCCCTTGCTATACCCAGAACTCTTTACTCGATTTCATGTCACCCCACCCAGAGGTGTCCTGTTTCATGGACCCCCCGGTACGGGTAAGACGCTGTTGGCCCGAGCCTTGGCCAACTCAGTTGGTTCAGGCGGTCGAAAAATCTCGTTTTACATGCGTAAGGGTGCAGATGCGTTGAGCAAGTGGGTCGGAGAGGCCGAGAAGCAGCTCCGATTGCTGTTTGAAGAGGCTAGGAAGACACAGCCCAGTATCATTTTCTTTGATGAAATTGATGGTCTCGCTCCAGTAAGATCTAGCAAGCAGGAACAGATCCACGCGTCCATCGTCTCTACTCTGCTTGCGCTTATGGATGGTATGGATGGTCGTGGACAGGTGATTGTCATTGGTGCCACCAATCGTCCAGACAATATCGACCCTGCTCTTCGCCGTCCGGGCCGCTTTGACCGAGAGTTCTATTTCCCCTTGCCTGATATTGACGCTCGAAAATCTATTCTCAATATTCACACCGCAGATTGGGGGTTGTCTGGACCGTTCAAGCAATCACTGGCCGAGAACACCAAAGGATACGGAGGTGCAGACTTGCGAGCTTTGTGCACCGAAGCTGCGTTGAATGCTATTCAACGGACATACCCTCAGATTTACTCATCAAAGGAGAAGCTTGTGGTCGACCCTGCACAAATATCTGTGCATGCTACCGACTTCATGATTTCGATCAAGAAGCTCATTCCGTCGTCCGAGCGGTCGGCAACCTCTGGTGCTCGGCCTCTCCCGAAGTCTATTGAGCCCTTGCTTCGTGCTCAATTTGCTCAAGCCAAGCGTGCTTTGGATGAACTCCTTCCTCGCAAGAAGAAATTGACGGCGCTGGAGGAGGCCATGTATGAGCAATTCGATGATGCAGACCACGGCTTTGGCAGAGAGCAACTGCATCAGGAATTTGAGCGATCTCGAGTATTCCGCCCTCGATTTATCATCTATGGTGCCGGTGGAATGGGCCAAGGTTATCTTTCTTCTGCCATATTGCATCACTTCGAAGGTGTTCATGTTCAAAATTTTGATCTCCCTAGCCTACTGGGAGATGGGCGGGTGAGTTCCATGCAGAGCTATAACAAGTGATCATTACTAACAGCACAACAGCCAATGGAACAGGTTATTGTCGGCCTCTTCACAGAAGTTAGACGGCATAAGCCTAGCGTCATTTACATCCCCAATGTTGAGGCTTGGTACGCGACGATCGTTGGTACAGCTGCCCTTGTGACCTTTCAGACAATGTTGAGGTCTATCCCCCCAACAGACCCCGTACTTCTTCTTGCTACCGCCGAGGGTGAAAAGTCAGAGATTCCTCAAGAGCTGTTCCGGGATCTCTTTGGATTTTCTAGGAAGAACAGAATGGAGATTCCTCGACCTGAACGGGTAAGCACATCGGCTTATGAATTTAGAATGCTGCTAATGTCAACTAGACAAACCGAATGGAGTACTTCGCCACCACACTGAACTATATCAAAAAGAAGCCGGCCGAGTTCCCCGATCCTGAGAATCGCAAGAAGCGGGTGCTTGAAGAACTTCCGATTGCGCCTCTCATGCAGCAGGTACCTCCAACCAAGGAGGAGGTGAAGACTCTACAGAAGAAGGACCATCAGCTTCTGAACGGGCTCAAGATCCAGCTCCAGCCCATTATGGACCAGATCAACCGAAAGTACAAAAAGTTTCGACAGCCTGTTATACCTCAGAGCCAGATTGACTATCTCTTTGTCGAGTCAGATCCAAACTATGTGCGACCGGATCTCACAAGTGACCAAATACGACCTTTTGAGATAGTCAAAGATAAATATGGCAATGACGTTTTGAGGGACACGGCAACCGGGAAATGCTACTACAACTTGGAGACGACGACCATCGAGGAACGTCTGTCGAACGGGTTTTATGCTCGTCCCAAGGATTTCTTGTTTGACATTAAGTCCCTGGCAAGGGATGCCAAGAATATCGGAGACAAAGAGCGTACTCTGAAAGCGAATGAGCTTTTGAGTAATGTCGAGGTTGATGTCGCTAGTATCGAGAACAGCACCTCGCACATTAGCTGGGAGGCGCTTTACCAACGCCAGGCCCAGCGCGCCAAAGAAGCTGCCGAGAAGGAGCGAAAGAGAAGGGCCATGCAATCGCTTGTTGAACGTGTCCAGTCTGACCTGGGTGGGGGTAATGACAGTGATTCTCAAGGTCCAGTAACACTTGGAGAGGCTGTTCCTGGTTCGCGGACGATGGCTCGATTCCAGGTGAAAAGCCCCTTGTCTAATGGACATGACACTCCCGGCCAGGATTCTCACCCCCTCAGCAACGGCACATCGCATCCTTCTGGAGAACCTGTTACTGGCGAGGGCGATGTTCAGATGAGTGGCGTTGATGATGAGACGCAGATTTCCGAGATGGCCCCTCCGCCTAAGTCTCAGGACCAAGCCAGCGTGGCCCCCACAGCCATGACCCAAATCTCACAAAAATCTGCTGTGATATCCTTGCCGCCAGGTGTCTCCCCATCAGCTGTGGTTAATGAGGCTTCCACCACAAAGAGCACGGATCCATCCACACATCGCTCGTCGAATTTCAGCACCCAGTATACCAACGGTACTCATGCTGAGAACAGGGGTGGTGAAGATGACACCGAAGGCGATATTCCGGATACACTGATTTTAGGTAGCCAGAATACTTCGACGGATGATCCTTGGATCCATTCCCAGGCTGCTGCCCTCTCACGAGGCAATCCCGTCTCCGCCTCGAACCTAGGTAGCCCTCCATCATCTCAGTCTCACGCGCAGCGAACTCCTGGAAGCTCAAGCTCTAAGGGACATATGGGAATGGCTCACCTCCTGAATGACCAACCTGCTGATGATCCACATTCGATTCGAAACTCTGGCTCTTCGACGTCTGCATCGCAAGGCATGTCAACGGATGGTGCCGTGGATAATTTCTTACACGAGGTGACGGACGGCACTGGCGGATGCACCATCGAACAATTGGAGCAGATCAATCGAGAACTAATGGATGAGATTTGGCGCAGCAGACATGAGTGGAACCGCACCAAGGTGCTCGGCGACATCACGCGAGTATTCAATGACACAATTGGCGACATTGAAAATATGCAAGGCATGGGCCCGCTTAGCCAGCGGCCCAACCTCGACATGTAAGAGGTGCTTTGATCAACCGTGCGGAACGCCTTGCAGGAGCATGACTCCTATAAAGGGGAAAAGTTTGAATAGTGTCAGGGTACGTGATGAGCGAAGTGAAAGTTCTTGTAATATGAGCAAAGAAAGGAAGCGACGGGTCGATGATTGATTGTGCAATCCATGTCTTTTTTTGTTTGTTTGTTTTGGAGTTTGAGGGGTTCGCGGCCGCGAAGCCGGAGGAGGTCTAGATGCGTCTATTTTAGAGGGTCGTATCCAATTATAGCGCCCAATTCTTTTTTTTTTTTTTTTTTTTTTCATATGGCCAACTGTACACTTGGGTTGTCTCATATATATATCATCTAAATACAAAAAATAGTGCCTGTCTACAACTTGGCCTTTTTCTTGGAGCTGTCATGCCGTTTGCCTTCGTCGTCCTGCTCTGCGACGGTCAATTCGGGGAGCTTCAAAGGGAGCATGCGGCGTGGGGAGGTGCCTGGGACGACATTGTACTTGGAGAAGTCGGTGACGCCGGCGTGGTTCCGAAGGAAGTCTTCGTCTAGAAGCAGCTCGCCGTTGACGACGGATGGGGAGGCTCTTACAATGGCAAGGATGGCATCGGAGAAGATGGTGGCCTTGCGGAGGTCGTTGGCTTCCTCAGGATTCTCGCGCGTGAATTGCTCTGTGGCGCCTGATTCGATGGCCTTTGTATCGTGTAGTTAGCTGGACTGTTGGGTATGTGCCGTGATGTAGATGTTCCTATGGATTTCGACATACCACAGCAGGCCAGATGCTGGTAATGGCCATTTCTTGGCGGCCTTCGCGCTCAAAGTCCATTGCGAGGCCCTTGGTTAGCACGCTCATGCCAACCTTGCCCATGGCGTAGGCCGTCTTGCCGCGGAAGAAGCGGCTGTATATGGGCGGACTGACGACTATGATGCGACCGTTGGGACGCATATGGGGCAGAGCGGCCTCAATCGTGGCATAGAGACCTTCCGGGTTGATGCGCTGCATGAGCTGGAACCTCTTGAGCGGCGTGGACGTTACCGGGGCCCAGTAGATGGCCCCCGAGTTGTAGACGAGGACGTCAATGCGGCCATAGGTCTGTATTGCAATGAGATGTCAGGAACATGAAGCGACCGAATTGGTAGGATTGATGAGGCGTCGAAACTCACAGACAGAGTCTTGGAGACGAGAGCCTGGATGCTCTCGGGATAACGAACATCGACCTGGACGGCGATTGCATCACCGGCTGCGGATGTGATTTCCCGTGCGACGGTCGTGATGGTAGAGGCTGGGGAGTTGGGGTTTGGAGGGAATGGATCTACAAGCTTGGAGGGATCACTGATTGTCTTGGCGGCGACGACGACTTGAAATGAACGGCGGGGTGTTAATGAAACTGCATGGGCTTAATTGATGAAGGAAGGGGGCGAATTATCCTACCGGCATAGCCGTTTTTGGCAAAGCCGATGGCGACTTGACGGCCGATGCCACGGGAAGCACCGACGATGAGGGCGACGGGTTTGTCGGTAGGCATGGCTGAAAGAATGATTCTATATACTGTCTCGATATGGCGAACAGGGGATCAGCGTGCCCAAGTGCTATCCCGGGCGTCTGGTTTGGTGTTTATTGTTTGTATAAGCGCGAACCTGTTTCGGGGGTGGAGATTCCCCAGACCCCGGGGCCTCGGCAGCCCCACAAACACCCGCCACCCACCCGCCACCCACATGCTGAATGCTCGTCTCGCCGTCTTTTGAACCTGGGGGGGGGGGGATTCACAATATCCTTTATCCATGACGCACTGTCCCCGACTGACCAATCCCGCGACGCCTTCTCTTCTTTGCAGGGGAACTGGAGAAACAGAGAAAGAAAGAGAGTTATCAATAAAATAGACTGGAAGACATGGGCGGCCGCATTGATTGCTACCTGGACCTAGGTGAGTGAGGCTCTCCAGGCTGTCCGGCAACACATTTGCTGACCCATCACCAAACCGCAGTGTCCTTCTACAGCTATGTGGGGTTTGCAGACCTGAGGGGGAATCTGGATAAGTTGGCTGCGCACAATGTTCAGGTAGAGTACGTGCTTGATTCCACAGAGCCGCCTGTGATAATCGTTGACACATGTGGCAGCTTTATCCCCGTATTCTTAGGCGGCATCAATAATCTTAGCGGTATGCCATCTCCAACTCGCTGATCTGTGACGGGCCCTATTTCTTAACCTGGCTCCAAAAAATTAAGGAAACAAGCCCCCGTGGTTCCTCCCCGCCAAGGCCGTCTATCTCGCATCCGACTCCCTTCGTGCCGCCGAGCGCCTCTCGCTCCCTTACGAGGGCTCGCCCAGGGACCTCATGTCCATGGCCATGACGCTCTCCGCGCTGAGAGCCCTGCACTTCATCAAGGACAATTACCCGCTCGAGACCTACCTCTCGACGTTTGCCTTTTTGTTCCATAAGATGTGGACACCCCCACACGTGAGTCTCGTCGACGACGCAAACCTCGAGGCCGCCCTGGCCGAGGCGACGGAGACGACCGGGGGTGGCAGGAAGCTCTTCACTGCCGAGGACGTCAAGAAGATCATGCAGGGGAGGGCCTCCATGAGGGACCGCGTCAAGAACTTGACGAGTGAGGCGGCGGAGAAGGGCGCGTTTGGGGCGCCGTGGTTATGGGTGACCAACAGCGAGGGCAAGACTGAGGCCTTCTTTGGTAGTGACAGGTGAGTATTTCTTTCGCCAGGGGTTCAAATGTGGATGTGGGATTGGAGGATGCTGATCGTGGCTGTAGATTTAACCATATTTACCGGTTTCTCGGGATCCCGTTTCAAGATGTTGCAGTGCTTCCCCCTTCAAAGCTGTAAGGTACACGGAGTTGCAAGATTAAGCCTGAGAAGCCTTTATAATGTACTGGTTAGAATGGTGTAACGCGTTGCCTACCAATTTGGAGAATACATGGTGAATGACACTGTGGCTTGTTATATGAGGGGTTGTGAAATTCTCAATCTCAGTTAATAGTCAGTGTCAAAATGTCTCTTTGTGGCTCCAAGGGAATTGCATCTTGAGCTATGCCACTGCTAGCATTAGGGAGCACATGCACTAGGAGGTATGTACTTTGGTTTTCACGACTCCTACGAACGGTTCATGGAGATTGGTCCATAAACTCTGCCCCGGTGCTAGAACCTATCCAAGAGCAAGCCTAGTCAATGAATGCATGGAGGAGAACTCAATATCCAGCCAAGAGGCGGCAGTGCAAGTGAGATGGGATATCATCCATGCATTATGTGTATGTACAACTATCAAAAATGTTGTCTTCACAGCTTCGCCTTCGTTCGTCTGCAGCCTATTCATACATGCTGTTTTTTTGCTTCGTCTAACATGATTTTGGGATCCTTACTCCACACAGTTGATAATACATACCTTTCCTTCTTCTTTCCTTTCTTTTTATTTTATTTTTCCTTTCTAGTTCATCGAAACCTTTGTCGTTCCTACAGGCGCGTCCTCTTGCGCGCCCTTAGCCCGCACTGGCCGTTTCGCAGACTCGACCACATCATCCTGTCCGCTCGTCTTCAGATCCCAGAAAGCATCCGCAGGCCTGGCTAGGATCTTGAGAGTTTGAGAGGCGAAAAGGTTGTCGTTTGTAGCCTCGAGATGCATGAGGGATGATCGCATCCACCCAACAATGGAGGCGAGAGCCCTCGGGTCGACATCTGGGGATCCCTTGAACAAATTTCGCCAAATCGCGCTTGCCAAAATTGCGTCACCCTTGACCAGACCTTCATCATAGGCCAAGATGATGCCTCGCCACTGGACAAAAATATCCTTGAGGTATCGCTGTCGCAGGGCACTTGAGGTGATGTGGTGGTCGATGTGCATCTTCTTTTCACACTCGAAGAAGAAGTGGTCAGTCAGCTGGTGCTGCCAGTTGTGGAAGGCATCGCGGTCGAAGCAGCGTATCCGGGTATTGATTAGGTAGAGGTGCAGCATGGTAACGTGGGACCAGGTGCTGAAGCTGGGAGGGAGCTGGAATTCTGTTTTTTTTTAATACAGGTCAGTGTCGGTTGCGAGAGCCAGAAGAGCCACGAGATTTGGACATACTGCCGTGCCATGCGTCGGTAGGGTTGAGAGAGTGACCGATTTCCTCTCCGTCTTCGGCAAGCTGCACCTTTTCTTCCTTGCGTTCCTTCTCGGTGATGTGGTAGTCGGCATGTTTGGAGGCTGCCTTGAACAACTGCTCTGTTGCAGCTAGAACACGATACGGCTCTGACACGGCGCTACCGAGGCCCTTGAGCAAATTTCTCGAGGATGTGTTGCTAAAGTGTCTGGCGGGCATCGATGCTGGCGCTCTGGCGGGCGTGAGAAAGTTCCTCGGAGCAGCGGCTCGAGATGCGCCGGCGCGGATTGCGGCCCGGACAAGAGTCCTTGTCTGGGCCCGGCAGGTCTCGCAGGCCAAGCTCATGGTGGTGAATGGACGGCGTTAGCGAGATGGACGTCGAGGGGCACAGAGGGGAGTAATTGGCAGGGCCCTTCACGTCATGACCGCATCCCATTGACAGAGAAATTATCTACCATGTGAGTGGGCCGGGAGAACGTCGGTAGTGCGCATGTCATGGATAACCCACACTGTTTGAATTGGGAACATTCCATACTGTATTTTGATGCGAAGTCGACAGTTTTGGAACAAAGGTACCTATAGTTGTAATATTGTACACTGGTGATAGTTTTGAGTAGATTTATACGCTTATAATACAGGGAAACTTCACAATACGCCGTCTGGAATTTCCGCTATCCAAATCTGGAGAAAACCAGCGAACTGTTGGTGCCGCCAAATCCAAAGCTGTTGGAAATGGCTACATCAACCTTCTTGTCTTGCGCCTTTTGAGGCACAAAGTTAAAGTTGGCGTCTACATTTGGATGCTCCAGATTCAAGGTTGCGGGGACGATTCCCTGATATCGTTGTTAGTCGTCGTGGTACATCAGGAATTATGCAGGCACTTACTTCGTGGATGGCCAAAATGGAGAATAAAGCTTCGATGGCACCGGCGGCTCCCAGCAGATGCCCAATTGCTCCCTTTGTGCTGCTCACAGTGACCAAAGACTCATCAGAGTGCCCTTCTTCTCCCATCATTAGTCGTCGAATTGCTGCCACTTCTGCGGTATCGCCGACTTGGGTTGCCGTGGCATGAGCGTTGATATAGTCAACCTGTGATGGCTTGATGGAGGCATTCTTTAATGCCTTCTTCATGGCGACGTATGCTCCATGTCCGTCTCCACGGGGGGCCGTCATATGATAGGCATCGCCAGTGCACCCATAGCCCCTAACTTCGGCGTATATACGTGCCCCTCTGGCCTTGGCGTGCTCAAGTTCCTCGAGGACACATACAGCCGCTCCCTCGGCGACTACGAACCCATTGCGTTTGGAATCGAATGGCCGGCAGCTGGCAGTTGGGTTGTCGTTGTAAGCAGTGGAAAGAGACCTTGCCCGACCAAATCCTGCAAAGGTCAAAGGATGGATGCAAGATTCAGACCCCCCAGCAACCATTACATCTGCATCTCCCATGGAAACAAACCGAGAGGCATCGCCAATGGAATGAGCGCCGGTTGTGCAGGCTGTTGTTGCTGCATGATTGGGACCTTGAAAGCCATGCTTCATGGCAATATGCCCTGCAGCCATGTTGATCAAGATTTTGGGGACAAATAGGGGCGAAACCTTTTTGTAGCCCTGGTGCAGAAGTTAGCCGTGCTCCATGAAATTCCGGCCTTTGGTGTCCTACGCCTTGGTCATGTATAATGCTGGTGTTGTACATTTCCTCCAGGTTTCCAATTCCGCTTCCAAGGCACACACCCGTCGCCTCCAGCTCTTCCTGGCTAGACGGCTTCCATCCGGAATCCTCCAAGGCCATTCTGCTTGCAGCTATTGCGTACTGGGTAAATTTGGACATGCGCCGTTGGTCGGTGGTGTTGATCCAATCCGATGCTCTCCAGTGGCCTTCGCCTTCGCCAGCAGGTACCAGGCCGGCAACTGTGCTTGTCAACTCCCTCCATCTCGCTTGAGGCTCAAAGTCAGCAACGCTCGCAATGCCCGAATCCCCCGCCAAGAGGCGTGTCCAGGACTGCCGAATGCCGACTCCAAGAGGCGTGATGGCTCCCAGGCCTGTCACCACCACTCGACGCATGCTCCTTGCAGGGCCGGGCTATTACCGACTCTATTGGGAGAAAAGACCCATGCAATTTTAGATCCAGAAGGGTCGAGAAAGAATAAGAAAGCAACGAAAGATCCGGATGGGGTTTCTTCTTCCCTCTATTATGGTAAAGAGTGAGAACGGGTCGCGCGCAGATGCCGACTAATCGATTATGGTCGATGTATTGAAAGCAAAATTTCCATTCCGGGCCTAGCGCATGCCCGATAGAGCTGCGAGGAACCGACAAGGCTAGGGAACCTTAGAACCTCACGGGCGCTAAGTCAGCATAGCTGTAATTGTACGACGAGTCTGTGCCGCGGGTGTTCTAAAAAGATCCCATTCAGCATCCTGCACCGCTTGTCAGTGTGTCTCTCCTTTGCGGGTCACGTTTTGGTTTTCTGCCGTCTTGTGTGGCTGATTGGTGCGCCATCTCACGCAACCTGACTACTGCGGCTTTGTGCTAGAACGTGGCGTCTATTGCAGCTGCAGAGCTATCGAAGCAACACGTTTCAGCTTCAAGCAAGCATCAGAGTCGAAATTGCTCAACCGCATTGAGTTGCAGTTTCTGCCGTGTAATATTGCCAGAAGACACCAGGGAAAGGTCAGAATTTGACGCTCACGGGATTATCAAAGCCGTCGAGTCGCTGTCTCGGAGCCCTTGACGCGCGTCGGAGTATCCCTTTCCTCTGGCCCACTCACCTCCCTCATAGCTATCTTAACTAATCCTCGAGGCATCATCTCGTTATTATCTCAAACCCTCCTATGAACGTCTGGATTTCGGCCAAGAAGTTGTTCCTCTAGCTTTCAAGCTAGCCACTCGGGTCTTTGTCTTTGCCTTGCACCGGCAGCCGGACCCCAGCAGCCCTCGCCGGTGTCCCGGGACTAGGATCTGGCAGACGTGGCAACGATATGGCAGGCCCATCGACCATTCGGGAGCCGGTTGGCCAAGCCATCAGTGTCCCTAGTGGGAGGCTGTCGACATCCTTAGATGCAGGTGACCACGCAGAGGACTTGAGGCGTCGCGTTGCCCAGCTGCACGAGGCTGGTGCCCGCAACGATGACGATGACGATCAGGGGTCCGAATATGAACTTCTCTTAGATCCCAATCTGCCAGAGGAGTATGAGACGCGTCGTAATGGAGACGTCGAGGACGCCGATGATGAAGAATTGACCAAAGATAGAGAGGAAGAGGAGGAGGAGGAGGAGGATTCACCTTATCCCGAGGTGCGCGCTGCTGTCCGCAACTTCGATGAAGACTTGCCGTGTAACACCGTGAGAGCATGGAGTATAGGTCTCCTGCTCGTCGTATTTGGTGCCTCCATGAACACGCTCTTTTCCTTGCGACAACCCTCCATCAGTGTTGGTCCTCTCATTGCTCAAATCATTGCATGGCCGATGGGCCATGGCTGGGCCAGGTGGTTCCCCGAATACATCTCGATATTCGGAAAACGTATTTCCATCAACCCGGGCCCCTTTAATATCAAAGAACATACAATTATCGTCGTCATGGCTAGCGTGTCCTTTTCGGTGGCGTATGCTACTGATATTATCCTCGCTCAGCTGGTCTTTTACAAGCAAAACTTTGGCATTTCGTTCCAGCTTCTACTCACCATCTCAACACAGTCTCTAGGATACGGGATTGCTGGCATGATGCGCAAGTTTTTGGGTAGGTTGTTCTATGTAGCCACAATGGCTCGTGCTAACAAGTAAAAGTATATCCTGCATCAATGATCTGGCCAGGAAACTTGGTTGGAGTGACGCTGATGAATGCCATGTACGAGAGAAATGACCGCCCGGACCCGACAATCCTTGGAGGAATGATGCACAGGTATACATGGTTTGCTATTGTTACTGGGTGCTCATTTGTCTACTACTTCATCCCTGGGTTTTTCGCTCAATTTCTCAGCATGTTTGCATTTGTCACCTGGATGGCACCCAATAACCCCGTCATCAACCAGCTATTTGGTGGGCAGACTGGTTTATCACTTATCCCCATAACGTTTGATTGGACTCAGATTGCTGGCTATGTCGGATCACCGTTGATTCCGCCGTGGTAAGTCTATATATTCAAGTCATCGGCAACGGACCGCTCATTACCTTCTCCAGGCATGCCATTGCAAACACTCTTATCGGAGTCTTTTCCTTCTTTATTGTAGGGGCATCTGTCCTCCATTATTCTGGAACATGGTATGGGTGGTATTTACCCATGAGTGACTCGAGCACTTACGACAACACCGGTGCCACGTACAATACAACGCGAATCTTGGCTCCCGATTTCACACTTGATGAGGAGGCATACAAAAACTACTCGCCTCTTTTCATCAGGTGCGTGAAAACTGCAGAAAGCGTTCAACATGTTCTAATTTAAATAGCACTACATTTGCCATGTCATACGGGCTGTCGTTTGCTGCCATTTCCGCCCTCATTGTACACACCTATCTCCACAACGGCAAGCACATCTGGCAGCAGTACATGAACAGCACAAAAGAGAAGCCTGACATTCACATGAAACTAATGAGGAAGTATAAAGAGGCACCTACCTGGTGGTACATGAGCTTGTTTGCTGTTGTGAGTTGGTGTTTGCATAAAACAGTCCAGTGAAGCTGCTAACCACGCGTGTAGATGCTCGCGTTGGGATTTTACACGGTGCTTGGGTACCAGACAAACCTCTCTTGGTGGGCGTTTTTGTTGGCAATCGCCATTTCGTTTGGATTTTCCCTCCCAATCGGCATCATCCAAGCCATCACTAATACACAAATCGGCCTCAACGTATTGACCGAATTTATCTACGGCTACATCCAACCAGGCCGCCCGCTAGCCTTGATGATGTACACTCGCCCATGTCTTTTCACATTGATTGAAGTTTATAGGTGCTGACTTTTATCATAGCTTCAAGACTTTTGGATATATCACCATGTAAGTCCCCAACCATGGTGATACAAGATACAAGCACTAACAATTTTGCAGGGCACAGGCGCTCAGCTTTGTGGCGGATTTGAAGTTTGGGCATTATATGAAGATTCCTCCTCGCACAATGTTTCTATCTCAGGTCGTCGCCACAACTTTTTCGTGCTTTATCCAGATCATTGTGTTGAATTTTGCGCTGAACAACATCGAAGATGTTTGCGAACCACACCAGGAGAATCATTTCACTTGCCCCGGCGGGCGGGTGTTCTTTGCTGGTAAGTTTCCACAACAAGTTGATTGAACATTGGCCTAACGCAACGCACACAGCATCTGTAATTTGGGGTCTGCTCGGGCCGGCGCGCATGTTCTCCCCTGGGCAAATCTACTCTGGCCTTTTTTTCTTTTTCATCATCGGGGCTATTGCCCCCATCATCTTCTACTTCGCCGCCAAGAAGTGGCCCAAGTCGCCCGCCAGGTACCTGATGGCACCGCTAATCTTTGGAGGCGCCGGGGCAATCCCCCCTGCGACACCTCTAAACTACCTGTCCTGGGGCATGGTGGGCTTCGTGTTCCAGTTCTGGATCAAGAAGCGCCATTTCAGATGGTGGAGCCGCTTGAACTTTCTGACGTCGTCGGCCCTGGACCTGGGATTGGCGCTGGCCACGTTGGTCATCTTCTTCGCCTTTACGCTGCACGGGATCGAGGCGCCCAGCTGGTGGGGTAATGATGTTGTCTCAACGACAATGGATGTTCAGGGTACGGCGGTGCAGATGCATGTAATAGGCGCGGAACGCTTTGGGCCCGAGACATGGTAGGCAGAGCAGAGAGAACTCCGAATATAATCGGCAATGGGTTGTATGCATGCAAGATGGGCCATGACTCACTAGTAGATGCCCAATGACCCATACGATGGATGGATGTGATTGACAGCTCAACCCTCTTTCCGAGACAAACGCCCCCATCCCCAACCTTTCTCATAGCCTCTATGTGGCGGAGACTCACGCGCCCACCACCAGGCCTGCATGAGTCGGGTTTAGTTTTTCAACTCCTATCCGCAGGTTTTGTTTTTTATTTTCTTAAATTTTCTTAAATTTTTTTTTATAATTTTTTTTTTTAATTTCCTTTCCAGACGATATCTTCCAAAAAGTGAGACATTCTACTTTCATCGAATTGCATTTGCCGGCGTGAATGCCATCTAGCGAGTGGGTGGGAGAATGAGACCGGCTACAGAGAGCAACACACAGGTATTGAGGAGGGAGGGGAAATGATTGGCCACAAGATCCGAGAAGAAGAAATACCACCCCAAAAACCCTGGTCGTCGCTCCCTGAGCCATGTATGCATGGAGCTAAACATGCGCATTCCCCTCGACGAGAGGGCAAGGGTTGTCCATGGCACAAGCACAAGAGTGGCGTGTCTATTGGGTCACGAAGGCAAACTCGCCTGCGTTCCCAGATGGCCATGTACTAACTAGTTACTACAGATCTGTACTGTACAAGTCCTCGAAGCATCCATCCCTGCTAGGGTACAAATTACCCGGCATTCGAGTTTTTTTCCCCTGTGCGGCACGGGCAACTCGGGGAGGGTTGCGCGTCACAATGACACACACACGCGCGCTGGTGCATGGTTGTGACTCTGCGTCCCGTCGGGTATTCCCGAGCGAATTGGAGAAATTAGGCCCCGAGGGCCTGGGGCTTAGGCCGTAGCTAGTTCTCTCTTTTCCCTTGCCACGAACAACGTTGTATCCGTGTCCCAACTCGCGTTAGCATCGATGGTGACAGTCGAGAATGTCTTCAAGCATCGCGCACGCGGCAAATCTGGCTTCGCGTAAGCAGAGATTCAGGGTTGTCTTTGAGACAAGGACCAATGCGCAAGGAGAGGGACAATTTTTTTGATAAGTCTACGAGGGTTTCCTCGAGATGTAACCAATCTATATGCTGGATTTAGAAGCCAATCACTTCGGTACGAGGGTTTCGTATCTGGCTTCGTATACACTTGATGCTAGACAAGGCCATTGTTGATGCTAAGCCATTCATCATCAAGAGGGCAATCTAGAATCTCGAGCCAAACAATGCGTGAGCATCTAGTGGCATGATGTTCGTGTTTCATGTGCTGCCAAAAGCATGTGCCATCTGCAATATTTGAACTGCCGGAGGCGATACTCCGCTAGCCCACCGAAGTTTTTAAGAGTTGAAAGGCACTAGAGACCCATGTGCAGCTTAAATCGCCACATTTTGTTGGTATCGACGCTAGTCGGGATCAATTAGAGATGGGCTGCTGTATAGATACTTGAGAACTGATAAAATGGGCCAGTTGAGTGAGAACAGCCAGTCATATACCAAGCTAAACTTGTGGTGGGTCATTGAGGAGACATACTAATTTGCTCTAGTTTGCCAAGTATAGCTCCCGAAATGTTGAGGTCTGGTGTTTCTGGAAGCAGCACATTTTCGAGGGGGGAAAAGAAAGAAGGAAATTGCACAGGTCATATTGGCGGTCAGATGGTTTCCATAGACCTTTTTCTTTTGTACGCCGTCTCACACACCCTGCCTCTTCAGCAAAATAAACCCATTGCCTGACCATTCAAATTCACGCCCCCAGTTGGCGATCGTGATATTCATCATTCGTCCCAAATAGCACCCCTACTATCAAATTCAGGGCCAGACCGCTCCCGTAGTTCAGGATAGTCAGTCTCGGCGCTAGAACTTCGCCACCGTCTTCAACTCCACCACTCTTGTTCTCACTGCATTCCTGAGCTCAGTCAAACTTGCAGTAGCTTGTAACTGGAAAACGAATCATCACGGGGTCGGCCGGGTTCACAGCGCCACACGGCTGATCCCGTGGCATCCCCGGGATTCCAGAAACCAATTGATTGCCAAGTCCCGTTCCAACCTCTCCAACCTCGTCCTGATACATGGGCGTAGTATTCTGTGCACTGGATGGAGTTCTAGATGTGGTCCCAAGGCTCCAAGGATGGCCAAAGGAAAACTCATGGTCACTCTGTCCAGACTCGGGTGTTCCATGGCCTTGTTCTTGTGGCCCTGAAAAGTCAATGACAAGCGTAGATGAGTATCTTTCGTTCTCCAGTGATGCCCTCTGGATTTGGATTTCCGATCTCTGCATACTCAACCCGACGGACATTTGTTCCCAGGGATTGTGAGTAACTCGTGGGGCGCGGCGTTCCACCGTATGTGATTTGCGTGGCGTAGACCCATCAGATGGTGGCCATTTTAGTTCGCCCTTCCCAGAGCTTACACGAGAAGGTGATAGGCTGCTAGGCGAATCTTGAGAAGAATTTGTAGACGTGTCTTCCGTATACCCAGAATTGTGGCTCTTGACCGGTGTTGTAGAGGCACGGTGCCGTGTTTGGTTTTGAATGACGTCCTGGAATAATAACAGGATGGAGTAAAAGTGTTTCGCCTGAATGTCCACAGTAGCACAATGTGAAATGATTTTCATCGCATTGGATATCAAATCCGGATAGTCGATATTGCTATGCAGGCATGCAAACTCATTGCTCAGGACAATGAGCACAGCAAAATAAAGAAAATATCTAGAAACGGTCAGAAAACAGACCTCATGAGGATAAAGTCATGCAACCTACATGACGAAAGGGTTTCTCCGAGGAAGCCGCCCGGATTCAAAAACGATGTGGCATAACTTAATCGTCTGTATAGATGAATCAAGGCATGCCTCCGAAAACTTCTCCATGGCCGAGTTCTGTCCAATAAGTGGTTGCTGCGAATTCCGAACCTTCATAAGCTGGAACTGGAAGAAAGGACGAGCAAGAAGAATAATTGAATGGTGACCGAGAAGCTGCACTTGCAAAATTGCCATTCCATAGGTACCTATGACGTTAGGATCGTGCAACCTTTTCGCATCTAGTGTAGCGTCAAGATTAGAGGCCCAGTCCTGGCAATGACCGACGATGTCTTGAGCCTCTCTGGTCGAGATTTTCCCCTTAGAATAAATCCGCTTGAGGATCAAACCAATCGTTCGGCTTGCTTGAACACCTGCGTCCAGTCCATTAAGGCAAATGGTCTGCTCTTGACGGAGCCCCTTGCTGTTGCTCAAAATGGCATGTGGCGCCTCGAGCGAGTCGCCAGAGCAATCCTCGTCAGAAATTGAGCTAGGACGACCTAAAGACAAGGCCAAGAAGCGGTCGAGAACAAACAGGGTCCTCCAGATGTTTCGTCTCTGAGCCAAGTCCTCGTATTTGAAAATCGTCTCCGTTTCGGGCGTTTTATGCAGGCCTAGCGAATAGGCAGATCGAATCGCCATGCCTAACAAAGTATAAGTGAAATACATCAGAAACATTCCAACCTGAGCGCTAACCAAGAAAGGCGTATGCTGCATTGCGCTTGGAGACGACCAGAGTGTATACAGACATCAAACACAATGCTTGGATAGACCAAACATCTCCATCCTCGAACCCGGATAGAGCATCACCCAAATTCTTGGCATTTTGAAAGAAAATTTCGGCTTGGTCGGCACGTTGGTTGTGGATACGCGCGACGATGTCGTAGTCGGGGCTGTCTCGAGTTGGTGCGGCCGTAGCAAGACCAATTGATAACACAAGGTAAATTAAACAAAGATCGGGAGGTGACGCAGTGAGCGGGTTTGCATAGCAGCAATTCAACTTTTGCTGAAGCTCCCGACGGTCTATCACTTCCACAAAACCCTGCGTCTTCAAGAAGTCAGAGGCATGCATAATCAGTTTATTTGTTAGCATGCTCACGCACATTGGCATAAAAGAACTGCATGAGCACCCCGGCGACCTTTTTTTCAGGCAGCATGTGCGAAGTTCCAATAATATTCAGTTTAGTTAGAGCAACCTCAGAGGTTTTATGTCGATCAGGATCCTTCGTAAACTGCGATGGGCCCACTGAGTCTTCAACAATCATACGGATCAGCTGAAGATACGAGCAGGCTGCCGAGTCGCCAAAATACACTCAATCCAGGGTCAGTTAATCGCCTTGGTATATTATTCGGATGCTTACATAACCTTCCTGTCCGGTCTTGGAGCATTCTTGTCTGTCCATGTACATCGGCCTCTTCGTCATGCTCAAGGGTTCTAGCCTGCTGAAAGAGGTCAATGCCCTTGGGAATTTGGGCCTTCTCCTCTTTCTGCTTCTTAATTCTCTTTGATGCGGTGGTTTTTTCATGGCCAGGCGTTTGGCTAGATATCTCGACTTGGCAGCGCTTAAGGGGTGGGCCGAAGACGGGGGATGCGGTGGCATCACGAGGTCCATTCGCGATGTATGCACAACGGGTTTCACGACCGACAAAGGCACCACCTTGTTCGATTCCTTTGCACTAGTATGAAAATCAGTAGGGTAAAAAAAATTTAAAAAAAATTTGGTTTTTTGTTTTACACATATTCGTGTTGTTCAAGAGGAAAGGAATAGGCAGCCGAATAGTACAACTGTTGCAAACGTAGTTGGCACAATAGGTAGACACAGGTTCAAATCTGAGTCTTGAATCTTTGCTGAAAGACACAAATATGACAAATACCATGAAGGGACATATATTCCATAAACCTTCCAAGGTAACAGAGCTTGGAGGAGGCTCCAGCCGTACCATACACGCTGCAATGATGGTGAGGAGAGGGAGGATGTAGAAAAGATAAACCCACTTTCCCTACCTTTTGTTTGCTACGCTTGCAGGAATCACAAGCTTTCGTCATCTTCTGACGTTCATCGCCAAGCGTCTTGGGAGACATGTTAGCTGAACAATCGAACAAACCCCTGGATCCCCAGCTGTTGTCTTTAGGCTGTGTTCAGCTTCTCAATCCTGGCCGACTAAGGAACGAAGGGGGCAAAAGGAAAATTTAACTCAAACGAAGCAGAACGTGTACAAGAAAGACCGGGACGATGATGGCATGAGAAATATTCGAGACAAGACTGTGTTGCAGTTGCCAGCACACCCAGCAACGCAACAGCATTTATAAAAAAGTAGGTCTTAGGAGTTGCCAGCGCACCAATCTCTACAGTTTGGCGTCGAGAAAGAGGGGGGAAGCCCAGAATATACAAATAGCAGGGTTTCAGCATGGGCCCTCGGGGTGAATGGAGGAACTGGAAGAGTGACCATACACGGCGCGCGGAAAGACATCCGGAGGCAGGAAGAGGCGACCTTACTTAGACGGGCCACTCCGAACTGCGTCGTCACATCCTCGCACATGAACTGATGCTACGCCGCGTTTGCTGGGGAGTGTATGGGGTGCCAATGGCCTTGCCGTTGTTGTCTGGGTGTGTAGTTGGTGTCTGTGGCGCACTCTAGGTCGACATGGCGGTGGATAAGCAGCAGAGAGAGATTGGAACCCCAGACCGCCTTGGGGCCGTGACAATGGGCTTCGTACTTGCGGGCATGCAGCTGGTGTTTCCCGATCACGGCTAAGGCGCAGGTGAAAACGCGGTGCTTCCACGCCGCAACAAGCCGCCGGCGACGGGAAGCCATCTCGAAGTGGGCGGGCGTGGTGTGGGCCTTTGAGGCTCAGATAGCGCCCCCTCCAGGATCTAAGTCCCCAAAGAAGGCCCTTTGGACCCCGGTCGCATCACCCCCCCCCCCTCCCTAGAAAAATGATCGCTCAGACGGGGGGCTAGCCCTGTCAGATCTCATCCGGCAGTCGTTTGGTGTGGTGCTGGGTGCTGGGTGCGAGTTGCTAGGTGTGAGTTGCTGGTTGCAGGTCGGCTAGCCCCCGCAGCCCGCAAAAACAGACTGCCAAGGGCCAAGGGCCAAGGACCAAGGGCCAAGGACCAGTCCGGTCTGGCTGATCCCATGCATCCATCCGATCGCTCATCACTCAGGGAGGCAAGCGCACTAGCCAAGTAACCCCAATCACCCCTGCCCTGAATGATAGTTGGTCACGCCTGGGCAAACAAAACAATATGTTCCAGTGCTTGTTTTTACCATTGCCCTCGCAGAGGGGGCCGTATACTTGCTTAAGTCACTACCTAACTACCTAGGTAGGTAGGTAGGTAGGTAGGTAGGTAGGTAGGTAGCCTTGCTGGAGACGTCTCATATTAGTCTCGGGACTTTGGCCATCCGACTTCCTTCTACTTGAGGGATAATGCTCACCTTCTGAAAGTGAAATAAATTAATAAATAAAAAAGAATGTCCAACATGGCCCCAGGCAAGTATGCTCTCTTTCCTCCAATCCTAGTCTACGTGCGGGCGTTAGATCGTTTCCATCCACGTCCATCTACCAGGTTCCGGTACTTGTTCGGTTCCCCGGGTTGCACAACTGGCGTCACCTCCTCTCCCTGGGTTGATTGTTACTCGCCCAGCACACAGCGATTCCAATGCAGTCCCCGCCCTTCTGCGTCTTCCTACGCTTTCACAGGCATCAAAAATCCTCCAGGGTGAGTATGAGCTGATCAGCTGCAAGAGCCAAGTCCCACAAATACGACCTTGTCCAGCATCCTTGACGGTCCTTGGCAAATGTTGTGTCTGCAAAAAGCATCGAGCTCGCAAAGGCGACTTCCATCTTTGGAGTGAAATGTGAGAAATGTATTCTGCGTGTCGACAACTACCAACCTTCTTTGGGTGCCCCGTCAAGCCCAGTCGTTTTGGATTTAGTGGTGTAAATGACCCCGGTGATGTAAATGAGCCCTCCTTGTCTGGGCAATAGCATCAATACACAACCGTCTGTCTCACTCCATCCATGCATGTCGGCCCCTTTATTCTCATCATCTGCTCAAGAACATGACTCCGAGTCGACTAGTCGAGGCATCTCCAGTCCCTCAACTCCAACGAGAAGATCAGTATCGAGAGAGAAGTGGTGCGAGTATTCTCAGCAATGAAATAATGTTGTTTCCGGGACTATCCCTCGCCAACAAGCGAGCAAAAGAAAACATTCTTTGTCCACGGAAGCCTGAAAGCACAAGACAGCCATCATAATCACAGATCCATGTTTACCGTCACTCTCAGAACGGGTCACCATGCGGCTTGGCACATACTTCCATGCCCTTCTCCGCCCATCTATCCGGGCCGTCATCCTACTCATTAACGAGGGGGGCTGCAGATGTAAAAATGATCGCTACATGAACACTGACACTAGGCTTCCCAGGTGCTTACGACCATCCTGATGCAAGTGTGGACCGAGTTTTGCGTCTTGGTTCCCAAATCATAACCTTTCGCATGGTTGTTGACAAGCTACTGCAGCACTCCGCAACATGTCACGCAACACACAAGGACCATACAACCAGCAGCCGTTGGAGACATCCGTTGACGCCACGCCAGCTCGTCTTCTTTATATACCAGTAATATGGTGCATCTCGTGCACATTCAGACGCCACAATGAGAGGGAACTATCCAGCTTCTGATTTGCCCTGAGCAGATCCATCACGTTCAGGACTCCCTCATGTTCCAAGATGAAAAGGTTGGAAAGCACATACTGGTGCATAAAATTAGATCCGGAAACCAAACAAGGAGCTTAGGTGGAATATCCATCATAAAAAAAAGACAGGATAGTCAATATACTACTACCCTTGCCCAACTCCAATCCCACGCCGTCTTAATAAAAAAAAAGTGTTTCCAGATTGCCGATCTTGGATCGGATGTCCGCAGGCTGTTTCAGAGCCTTTGTGCGTTGTCATAAATTTAAGCCCCTGCATACTCTCCAGTGCAACATTCTCGGCGAGAATGAGGCACGGGCTGGCCTTCTGTACATTTACTGCTTCATGTTTCCGTCGGATATGCAGCCCCATCACAAGACCATCCACAAAAATCCATGCTGTTGGTTCAATGAGAAGAGACGAAATGACGCAGCGTTCTAGATTTGCCAACCCGTGGCGGATACCACCCTACTTCGTGGGGGTAGAAAAAAAAATAGCAGACATTACGCCAATTCCCTTCTCATCCCCATCTCCCTCACATTCATTGTGGTTTCTGGTCCCGTAGAGTTCGAAATGGCCAAATCAGAACGGCACGCGCCATAATCCTACAAACGACGAGTTTGTGCGAACTATAATTATATACATTTCATAACTAACCCTATTTAAAGCAGCGTAGCTTATTCTTCAGTCCACAGCGCCTTGGATACTAATTCTAAGATGCGAATGCTCGAGCCAAAGACCGAAAGCACCACTGTTTTTAATAAACACTTGCTTGCATGAAAAGTCCGGGAGGGGGGGCAGGTAATCTGGAGTGAAGCAATGGCGTAGCACGTAAAAGCCAATAACCCCAGGCGATTTCACAACAATGAACCCTGTTTCCGAATAGTGCTCCAGCCCAAGGGTATAAAACATATGCAGAGCCTCAACTGTAGGTAGTCGTAGGAATAAGGACGTCCAATTACCGATCAATGTCTATAACCGTATGATATAATTACAGGAAATGAAACAATCTCTAGATCATAGGACAAGCCTTCCGGGCTCCTCCTCAAGGATAATCTTGCAGCGCTCCAGGAAGACCTGGGCACGCTCTTCCTCCGACTTGGGAACCACCAGTGAGAATACATTGGCGCCACTCGACATACCGGGAACAGTGCGGATGGTAGCGGGCTGAGGGGCAGACTTCTTCTTAGGGGCGGCGAGGATGTCGATGATGTCGGTCTGCTTGGGGGCAAAAGGCTGGGACTCAAACAGAGAGGATGGGGGGATGGCAGAGATCTGAGGTAGGTAGGCACCTCGAACACCCTTGGCCTTGATCTTATCGAGGCCGAGAACCTGGTCAAAGAGCTCGTTGGCAGTGAGAGCGCGGTTAACGCGGGGAAGCTCGTCATTGGCGACCTCGGCGGCGCGGCTAACAAAGGTTGAGATGGGCAGGAACACGCCAAGAGTGTCTTGGATCTTGTTCTGGACCTCGACGACCTTGGCGAGCGAGACGGGAATGGAAACCTCGAGGTTCTCAATCACGGGGGCCTTGGGGGTCTCCTTGGGAGCTTCCTTGGGAGCCTTCCTCTCGGCGACCTTGATGTTGCTGAGATCGAGGTGGGAGAGAGTGTTGAACCGAGCCTCAATGGCAGCGGGGGTCTCGGGGTTGATGGATCCCAGGTACGCCAGGACATCACCCTTGAGCAGGCGACCGTGGGGTCCGGTGCCCTTGATCTTGCTCACATCCTCATTGCTGAGGCCGTGCTCGCTGATCAGGTGTCCAACTGAGGGGAGCAGAGGGTACTTGTGCTCGTATGTTCCGTTGGCGACAGGCTTAGGAGCAGCCTTGTCCTGAGCAGGCTTCGATTCGCTAGCGGAGGGAGTGGAGGCAGCGGCCGCCTCATTGGGAGACTCCTTGGCCTGAGCGACGGGTTTGTCGGCGGGGATCTCGATGGAGTTGGCGTCGTCGCCGGACTCGGCGATGACAGCAATGCGGGTGCCGACCTGGACGCCCTTGCTGCCATCCTGGCTCATGATCTTGACCATGACACCGTCATCCTGAGCCTCAACATCCATGGTAGCTTTGTCGGTCTCGATCTCGAGCAGCACATCACCGGCGCTGAACGTCTCCCCCTCCTTTACTTTCCAGGTGGCAATGTTGCCTTCGGTCATGGTGGGCGAGAGCGCCGGCATCGTAAAGTTCTGGGCGGCGAGGCATCGCGACGAGGTAGTAAAGCCTGGGCTCAATTGTTAGCAATGCGAATCCCCATGCCCTGTTGCTCCAATTCCACGAGCGACTTGTTGTAAAGAGGTGGGAAGATCTGGGTTAGACTTACTACGGGCGACAACTCGGGTGCCTGCGAGGCGGGCAGACGCTCGACATGCTGCCGCAAAGGATGCCATTGGAGAACGCAATTTCGACCGACGGGGTTTTTCGAAGGGTTCGAGACGAAGCTGAGGTGGGATGATGCGACAGACGATGGATTGTTGGAATTTCCTGAGCTGTTGGGATGGCGTGCACGGACCAGCGGTCTTAAAAAATACCGGGGATGTGGTCTGCTTTTGGTGTGGGTAGATGAGAGCTCGGCCCAATGTTGGCCGACGCCGTTGAGATATGAGATATTAATGAGCTCAACCTTGCTAAAACATCGCCAGCCGTTTTTTTTCACAATCAAACTATCCATTAAATCTTGCAGTATTTATTAAAGTAAAAAAAAACCTATCAAACGCGCACTAAATACAAAAATACATGATGAAATAGAAAATACTTTCACTTTTCAGTGACAGCCTAATGAAAAGCACACATCCCAGCAGTGACCAGCATATGCGCCCTTGTGGATCATGACAGGATAGCTTCAGCTCATGATTGTCTCAGACATGGCCAGCCAGCGTATCTTTCAGATGAATAAGTTCAATAAAAAGTTGATTGTTCTGTTGGTCAGGGCGAAAAGAGACCAATACCATAGTTGTTTAAACACTAATTGTATCCGCTCCCAGAATTGCCTGGTCGGGCCTCCTGCTTGTATTTTAACCAAACATAAATAAGTTCAATAATTACCACTTTCATGTAGATTTTTCTTGGCCATATCCCAACATCATCATATCATCTTTGGGCACTCGGGCAAGAACAGACAAGGTTGCCATACAAAGGGGCGTGCCGCTGACACATAGCTCAGAATTCCAAGGGACATTGATTGTGGTTTTGTCGAGGGATGTTGCAAGTATTCGACAATCTCTTCTCACATTGAAAAGTTAAGACGGTACGAGAGAAGATAGAGATCATGGCTTATTTTCTGCCCACAATAATGGCCTGACATTCGTGTGTACACGACCGTATCTCTTCTAATAAATAACAGTAGAAAAGACCCAAAGAGCCATGATGATTTTAGTTTCTAGGTTATCACACAGTTTGCATCTCAGTTTTCAAGAGACCTGTAGCTTATCCCCACCACACAAAAGGATACAACATGCTTAGGAAGCAGTACGCTATGAGCTAGCAGTTGTAAGAGAGGCGGTGCCAAACGCCGGCTGTTACAATAGACTAGTCACAGCTATGAAAAAAAAATACCCAGCAGTAATCGCAGTTACCACGATTACTCTGCGGTGCGCATCCATGTATAGCGGAATCTAGGCCGTCAGGCCTAGGTCTCACCTCCGATACAGCAGCACTCAGGCTTCCTAATATTTGGGCGGTACCCATCAATAGGATTACTCCACTACTGTTGCAAATAGCAGCATTGTAACCCCATTACCACAAGACCAGCTGCCTTAGGCAGCAAGTTATTAGGTCACATAACCTAAGGAAAACACCAATATAACTTACAATAGCTAGATTAGATAGAAGAATTAAGCATCATTAAACACACCAACCCAACCCCCTATAACAGCACTAATACAATATCACTCATCCATTCCCTTTAGAATCCAACACTAATCAGTAGAGCTTTCCACAGATCAACAAGGCCCCAAAGAAGAGACATTAGACACAGGCGCAAAAGACATACTAAAGAGAGACATCCAGACACAGTCACAAAGGCAGGCTCTCAGGTTCGACAGTAATTTAGAAAGTAACATCCTTAACAAAAACCTTCCACCAAACTTCACCAAATCCCTCGTCCATCACAAGAAACACCAATCTAGATAGATACCTACTACCAGCTTAAATCTAAAGACAACAGAAAATCCCACAACTTACCCCACAACCCCTCTCACAAAGAACATCACAACAAAACTACCAAAATATCTAAAGAAAAGGATACACTCAAAACTACTATTAATCTTAACCAAAAAAAGATCAAGCAAAACCTCCCTAAACAAATCACAAAATACAATCCCCTCCTAACTATCAACTAAAAGAAAGTAGATCTATTAAAAGAGGACCCCTTAAATTTCACAGAGACATAAGTCAATAATTACCTTACTTATACAATCTACTCCTATAAGAACTCTAAGGACTATAACAATAAAATAACCAAAGCATTTCAAAACAACTTTAATAAATAGAAAAAAGCAATATTCAAGAAAAAAACTATAGCAATCATCAGAAAACTACAAAATACTCTTTTTAACAAAAAAGCAAAGATCTTAAAAAATAAATCAAGAATAACAGCCAATTTAATTAACCTCTTAAACTCCAAAATAAACATACAACCAATACAACACAACACTTAACCACCTCCACAACAAAACACTCCCCAAGTATCAACAAAAGTACCAAAAGAGTTTACAGCTACCACACCTACCCCAGCAAAAGTACCTTTACACACAAAGTCACCTACTATACTAATAAGTACTAAGTAATATAATACCTTTACTAATATAACTAATAAAGATATTATAAAGAAGATAATAAAACTAAGTAAGATCTATACAAATAAGAACCAATACAATAGCAAACAATACAACTTTTAGTCAATCAAAATCACCCTCTTTAAAGACAAATACAAACAAATCATTATACCAATCAAAGAATATACCAAAGCACTACCAATTATACTCACTAGAAAGGCACAAGATTATTACATTATCTCACTTACCCAGAAAAAATACTCATATAAAACACTATACAAAAAAATTCAAAACCATTTTAAGACAGAAGAGACTATCCAAGCCTACCAAAACAACCTCCGAACAATAATATTAAAGAACCTCATCCAAAAACATCAGAACAAATCATTACTTAAGAACTTTAAGACACTTATCCAGGACATCCAACAAATCCATCATAGGATCTATAGCAGCAAAAAAAATAAAAAGAAACTCTACCAAACCCTCCTATCATCTATCAATAATATCACAAAGTGCAATATAGCTCAATACAAACACACAAGCACATTCAAAGGACTAGCTAGCAACATCCAAACACTACTAAAGATAGCAAATAACAACAAAATAAGCAATACAACATTCTTCATTAATCATAAATTCACCCAAAACAAATAACATTATAAAAAGAGAGCATTCAAACAAAATAACCATCAACAACAAAAACAACAGCAATATTTTATATACCACCAACAAGGATATTAGTCAACCAGGCATTCCAAAAGAGAGCACCAACAATCAAAACAAAAATAATTCAATACACAAGATCATAAAGCAAAACCATCAGACAATACCTATCAAACCTTCTTAACAATATACAAAGGAGAGAATAATAATAACATCAACTAACAAATAGAAAATATCATCCAAGAAATAAAACAGCTTAGAGATAATAACAATAACTCCAATAAAAAACCAAAGAACCCACAATACACTATAAACTTTACCACTACAATAAATAGGACCAAACAATTTTTCAAGACCTATAAACCAAACAGTAAAAATATAATTACCATCCTCCACAACCAAGCATTCATCCATACCCTCACAAAGGAAGACCCCTAGACTAAGAAAGCAAAGAACAAAGTATACTTCACTAAAAATCAATATAATCATAAAGTATTCCAAGGGATCATCCCTAATACAAGAGCAACCAGTACATCAACTGCCAGCTTCCCCCAGGCACAAGCACTAAGAAAATTAATCCCCTCACTATCAATTAGCAAAACCAAAGACCACAAAATCAAATTCAACAAGGGCTCAACAATATCAAACAGCATAATAACTATACCCACAATCCTCAGTACTATCAACTTCCAATTAATCCCAACACACACCCCTTTCCTACTATCCATTAGTAACATAAATCAAATAAGCATTAAACTCAACAATCTAAGGAATATACTCATCAAAGGAGATATTAAAGTCCCTATAATCAAACAATAAGAACATCCATAGTAGATCATCAATACAAAAGAAATCATTACATTCTACCTTATAAAGTCTAAGCTACGCCAAATACACCATCAATTTAGGCATCTATTAGTCAATCATTTAAAAAAAATACTTAAACAAATAGACCAAGAGTTTAATTCAAAAGTATTAAAGAAACTCACCAAAGTATACCATCATTATCAAATAAATAACAAAGCCCCAAGCAGATTCCACTTTACACTAAAGGATAACCATAAGTTCAACTACAAGATCATCATTAACATTATACAAATTAATAACAAACCTATAATTCACATCATCAATACTACAACATCATTTCAAGCAACACACTTCCTTAACCCCAAACAACAGAAAGCAAAGGATATATAGGATACATTACACAAATACTAGATTAACAACTACCTAGGACCACCCGACTAGATTATCCACAATACTAAAACAAACTTCACATCAAAAGAGTTTAAACAATATACTCAAACATTAGCAATTAATATAAATAAAATACCTATTAAAGCACATAATAACATTAAAAAGGTAGAACACTACCATAGCCCATTAAGGCAAGCATACAATATCATCAAAAACAAACTTAGCAACACAATCACAAATAACCAAAAACTACAAATAGCAGTCAAGGCTATCAACAATTCAACAAGCCCCAACAGACTCATACCAACACTACTTATATTTAGCGCCTACCCACACCTATCAGACAATTCACCACCCACATTCAAAGTAGTACAACATACTAAGGCTATCCACAAAGCCACTAACAAAGCAAAAAGACTCCTTACAAACCGCCAAATCAAAAAGGCCCTCACAACTCAAAATAGCCCAGATACCACCCCCACTCACTCCCTACCACTTCAATCAGAAGTACATATATAGCAAAAGAAAGAAAAATAGCAAGGCCTATTTAAATTAATTAGTATAGAAAACAAGAAATATATTATAAAATTGCCAAATAGCCCAACAAGTCTTCAGGCAACAATTATCAAACCATTCTTCCAGAATAAAAAAGAAATACCACTACATACAATTCCATATCAACCACAAAATAAAAAACAAAAAAAGGATTCACAACCACCAGCACCCCAAATCGCCAAACCCCCAGTCAACCCATACAACCCACCAAAGCAAAGACATAAAAAACCAAGGAAAACACCTTTAATCAATCAAACCTTTATCACCAATAAAATACTTCTAGACAACCTAGAAAACAATATTAACATAAACACTATATATTTAACTACAAAAGAAGAAACCAATTAAAACCTATCACTATAACTACAGCAAGAAGGAAAGATTACTACCCCAAGTAAACCATTTAAACAATCTAATAAAGACAAAATCAAGGCCTTAAGGAACCATAATATATTCACATTTAAACAATACAACAAACATAAACACCAAGGTAAATAGATCTTTAATGCACAATTAGTATACAAAATCAAAGGAAAAGGAACAGCAATACCATATAAAAAGTCACAACTTATTATTTAAGAATACAATAACAACAGGAAAAGTATAATACTCACACAAGCACCTACTATCCAACACAACAGCTAGAGGCTAATCATTACAATTACCCCATCATTAATTAAAAAAGGAATATTTATTTAGCTACAGGATATTACCCAAGCATATATATAATTAAACACCCAATTAAACAAAACCATCCTAACACACCCTCCAAAGCAAATCAACAACAACCTCCCAAAAGGAACAATCATAAGAATTATTAAACCACTCTATAGAATAGCTAAGGCAGGCACACACTAGTAGGCAACATATTTTAACCACCATCAAAACAAGCTTAACATAACAACCTCAACTTTCAACCCTTACCTACTTATCTCTAAGTCAAAAGAAACATTTAGCATCATCAGAATACAAACAAATAATACACTTAGACTAAGTAATCAACCATTATATAACTTAGAGAAAAAAGAACTCAACAAAGCAAAGTTTATAGCAAAACCTAAACAAATACTAACAAAGCAACAACCCCTTCTCTTTAATAAATACAAACTAACCTTAAGAGAAAACTCACAACTACAGCTCAAGCAAAAAGAACAAGCATCAAGATTAAGAACAATTAACCTAAAAGAGAAGACTACCAAGGAGAAATATATTAAGCAACAAGCACAAGATACATACATTACAACAATATACCAACCAAAAGCATCATTTAATCTTTCTATTACAGCACAATACCAAGACCCATCTAACAAAGAAATTAAAAAGCTAAATAAACAACTAAAATAGTAAATAAGCAACCAAGATCAAGGACTCAAGTACATCCTACTCAACCTTACAACAGCAAAGCTCTTTATATTTATTAATAGATTATTTGCCAATAACAAAGACCTCAGCTCACAAATCAACTATATTATTACAATCAGCAATAAAAAGATAAACAACACGAAATTTATAATAAAAGGCAATATCATCACATACAGCTCAACAAAGAGCCAATATATAACCCAAAGCACACTTACCTCAGAACTATATAAAATAGTTCAAGGCACCAATATTAGATATACTCTTAGAACAACACTCAAGCTAATCACCAACCAAATAGGTATACCACCTATCCCAATAATCATTTACACAAACTCATACTCACTCTATAAGTACCTCATTAAACTAAGCACAACAAAAAAAAAACACTTAATAATTAACATCATAGCTTTATATCAATCATATAAAAGACATAAAATCTACAAAATTAAATAAATCAACAATAATAATAATCCCACAAATACAATAACTAAGGCAAACCCAAATAAAGCACTAGAACAACTCATTAATATAAATAAAGCTATAATTTACATTAAAAGATAGGTCAAACGCAAATAACAAAGGGTAACACACACAGTCAAGCCTATACAATATAGCTAAAGGTAAAAATATATCCTCCTCTTCATATCATTCAAGCACACACATTCAGCAATAATATATATTCCCTTTTTTATCGCTTATTAGATATATTCAAACGCTATATATAAGTACATTATTTAATACACAAAAGAAAAAGTGCCAGTATTACAAATAGCAGCATTATAACCCCATTGCCACAAGACCAGCTACCTTAGGCAGCAAGTTATTAGGTCACATAACCTAGGGAAAACACCAATATAACTTACAATAGCTAGATTAGATAGAAGAATTAAGCATCATTAAACACACCAACCCAACCCCCTGTAACAGCACTAGTACAATATCACTCATCCGTTCCCTTTGGAATCCAACAACTACAGTATATATTAAATTCCATGACAATCAAACTAATTTGCAACCGAGGTTTATATGGTTTGCTGTGTCATAATCTACTCTCAGCTACAAACAACCTACATACGAAAGTATGAAAGTGTCTCGACACGCCCCAAGAAGAAAGGCGCTGAAGATGGTGTTATTTTCTTGACTTTTCTCATGCACATATTTTTCTCCCTAAGGCTTGAATCAACCTTCACATTTTCCGTTGTGCGATATAATGACGCATTTAAGTAGATTGGCCCAATACAATGAAAATTGACAGCTCGATCAATTCCACACTTTAGAGGGTATTATTCGCCCCAAATCTGCCTTCTTTCGGCGATTTATCCACCGAAATCGATGACACCACCTCCAAATTATGTTATTATCCCTCGATGGCGGTAGTCGGGACTCTTAGTTGTCATACTATCATCGGGGTTTTCCTGAGAGTAAAGTTACCACAGCCAGACATACACGAGCTCGACCGCAAATCACAAAAGATTAAGAGGGCCTGTCACGTAGCTCTTTGGTATATACGTCGAGTCTTCTGATATCCCATATCCTCTTTGTGCAAGACAACCAAGATCCTAAAAAGGGACAGTAAAGTATGGTATAGAGTTAAACTAATGAGCGTGTACACAGAGGCTCATATCCCTCCTTCAGCAACGATCACAATCAGGCCAACACATTTATGGGTTTCGGATTCTTACCGCCATAGTCAATCGAGTAGCTTAGGCTTTGTAACATCCGCGACTGAGTGTAGAGTTGATCCTCCATAGTAAGTGAACTGAATACATGCAAAGGACAAGCTAAATTCCCATGTTCTTCCTGTGGAAATTGAACCGGGGGATACATTCGGGCAAGTTATAGACTCTATTATAATATGTTTCGACATATGCAAACTGGATCTCTCAAACCGCCCACATCCAGTTCGGTCCACAACCCAAATGCCACGAATGTTTCATAGTGAGCCCCTGTGAGTGTAGACGCCATCATACCCATAATAAATGTAGATCAGTTGTATTCTAGAGCCAGATGATGAATGGTCACGTGTAGTGGCAAGTTTTTCATACCAATACCAACAAGAGCTTTGTTAATGGCAGATGTTAAAGAGACCATATCACCAAAGTCGTAGAGCAATAGACCCACGGAATACGGAACACAGTCCGATGAATACGAGGGGTTTGCAGTACAAACATACGAATCAGTAGTGCATGAGACACGATATTGGTTTAGAAACTCGGCATCCCAATAGTGCATGAGAAGGACGTTATCCCAGCTCACAGTGCACTCGCAGGCTTATTCCTGGTTGCTTAGGCTGAACGAGTAGAGCCAACACACAAGGTTCAGGTTTTCACCATTATAAATCATTCATTAAAAACTTAGATAAACTAAATACCATGAGTTTTGGAACATATAATATGGCTTCAGGCTTATTTATTCTCGCATGCATTTTTTATGGCAGCCAGCATGGTGTATTGTTGAGAAGGGGCATATCTTAACTTTACCTACATGCCGAAGAGACTTTTGAGTCCTTCATGGCGGGCTAATAAAAGTGCATTAAGTGGCGAATTTGTATAATTTACTCTTGTATAAAACAAAATGCAGGGTGGCCGCTCTCCTAATTTTATCCCACTTAGCGTCTCGTTTCGGGCGACCCCTGGTTGCCGATGTTGGCCCGTGCGGATCTTTTCGTGAAAATAGCTTCAAATTTGATCATCTGAGTAATGGCCCGCCAATTTGTACGTCGAATGGCCGCTCTGTTATGATATTCCGCCCCCAATTGAGCGCATACATGCTCATATAATCGCACCTCTTTAATATCCTACACAAACTTTCTTTTGGGTTTCATTTATCGCCATGGCAAGCCTCTCACGGGGCTGCTGCGTCGGCTTCCGGCCCCTCGCCGCCCGCACCGAATTCATCGCCGCCCGCTCTCGATTCTTCTCCACCTCCGTCCGCCTCCGAGCCGCCGAGCCCGCCATCGGGTCTGCCCGACCTCCCACCGCCCCGAAACAGGCTTCCAATCCCGGCCCTGCTACCGTTGCCCCGAGTCGATATGCCTTCATCAAGACGCTCGCGACTAAGACGACGCCGACGATCCTCTACGAGGGCCCCTCACACTTTTGGTTCTACTTTGGTTGCTGGAGCAGCGGTATCACCATCCTCGGCTGGACGTTCCTCACGGCGCCGGCGTCTATGACACAGCCCGAGGGAGTGCCCGTATGGGTCGGTTATGTCTTTGGCGCATCGTACCTCCTGCTCGGCTCTATGGGAGCCTATATCATCACCAAGACACCCAATATTGTCAGCAGGATTCGTGTGCTCCCTGTGGTGCAAACAGCGAAGCAAACACCAGGTATGGCTGCGCACGCGCCCCTCCAGATGGAGGTCACGGTGAAGCGCATGGTGCCAATGCTCAAGCCCAAGGTTATCACAACAACTCTAGACAAGGTGACGCTCACATCACGCTTCTCACTACCAGAGGAATTTGTACCAGAGTTAAAACGCATTGAGGCCCAGAGGGTCGAGGAAGCCCAGCGCAAGGCCCAGCGCAAGTTCGACATGGACCACCTCATGACAATGCCGTTCCGCCAAATTGGGCGCGGATTCTCAGGCATGTTCAACGGCATCAAATCAGCATGGACAGATATGGGCTTCGGGGCCATCATGGTGGACGGCAAGCGATACAAGGTGGATGTGACCAGGGGATTTGCACATGACGGTTTCAAGACTCTGGAGAAGCTGGTGGAAATTAAGTCCTGAGGTAGCTCTAGGGTGAGACTAAGGCACGCGAGACCAAAAGACATTGGATTTTTTCATGATCATCCAGTCTTGCCAAGCAGAGCCGGGCTCATCTGGAAAATGAGACGTGGGCTGAACGCACCGTAACATCTACCCTGTACTTTTACCTTTACATGTAAAACATAACCTGTACGACAATAGACAATCTCTTGCTAGTTGAAATGCTACTCATCGTCGATCGAGCATCGTGTCTCTGAGCCGAGGGGGATCTGCCAACCCCCCAAAATGCGTTAACCCCTCCTCAATTCTCAATTCGCGCAGTCCGGCTCCAAGCTAGGGAGCGGGCTTTTTTTCTTCTTGTCTTGCTCTCGTGACGCAATACATGCCTTGAGTTTGTCGCACGCGACTCTTCAGATGTTGCGACAATGGCAATAGGATCTGGATCGGCCCCGTCCGAATCAATGCACCGCAAATCACTCAACCGCACACCGCCAGGATCGAGGCGAATTCCCAACGATTAAATCGATAGGATGCCACGTACGATGGCCGTCTCCACCCTGGCAAGTAGATACCTCAAAATAGTTTACACTTACAACTGGGTTCGCAATTGTTCGTTACCTTTGGGCTACAGTCTATTTTAGCGAGATACATTAATTCATCCGATGGTTGGATTGGAACGGGACCCATCCGGATGTGGGCATGGCTTGTTTTTTTTCCGGGGCTCCTCGTGTGATTTCATCGAGCCGCATGAAACCTGACGTGGTGTTGACTTACATGGTATCCTGTAAGCCATCAAACATCGGCCCATCTCGGCAATGGCTCGACGGCGCTGAGCCACCCGAATGGCGGCCGTTGCTGTCAGATTTGAGACGGTGCCGGCATTGAGTGACAAGACCATACGATGCAAAACACCCCTAGGCGTCAGTGGCTGGCATGAATCTGGTCCATAGGCTGCCCGTTGCCGGCTGAGATCGTACATATATGAGCGCTCTATCTGGCCTAGTGACCAGAGCTTCATTGGTAGCCGCTTTGGGGGCCACTTCTCCGTCTCATCCCCCCGCAGCGTGGTGACCAATGGGCGGGGTACAAAAACCTTCACTCATGAACTGGGACGACAAGGGGGGGACGCCAACTTCCAAGTATGAGAGATCTGATGTCAGGGCAAGATGCAAAAAAGCCACTCATCCTGGGGAGGATCAAGTACAATTGCCTCTGCTGGAGGTGCTAATTGGACCTAGTCCTGCACTGAACCGGCAAAGTTAGTTTAGCCCTCTATCCAACGCCGTTTATATCCAGTTATCATGGCGGTCAGTTAGCCTCACCCATGATCACTCACAAGACGAGGCTATCCTTGACATGGGTGAGGACAGCAAGCGCATCGCGACTTGTCCGTTTTGGGAATTTGCAGAGTGCTCCACCTGGCGAGGCTAGTGTGCCGGCTCTCGTTGAGGCAGATTTGGCGGGTCTGGCAAAGTCGCCAGAGGTTGTGCCATCATCATGCCATCTCATTTTCTCGTGCATCGCTTGCTCGCCCATTACGACGGTGCAAGGAACGATAAACCCTCCGGCATCTGGCTGCACGGCCGGCGTAGCCCCTGCATCCAGGGTCTAGTCCTAGAGAGCGACACACAAAGTGGTCGCGCACGCACACAAACTGTTAATATATCTTTATCAATTTGATGCTGGAACTGGCCTCGAGAACATTCGCTGACATGTCACACATCATGAGCCGACCCCCTCAATCCATGCCCACGAAAAGGGTGCTGTGGACTACTAACGTCATCGTGGGCTTCGCGGAAACTGGACAGGGAGGGCCTGGGTTATTTATGCGCGTGAGCTTGGTGTGCGTTTGCGGTGAGATCCCTTCTGTTCCACTCCAGACGATGGGGCCTTGGCGGTTAGCGCTGTGGGTTACCGATTTTTAGATGCTCGCCCACTGCGATTCCTTGGAAGTTGGGATGAATGACGATTAACACCACATTTTTGACCTCCGGCTTCGCGATGCTTCTAGACAGAAGCGATCCTGTTAGACGCGACTTGCGCAATCTTCTTGGCCAGCGGTGCTGACGGCGCGGACTGTCGTTGACATGCATTGGCGTTTTTCAGGTGAGGAGCCACCGCGGCTGCAGTAGCGTGCGCAGTGCGACAACCCACGTACCATAGTAGTATCAGATATGGCAAGATATGTGTATTCACCTGTTACCGTCGTATGCTCCCAGATGCCTCGTGGACAGATGTATCCGGACGATGTTACCTGCCGGGTAGCGGGCATCCCGCCTCATTCTCACCATTCGGTTAGGCTAGACCCAAATCAACGAACCCCGAGTCATCCTCAATGACCCCTTGTGGACTGACACCTGTAATTCACAGCACACTTACGCGCATTTGAGGCCATGTACTATGTAGGTTATCGGTCGATATAGGATTCCGGCACAGCATCGCGCATTGACGTGCGTCTGACTCGATGCGGAATACACTCTATGCACGCTGGAATCAAAGGAAGAATCGTATTGGCATCCAGAACCCCCTCCACTGCCACCCTGGTGAAACATAGGGTCCATCAGTTGGTAGGCATTGGTGCAGGGGCCACCGCTGGGAAACAGTGTCAGGATATTTCTGCAGATACGTATGTCGTAGTAGCCGCATTGACGGGGTTGATTGGAACCAAACTTGGACCACCTTGATCGGATATCTGCTCATTCGCCTGGCTTCTTCGGCCGCTCCCTAGTGCCGGGCGGATAGACTGTGGACGATATCTTCTGCCGATGCCTCCAGCCTCTCTTGGCGCTGATCAGAAGTGCACAGGTTAGACGAAGAGCTGCAACATGCACCACCTACGCCATTTCTGGCATCGCGACTTGGGATGCAGAAGTGGCATGTCGTTGATTGGGATTGGACAATTCCCCACTAGATCGAGGGGAGAACGGAGGTAGAGTTTGGGGGAAACTCCGGGATTGAGGCCTCTGGTCATCTCCATTCCTACCCTCCTATTCTGGACTTTTCTGCGTCCATGTGTTTGGGCCTCCCACCCGTTTGGGCGCTGGTTGGGCTACAGAGACAAGTGTCAAGGTATGATCATCGAGAGATGGCCGAGACACTGCCCATACGTATTGTCTGTGATGTCGGGCTTGCATGGCTCCAAAGTCTCTTGGTGAATAAAACAAAAGTGACGCCGGGTGCATCGCGCCATCCACTAACGCACCTAAGGTGTGGTATGTCGCATCTGGGTGTGTGCACTCCTTGGTGTTCTGGGCGCGATCTTCGCAGCCGTGGGCATGCCCGCGTTCGCAGCCTTCGCGACAGCTATAACTACATCATTGTCGCGCGCAGGGAGCGGTGAGCGGAGAGGCGGACGAATCGCCGTGGATAATTCCCCAAATCCCCCCTCCCTTGATCCAACCCACCAGCCCCCCTCGATCGCGCACTCAGTGCCGCAGCATTGCCACACACTTCGTAACCAATTCCCTTGGGCGTGGAGAGGAATGTGTTCTTCAGCATCATGTGCCCCTCGTTGCAATCTGGTCAGAAAAGCACCTGGGCCTGTGGTTGGTCATGATCGTGCGAATTTCTAGAACAACCGCCAGTAGCGCGGGGTTGGAGCGTCTTAGTGAGGGTACCAGGAGGCTCAGCCGACTTGACCATGGCACTTGGGTGGTGAGGGAATGACAACGATTCGTCGAGAATAGGGGTCCATCCCACCTCCTGCCCCCCCCCCCCCCCCCCCCCCCCCCCCCCCCCCCCCCCCCCTCCCCCCCCCCCCCCCCCGCCCTGCCCCCCCCCCCCCCCGCCCCGCCCCCCCCGCCACCTGCCACGAGTGGACGGGGGGGTGTGCGTGTTGACGTTGGGGGGGGTAGAGAGCTAGATAAGAGCGAGAAGGCACGCCACGAGTAGCAAGCAGTCCTCCACCGAAGCAAACACGCACGAGAGCCCACTCATC